>OU342746.1:262423082-262817864 GCA_910589775.1 Avena eriantha
CCTAAAAAGAAGCACAAGAAGCATAGGATGTCAAGTACTCCGAACTTCTTGAACAAGTCCGTCTTTGCGACAAGAAAATGAGAACTGGCGAGCTTCCGCCACCACCAGTGATCCTACTAACCCTCGCCGAGAAGGTTACCACTGAAGTGAACATGAGTTTGAGCAAACTCACTCATGAACAACATGTAAGTCGGAATTCCAACTCAACTTTTTTACCTTACTTTATGTCATATCCTCTAGCCCCCAAGCATGAAGTTGGATAGATGATCCAGATTTATGCTTTATAGGATGCCAAAGAATGAACTAGTGTAGCCCCCCAAGGCTCGTGCTAATATTAGTAAAAATATTAGCCCGACTCTTTAGTAAACTCTGACTCTGGGTATTCTGACTTATAGAAAGTTAATTCGTATAACCAGGAATTGTTGAGGAATATCTGCAACAAGCGGAGAGAGATCAGAGCTCTCCAGCTTGAAAATGCTCAGTTAAAGGTGTCAAGGGACGAGACTGAAGGTAAACATTTCAGGCCTTACCCTTGCTTCTTTTTTGCTTTCATAGTCGAATTTCATACTCAACTGTTCTCTATTACTTACAACACTGGTTAAACAATCTTGTGCCATGATTGAAGAGGCCGAGAATCTGAAGAACTTGGAGGTGGAAAAGACTGACTTATGCCGAGAGCTGAATAAGCTCAAAGCGGATCATGAGAAGCGCATTGCTCAAGTTCTCGAATCCTCCTCCATGGCCACCGAAGAGCGCGTTCATAAGATCGTGCTTCGGGATAAGAAAATCTCGGATCTCAGTAATGAACTGTTCAGAGAGAAGGATATCACCGAGGCACCCTGGGCTGAACTCCAGAGCCTTAGGGAAGAGAAGACCAAAGTTTATGATTTTATCTTCGGTATGTTTCCCTCTTTCTGACTTTTATGCCTTTTCCGACTCCTGGAGTTCGGATATATTTACTAACCTTTTGCATTACATGCGCGGGTCCTCTGAACTTACTGGATTCTGCCTCCACCGAGTCTCGCACTAGCCGGCTTTCTCAAGTCGGCGATTTCCTTCATGACTTCTGCCAATCCCTTGAGGATATTGGCGAGGTTATCAAGGTTTTTAACATGCATAGAATGTCCGGATTTGAAGTGCGAGACAAGGCCAAGGAGATGCCCCAGCTCATCCAGGACTGGAATATGTCCTATGCGTGAACCACAACACGGAATGCTCTCACCATGGTCATGAGCCACCTTGGAAACATGGAGATTTGGCAAGTGACCAGAGGGTATTCAACTATGGATGAAGACGGTCAAGAGCAAGATATCAAGGCTATCATGGACTCATGCGCCAGATATGGATGTCACGTGGCCGATCCGACCAGCTACAACACTCCTTTCTTCACTCGTGTAGAGAGGCCACCTCCACCCACCGAAGAAACTGGTGAAGTATCTGACGACGAACAAACTGTATCAGATTTGAACGTCTCGGAAAGATATCGGGGCGAGGGTGATGTCTCTAGTGAGACGGTTGCTCCTTCTCTTCCCCTGCATCATAGAGCATCAGAAAAATTTATGTTATTTTGAAAACAATGCGAGTTGTAAATAAGTAGTATAATACTTTTGCTAGTGCTAAGATTTGCTACTTCTGTTTAGCACTTTTGGCTTTATATTTATTGTGCCTGAAATGTTTACGTAAGCACTTATTTGTTTTGCTTGCACTTATCATTTATTTGGCTTTCCGCCTCGTCCCTTTCGTGAGCCGGCCAACCTTCCACACGGAATCTCTGCCGAGCAGCGAAGCTCAATTGCTAAACCAGTTTAAACTTGGAAATAGAGCCGGCTTTCAGTACCAACAATTCACTACTCGGAAAATACCCGCATCCGGCAATCAGATAAATAACCAAAATACAAACTAATTTTTTAGAGTTATACCCAAAGGTTGTATTTTTAGAATCGGAAATCATAACCAGAATAAACATGAGCATAAAGTACTTTCAAGTATTCTGGGATTTTTGACTATGACATGATCATTCGGAAATAAGATGGTAAAAAACTTCTCAGAAAAATTTGAGGCAACCAATACTTTATTTCTCATTGAACATGTACACATATATTATTATAAAGAAAGATAATTTAAGAATAAAAGGGACGTAGCTGAGCAATATTCCACGATTTGTCTAATTCTTCCAGGTCTGTGCTGCATCTAGCTCTCTTTCTTTTCTTAGTAGCAGGTCTTTCTTTGACTGGCTACATATCAGTTAGACAGTAAGAACCATTGTGCAATACTCAGCTAACTAAAAAGGGCCCTTCCCATACTGGGCAAAGTTTGTGCTTTCTTTTTTGCACAAGTCGGAGAACCAAATCGCCCTTATTGAAAGACTAGTTTCTGACTCTCTGGCTATGATACTTGTGTAACTTCTGCTGATAGGCTGTTGATCTCATTTCAGCAACGACGTGAACTTCTTCGATTAAATCGAGATCATTTTGTCGAGAAATCTCGGCATCCTCTTCAATACACGCAGCAACTCGGGGAGAAGTATGGATCAAATTGCTAGGAAGAACTGCTTCTGCACCATACACCAAGAAGAAAGGTGTGTATCTAGTTGACCTATTTGGAGTTGTTCGTAAACTCCATATCATAGAAGGTAATTCCTCTACCCAAGCCCTCGCAGCACGTCGTAGTGGTTCTTCGAGTCTTGGTTTTAGGCCTTGTAGGATTAAACCATTTGCTCTTTCGACTTGTCCATTAGCATGTGGATGTGCGAATGACGCAATGTCAAGCCGGATATTTTGTTCCTCGCAGAATTTGGCAAGCTCTCCCATGGAAAAGTTACTCCCGTTGTCCGTGATAATGCTATGTGGATAACCGTATCGGATTATGACATCCTCAAAAAATCTTCTGGCTGTTGCTCCATCACAACTAGTGATGGCTTTAGCCTCGATCCATTTTGTGAACTTATCCACCATCACTAAGAGGTGAGTAAATCCACTTGGAGCTCGTTTAAAGGGTCCTACCATATCAAGCCCCCAGACCGCAAATGGCCATGCTATAGTGTGAGATCTAGGCACATGGCTTAATAGGATTGATAGGATACCCATATCAACAAGTTGCAACTTCTTTTCCGGAAGCTCATTCGAAAAGAACTCTAAGGTTAAGCGTGCTTGGCCTAGAGCAATTCTAGGATGGGTGACCGACCGGGAAGTGGGTAACCGGGTGCGCATGAGTGAGGACAAAGTGCGCAGAAAAGACTAGTGTTGGTCTGTGGGGCCAGTCTAGATATCCTATTAAGCTGCCAGGAGTGACACCCCCCGGGCCCAGGAGTGGACGGGGTGTTACAAGCGGTATCAGAGCCGACCTCGCGGTTAAACGGGTGTGTGCGGGTTAGTGGCGGGACATGTGGAGCATGGCGCGTGTGGCCCAGAGTGGACACGGCATGGAACATGTGCCGGCACTGGACGCACAGACGCGTGCCAAGAGGGAACGTTCCTGGGGTGTGCTTGATCGATGAGGGCATCGATCTTCTAAAGGGTGGGTGTATGTGAGATCCAGGCACATGGCTCAATAGGATTGATAGGATACCCATATCAACAAGTTGCAACTTCTTTTCCGGAAGCTCATTTGAAAAGAACTCTAAGGTTAAGCGTGCTTGTCCTAGAGCAATTCTAGCATGGGTGACCGGCCGGGAAGTGGGTAACCGGGTGCGCATGAGTGAGGACAAAGTGCGCAGAAAAGACTAGTGTTGGTCTGTGGGGCCAGTCTACATATCCTATTAAGCTGCCAGGAGTGACACCCCCCGGGCCCAGGAGTGGACGGGGTGTTACATATAGGTATTGTCCTCAGCTTATCAGGCGGAACATGGGCCTGCTTGGCGTTCTTTTGGCAACCTTTGCACGTCTTGACCAGCCGTTCGACATCTGCCTTAGCTGAAAGCCAGAAAAATCCATGTCTAAAAGCTTTTGCCACTAAGGATTTGGCTGCAACGTGATGACCGCATTCACCTTTGTGGATTTCCCTTAGGATTTCCACTCCTTCTTCCGGAGATACACAACGTTGAAATACCCTAGACACGCTCCGCTTATAGAGCTCACCATTTACGATTGTATAGGTTTTTGCTCGTCGGACGATCTGCCGGCTTAGAACCTCGTCTTTGGGTAATTTGCCATCTACCAAGTAATCAAGATAGGGTTGAGTCCAACTGGGAATCATAGCCAGAACTTCTATTAAAGGTGAGTCGGATTTGGTCGGATATTCCTCTTCTACTCCTTTTATAGAGGGAACTTTGAGGTGCTCTAAGAAAGCGCCATCTGGGACCTTTTTCCGTGCAGAGCCTATTCGAGATAATGCATCTGCTTCCTCGTTTTCGGTCTGAGGGATGTGTTGAACCTCAAACCCTTCGAACGATTTCGATAATTCATCCACGACAGCTCTATATGCTGCCATGTGTTTATTTGCATTACAGATATCCGACACTTGTTGAGCAACAAGATCCGAATCTCCATAACACATTAATCGTCGGGTGCCGATATCCTTAGCAATCTAGATTCCATGTAGCAATGCTTCATATTCGGCAATATTATTTGTTGCTGTAAAATGAATCTGCAATAGATAGAAAAGTTCATCTCCTTGGGGTGACTTGAGTACCACGCCAGCCCCCAAGCGCCTTAGACCCGTCAAAATGCAAGGTCCAGTATTCCGACTCTGGGAGGGTCATGTTCTCCATTGTCTCTGTCCAATCAGCAAAAAAGTCAGCGAGGATTTGGGATTTGATTGATGTACGAGGTTTATACTCGATGTCGAAAGCTGAAAGCTCTATGCCCCATTTTGCGACACGTCATGTAGCATCGCTGTTGTTGATGATATCTCTCATGGGAGCTGTGCTCACCACGGTAATTGGATGTTCCTAAAAATAATGCCGCAACTTCCGAGATGCGAAAAACACACCGTAAGCCAGCTTTTGATAGTACGGATACCGCTGCTTAGATTCTGTTAGGACTTCGCTGAGGTAATAAGTCAGACGATGCATCGGGTGTTCCTGTTCTTCCTCTAGTCTCTCCACCACCATGATGACATCGATGACCTTGTTTATCGCACCGATATAGAGCAACATCGGTTCCTCAGGTTCCGGTGCTGTGAGGATAGGAGCATACGAGAGTACCGTTTTCAGGTCTTGTAGTGTAGCTTTACCTTCATTAGTCCAAACGAATTTCTTGGTCTTTTTTCAGGAGCTTGTAAAGTGGTGCGGCTCTTTCACCGAACCGGCTTACAAACCGACTGACTGCAGCAATGCAACCAGTTAGTCTTTGAACATCCTTTAGGCGAGTAGGCCTGGAGATATTGAGTATAGCCTTGATCTTGTCGCAGTTCACCTCTATGCCTCTCTGAGACACGATGAATCCCAACAATTTTCCGGCTGGTATTCCAAAGAAACATTTCTTCGGGTTAAGCATTATGTTGTATTTTCGTAGATTGGCGAATGTCTCCTCCAAGTCGGAAATTGAGGTTTCCTTATTTTTGGACATCACCGCAATATCGTCCACATATGCATGTACATTGCGTCCGATTTGGTCATGGAGGCAACGCTGCATAGTGCACTGGTAGGTAGCTCCTGTGTTATTGAGCCCAAAGGGAATCGTATTGAAACAGAAGGTTCCAAAAGGGGTTATGAATGAAGTTTTGACTTTGTCAGATTCCTTCATTCGAATTTGGTGATAACCGGAATATGCGTCGAGAAAACATAGGAGTTCTGAGCCGGCCATAGAATCGATAACATGATCAATTCTAGGTAGAGCGAACGGATCTTTGGGACAAGCCTTGTCCAAGGCAGTATAATCAACACACATCCTTAAACCAGAGGTGTCCTTTTTAGGGACCATTACAGGATTGGCCAACCACTCAGTGTGGATGACCTCTTCTATGAATCCGGCTAACTCTAGCCGGGCTAGTTCCTTAGCTATTGCTTTTTTGCTTTTCATCACTAAACCAATGTAAGGACTGTTTGACGGGTTTAGAGTTTGGGGTGTACATTTAGAGAGTGCTCGGCAAGTTCCCTAGGTACTCCGGTCATGTTAGATGGCTACCATGCGAAGATATCTTGATTTGCTTTGAGGGACTTGACGAGCATGCTTTCCTACGCGCGATCTAAACCTACACCTTTCTGGGTCACCTTGGAGGGATGATCATCCTTCAATGGCGTCGTCTTCATCTCATCCGATGCCTTGAACTCCGGACTCGGCTTTGTCACCTCCTTCTTGGTCGAGGGCATCTCGGATGGGTCGATGGTCTTCTTGATCTCCTGGTACTCCTGGGCGTGTAGCATGGCTTCAGCAAAGGTCACATTTCCGTCCTCATATTCTCGCGCTTTCTTCGGGTCTCCCCTGATGGTGATCACGCTGTTGGGACCTGGAATTTTCATCATATTGGAAATGTAACATGGACGAGACATAAAAGCCTAGTAAGTCGGCCGTCCGAATATAGCATGGTAGGCGCTCTTGAATGGGATCACTTCGAAGGAAAGTGCCTCCGTCCGATAATTCTTTGGAGTACAAAAGATGACATCCTAAGTGATATCTCCCAGGGAATTTGCTTGTCTTCCTGGGACAACTCCATTAAAGATCATAGAGCTGTGATTCAGCTATGTCTCTGATATCCGCATCCGACGTAGCGTTTTGACATACAGAATATTGATGCTTGATACGTTGCTAACATATCCATAATTTTTGATGTTCCATGCTTAGTTTTTATCTACTTTCTTATGTTTAGTTCCAACTTTGGAGTACTTTCTATACACTTTATTGGACTAACCTATTAACAAGAGCCACAGTGCCAGCTGCCTGTTTTCTGCTGTTTTTGGTTCCAGGAAAGTCAGAAAATGAATATTCTCGGAATTGGACAGGACAAAAGCCAAAGTCAGTTTTTCACCGAGGGAGACAAGGAGCCAGAGTACGAGACGGAGAGGGGCTAGGGGGCCGCCACACCAGCTGGCCGCGTGGCCCAGCCTGGCCTGCACCAAGGGTGGTCTGGCCGCCTCCGGCACCCCCTCGGCCTCCCCTTTCGCCTATAAGATGCCTCCGATACAGAAACCCTAAGGACCCAATAAAAATTCCACGAAAGAGTCTGTAGCCGTCGTCATCTCCATCCCTAGATCGGGAGGGATCTGAAGCTCTTCCCGGCACCCTGCCGGAGGGGAGAATTCATCCTGGAGGCCTTCTTCATCACCATGCAAGCCTCCAGTGTGATGCGTGAGTAGTTCATCCTTGGACTACGGGTCCATGTAGTAGCTAGATGGTTGGTTGTCCTCCTTTGTGCTATCATGTTTAGATCTTGTGAGCTCCGTTCATGATCAAGATCATCTATTTGTAATTCTTACATTTTGTTTTTGCGGGGATCCGATGGATATTGAGGTGCTATTTCAGATTGATTATTGATTCTATCATGTCTTTGTTATTTGTGATCTTGCATGCTTTCCGTTGTTAGTAGCTATCTTAGCCAAGTATATGCTAGCAACTCCAAGAGTTAGTATTTATGCTCGATAGTGGGTTCATGCCTCTAGTAATCTGGGGAAGTGACAAAAATCTCTAAGGTACTAGATGTGTTGTTGCTACTAGGGAGAAAACAACAATCCTTTGTTCATAGAACAATCGTATTGTTTACTTTACACGCAATGCGTAATGCAATTATTTGTTGCTTGCAACTTAATACTGGAGGGGGTTCTGATGATAACCTGAAGGTGGATTATTAGTCATAGATGCAGTTGGATTATGGTCTATGTATAATGTTGTAATGCCCAATCGAATCTCAAAGGAGTCAAGATGAGTAGTATATGCATATTGCTTTCTCGATGTTTGTCAATTGCCCCGCTATAATTTGTTCACCCAACATGTCATCTATCTTAAGGAGAGCCACCACTAGTGAATTATGGACCTCGGTCGTTTCTTTTATCATCAATCTACAATCAATTGTTTAATTCTTTCTGTTTACTTTCTGCAAACTATAACTTTCTTCCACACAATATGTTTAATCCTTTGTTTTCAGCAAAACCGGTGAGATTGACAACCTCACTGTAAGTTGGGGGCAAAGTTCTGTAGTTGAGTTGTGCAGGTTTCCATGTTGCTGATGGCACCGGTAGTGCGCCCTGCCAAAGTCTAGCTAGCAACACCTTGGATGTATTTCCTTGCTCCTACTAGATTGATAACATTGGTTTCATAATAGAGGAAAACTTGCTGATGTGCTCATCATACCTTCCTCTTGGGGCTCCCCAACGAGCTCGATATATTTTGGGCCATCAAGCTATTTTTCTGGCGCCGTTGCCGGGGAGTGATAACCCACAAGTATAGGGGTTGTATCGCAGTATTTTCGATAAGTAAGAGTGTCGAACCCAACGAGGAGCAGAAGGTGTTGGCAAATGGCTTGGAGCAGGAATTCTCTGTAAATACTTAACAAACGGATTTTTAGGGGTTTTTGATAATGCAGATAAATAAAGTACGAGTAAATGAAAGACAATAATAATAAATGCAGCAAGTGGCCCAATCCTTTCTTTAGCAAAGGACAAACCGGTTGTATTACTTAAGATGACCAAACGTTCTCGAGGACACATGGGAATATCGTCAAGTGCTTTCGCTTCATATAGTTGATTAATCTTATTTAGTTTGCTAAGTGTTGTGTGGGTGACCCTGTGATAATGTACCGACCTTCCTAGGACTAATACATACTTGTGATTAAACCCCTTGCAAGCATCCGCAAGTACAAGAAAGTAATTAAGGTAGAAACCTAACCACAGCTTTAAACTCTAAGATCCTGACGTCCCTTGTGCAATGGTTTCCTAACGGGGGTTCAGGTTTCTGTCACTCCGGCAACCCTACGATTAGTAGCAAAATACAAAATGCATTCCCCTAGGCCCATATAGGTGAAGTGTCATGTAGTCGACGTTCACATGACACCACTAGAAGAAGTACACCACAACTTAAATATCAAACTATTGAATCTTTCTCAACACAATTCCACTACTAACAACATGACTTCTCCCATGTTCTCAAGAACAAAACGAACTACTCACAAGACATCATATGGATCATGATCAGAGATGAAATAATGATGTGTAACAATCTGAACATAAATGATAATTCAATGGTTCACTCAATAGCATCAACTACAAGGAGTAATCAACACCAGGAAAGTTTCCCCTAAGAACTATGCAAGATTCAACCCAATTGTTACAGCAGTATGGAGGTGATGATGATGGTGCTGGTGGAGATGATGGTGGTGGTGGTGATGATGATGATCCCGATGAAGTCCAGCTTGATGGTGGTGTTGATGGCAATGATCTCCCCTCTCTGGGAAGGAATTCCCCCGGCAGAATTCTATCTGCCGGAGAGATCTTTCGCTCTCGGTGTTTTCCGCCCCGCAGACGCAGCGGAATCTTTCTGTGGTTGCTCCCTGAGTCTTAGGGTTTTGAGAGGATAATATACGCCAGAGGGGAGAGCCATGGGTCGACCAGGGTGGCCACACCACCTGGTGGCGCGGCCTAGGGTGGCCCGCGCCAGGGGGTGGTGTGGGCCCCCTATGGCCCATCTCCACTTCCCCTTCTGGATTTCTTCGTCTTCTGGAAAAATAGGATTTTCCATGTATTTTCCTGGATTTTCTGATCTTCGCGAATTTTGCCTCCAAACAGCACCTCTTCCATCAGAATCCTGACTACAGCGGTCCATGCTCCAAAAGTCATCATCCACGCAAAAATAGATGAAATAACATAAGTATCATATCTTAATATGAGATATATCAATGAATAACAGTAAATTATGATATAGAATAGTGATGCAAAATGGACGTATCAACTCCCCCCAAGATTAGACTTCTCTTGTCCCCAAGCAAAAACTGATCTCAATAAACATGACCTCGGGTTTATGGAGTGAAGAGTCGATAAAATAATACGGACAAGAAGCATCACATTCATCAATTTATAAGTCATAAAATAAGACAACTCACTATTATATAACTTAACTTGCAATAAGTAAAGGAAACACAATTAAGATACATAAAGTAAATCACAATTGGTAATGGCAAACTTAGCTCTTGGTCTAAGAATAGTTGACAATTTGTTGGAGTTCACAAATAACTGATTTTCAATGATAGCTTTCAAATTAGTAGACATTAAGATAAGAGCAAAGTGAAAAACAAGGAACATAAGAAACATGATTGAATAAATCATCATATGAATGAATGAAACACACCAACTCAAAATACTTGCTGAGGTAGAAGGGAATAGGTTTGCTGACTCAACTAAAAAGTAAAAGAAAGGTCCTTCGCAGAGGGAAGCAGGGATTTCAAGTTTCATAAGGAGCTTCCAAAAATTATGGTACTTATTAGCTATCAGCTCTCATTGCCCCTATCATAGGCATCTTTAGGTGATTAAGGTTAAAGTGATCAAGTATGAGGATATGCTTGACAAGTTGTAAGTTGAAAATCTCATGTCCCTTGAATACGAGGGCCGCTCCTCATGCTACTCAAGTTTAGTCACCGATAAGTTCTTGTCATAGTAAGTATATGTGTATCATAGAGAACCACCAACGGGGTACCTCTTGCCCGGTGATACGGAATAATCCCCATATCAAAATGACAAGGCAAGCAGACAACAAGCATCTCAGCAATCTTCTTATTTACCATGGGAATATGGTACTTTTTTTTATCTATTTCCTCTTTTCTCATCTTTTTTTCTCAATCTCTATCTCTTTTTTTATAAGAAGAATGCTTCATAGATTCTCATTATGGTTACGCTGCAAGTTTCCACCATGACAGCATGGATTAGACCGGCGGCCCAGGCGTTTCTCTAACACACATACATAACTCCATGGACTTACAAGCTCCCCTTTCATTTCACACCGACGACATCCATACACAAAAGAACATGATATCAACTAGGTACAAAGTACCGGTGCAATGTTGAAAGTGTTCCCCATGACAGCATGGTTCTGCTAATTCACAACTTACAAATCACAAGCATATACGCAACATAGATGGGCACAATGGTTCAAATTTATTAAGGGCAAGGAAAGTAAAGTGTGTCATCAAGTTCGTGAGAGCTTTAATCACTAATTTTCACATAACAAGTTTAATTCTGAAGGTAGATAAAAACAAGAATTTACTTGGAATAGCAATAGTGCTAATAGGTAGGTATGGTGGACACAAATGGCATAGGTTTTGGTTTAAGGATTGGATGCACAAGAAGAATTCCCTCTCGGTACAGGTTTTTGGCTAGCAAGGCTGAGTAGCAAGCAAAAGAGTTGAAGGAAACAAACAAACATACAAGTGATAAAAACAAATATGCAATCTTCCTCGGAAGCACAAAAGATCTTAACTAGAGAATACTAAACTTATAAGCAAATCAAGAAAGAAAGAAAGATGATGAAATTATATTTCTTTAAGAGTACTTTTATCTTTTCATTCAACTCTCAAAAATAGTGTTGCTACTGACCGAGCCAGGTTTGCCAAAACCAACTAAATTAACTCCATGATCCCAAAGTGATACCAATACTAATGACAAGATCAATCATATAACCATGAATTGAAAACTAATATACGATATGCAAAAGAGTAAATGCTAGAACTTCTCATTAATATTCCATAACGGCAACTCACACGAAGGGATACATAGATATCTAACGAGAGGGGGACACTTCCATAATGCAAACCATCCTACATGATAACTTCTCTATTCATGATATGACTCTACTAAAAAGGTAAAAAAATAGAAGATAATGATATGATACCGCGACACTCCTCCAAGCTTGGAACAAACCAAGGGGATGCCAAAACCTGATGATGAATTACTCCTTCGATGGTGGTGGTATTCTCTCGTCATCGTCCGACTTCCAGGGTAAGGGCTCCCCATCAAAAAAGGACATTATGGTCTCCAGTATCCTAAAACTTGCAACAGCATTTATGCGTTTAAACCTAACCTCGTACTCACAGCTTTGATTTTGAATGTCATAGAGCTATGCTTGCAGTTGGTTAGTTGTTTGGCGGAGTGAGAGGACTTCATCCTTGAGCTTAGCAGTCTCCTTTTGGTGCTCGGCGATGAGTTCAGAACAAATCTTATGGATGATATCCACTTCGCGTTCCGCCATCTTCTTGTACCCAAAGACTTCTTGCTCCAGTGCTTCCATCCTGTCCTCCAGACTTCCTTCTCCTTTAGGGCCTTGAACCTCTTTTATCCGTACATCCCCATCTTTAAGCAACAACTCCTTGGGATGAATCTTCAACTCTCTCATGTATGGGTTGATGATACTCGCTGAGGAATCTTCCTTGGCTGAACCAGAGGAAGACATTGTGGCTCCAAATCTGGGACTCTACCTGTCAGAAATAGATAGAAACAAAAACACGACAAGAACACGATATACGAACCTCGAGGGATCCGGGGGATTATATATTACGAAGTTTTACAACAAAAGGAAGGTACTGGGAGAAAACGGGTCGGAGACGGAGGCCGAGGTGGCCACACCACCAGCTGGCGCGGCCAGGGGGCCTGCGCCAGGGGGTGGTGTGAGCCACGCTAGCTCTGTTTCCATCCCTCTTTCGCTTCGTTTCTTTCCTTGTTGGATAAAAACTCCAAAAATATAACTGGACAGAATTTTCGTGGAACTTTTCTTACTAGAACTATTACCTATTCGAAAACGGACTGTGCAGGTCTCTGAAGTTGGCATTTAGTAGATTCTTCCGGAGTCATCGCTTGAATAACATTAATATCTTCATCTTCATACACTTATTTCTTGAGTCATGAAACCTTTCACTTTCTTATTGCACCATTTTCTCCACGAACCTGGAAATTTCTTTCACACAATTCTCATTAGCAACATTAGTGTAAGCGAGGTAATAAACCTTTTAAGTCCAATTCAACTGAAATCCATCAAATCATAAGCTACTATAGCAACTCCTTCCGAAAACCCAAAAAGAATTCAAAAAGGAAATCGATTAAAGAAGCAAATACAAGAGTGTTAAAGTCTGTCAAAACAGACCAGCAGGTAAAGATAATTTTTTTCAAAAATCTTATGTTGCTCAAATCACAAAGAGCGAAACTAACGAAAGTTAAATAACAACCTGCAGCAGAAGCACAAAAAATTACAGCTCAATCTGACGTACAGAGATCTCTCACGAATTTTTACAGTGAAGCACAAAAATCTGTTTTGGGACAGCAACTTCCCCAAATCTTACTTCTCTCTTATTAGAGGTTGATCTTGACACAAAAACCAAACAAAAAGGATAAGGAGAGGTTATTGCTGAAACAATAACTTCCAAGACTCAAAGAAACAAAAACAAACTGAAAGCAAAAATAAATTGGGTTGTCTCCCAAAAAGCTCTTTCTTTATAGCCATTAAGATGAGCATGATAATTTCAATGATGCTCACATAAGAATATGAATTGAAGTAAAAGAGAACATTTAAGAAGCAAAAATACACATGTTTAAGTCTAACCCACTTCCTATGCAAGGGAATTTTGTAAAGAAACAAGTTGTTAAAACCAGAGGCTACTAGCATAGGAAGGCAAGAGACGTGCAACATAAAAACTTTCAACATAAAACGAGGAAACTTGATTTTATTGAGATGCCTAAGAACAGTCTTCCCTCTTTCATAATAACTTTCAGTATCATGCATAAACTTAATAATATAACTATCACAAGAACCATTGTAACAATGATCACTTATCCTAACAGAAAACACAGGGACACTAACTCTCATAACACTACTTTGTGAAACAATATTAGGGATATCCTTACAGAGGATAGTGTGTCCATCTTCTTCATATTTCGTGACAAAATCTTTCACATTTGCTATTATAGGTTCATCATCAATCTGTTTATCAGGTTCAACAGTTTTATTTGTACTTTCATTAACCATACTAGTTATCATAGAATGTTCCTTTACTTTAACTGGGAAATGTATTTTCTCAATGTAAGGTTCAGGTAAAACATGATTAGCAGTATAAACTTCAGTATTTCTTGCAGGAACACACTTAGCAACATCTTTATAAGGTGCATGATACTTATTCCATTTCTTTTTAGGCACTTCAGTATAGGAAGCAAAAGCCTTAAAATAAGTTGCAATAGCTTGAGAGTCTAGACCATAAGCATTTTTAATATTTTGAAAGTCATCAGTTCCCATCAAAGATTCAATGCATTCATAATCATAATTCATACCTGACTTTCTTTCTTTATCATTCTCCCATGCTTCAGCATTGTCTTGAATACGGTCTAGAAGATCCCATTTAGCTTCTCCTTCCATGCGTGTAAATGATCCAGCACAAGAAGCATCCAATAAATCCTTATCATGAAGAGAAAGCCTTGCATAAAAGTTATTGATAATAATATTGTTGGGGAGCTCATGAATGGGACATTTGAGCATTAGTAACTTCAATCTCCCCCAATCTTGAGCGGTACTCTCTCCATCAAGTGGCCAAAAGTTGTATATTTGATTCCGATCTTTATGAATCTCACTAGGAGGATAAAACTTTGAATAAAAGAGAGGTACTATTTCCTCCCATTCAAGAGCTTGACCATTCTTCAGCAGCTTATACCATTCCTCGGCTCTTCCTTTTAGTGATAATGAGAATAACTTCTTCTTGACTTGATCTGTTGTAATACCTGCACACTTGAACAACCTGCATAATTCGTGTATAAAGAGAAAATGATCCCCAGGATGGACAGTTCCATCTCCAACATAATAGTTATCCATAACACGATCAATAATTCTTGTAGGTATTTTAAAAGTATCATTCTCAACAGGTGGTGGTTTATCTACTACCTTAGCAGTGGTAGTAGCATTACGGAATACGAAACTCAGCGAATTATCCATAATGAAAATAAAGCAACTAACAGAAGTAAACAGTACTCATAGTAGAAGTTTCCTTTACCAGTTCCACTCTCCAATAGCGCTTCACTCCCCGGCAATGGTGCTAGAAAATAGTCTTGATGACCCACAAGTATAGGGGGTGTATCGAAGTATTTTCGATAAGTAAGAGTGTCGAACCCAACGAGGAGCAGAAGGTGTTGGCAAATGGCTTGGAGCAGGAATTCTCTGTAAATACTTAGCAAACGTATTTTTAGGGTTTTTTGATAATGCAGGTAAATAAAGTAGGAGTAAATGAAAGACAATAATAATAAATGCAGCAAGTGGCCCAATCCTTTCTTTAGCAAAGGACAAACCGGTTGTATTACTTAAGATGACCAAACGTTCTCGAGGACACATGGAAATATTGTCAAGTGCTTTCGCTTCATATAGTTGATTAATCTTCTTTAGTTTGCTAAGTGTTGTGTGGGTGAACCTATGTTAATGTACCGACCTTCCTAGGACTAATACATACTTGTGATTAAACCCCTTGCAAGCATCCGCAAGTACAATAAAGTAATTAAAGTAGAACCTAACAACAGCTTTAAACTCTAAGACCCATACGTCCCTTGAGCAATGGTTTCCTAACGGGGGTTCAGGTTTCTGTCACTCTGGTAACTCCACGATTAGTAGCCAAATACACAATGCATTCCCCTAGGCCCATATAGGTGAAGTGTCATGTAGTCGACATTCACATGACACCACTAGAAGAAGTACACCACAACTTAAATATCAAACTATTGAATCTTTCTCAACACAATTCCACTACTAACAACATGACTTCTCCCATGTTCTCAAGAACAAAACGAACTACTCACAAGACATCATATGGATCATGATCAAAGATGAAATAATGAGGTGTAACAATCTGAACATAAACAATAATTCAATGGTTCACTCAATAGCATCAACTACAAGGAGTAATCAACACCGGGAAAGTTTCCCCTAAGAACTATGCAAGATTCAACCCAATTGTTACAGCGGTATGGAGGTGATGATGATGGTGCTGGTGGATATGATGATGGTGGTGATGATGATGATCCCGATGAAGTCCAGCTTGATGGTGGTGTTGATGGCAATGATCTCCCCTCTCTGGGAAGGAATTCCCCCGGCAGAATTCTATCTGCCGGAGAGATCTTTCGCTCTCGGTGTTTTCCGCCCCGCAGACGCAGCGGAATCTTTCTGTGGTTGCTCCCTGAGTCTTAGGGTTTTGAGAGGATAATATACGCCAGAGGGGAGAGCCATGGGTCGACCAGGGTGGCCACACCACCTGGTGGCGCGGCCTAGGGTGGCCCGCGCCAGGGGGTGGTGTGGGCCCCCTATGGCCCATCTCCACTTCCCCTTCTGGATTTCTTCGTCTTCTGGAAAAATAGGATTTTCCATGTATTTTCCTGGATTTTCTGATCTTCGCGAATTTTGCCTCCAAACAGCACCTCTTCCATCAGAATCCTGACTACAGCGGTCCATGCTCCAAAAGTCATCATCCATGCAAAAATAGATGAAATAACATAAGTATCATCTCTTAATATGAAATATATCAATGAATAACAATAAATTATGATATAGAATAGTGATCCAAAATGGACGTATCAGGGAGTCAAGGACATCTTCACAAGGGGAGTCCCTCATAACCAATCTCTTTACTTTGTTGCTTTTGTTTTGCTTAGTTTACTTTTGCTTTGTTTGCTTGTTTCTTTATCAAAAACACACAAAAATTAGGTTTACTACTTTGCTTTCTTTATTAAAAACACAAAAAATGACTACTCTGGAAAACACTAAGTTGTGTGACTTCACTAGCACCAACAACAATGATTTCATGAGCACACCTATTGCTCCACCTGTTCCTGAAGCTACTTTCTTTGAAATAAAACCTGCTTTACTGAATCTTGTTATGAGAGAACAATTTTCTAGTATTGGTAATGAAGATGCTGCTGCTCATCTAAATAACTTTGTTGAACTATGTGAGATGCAAAAGCATAGGGATATAGATGGAGATATTATTAATCTTAAATTATTTCCTTTCTCTTTGAGAGGAAAAGCTGAAGAATGGTTGAATTCCTTAACTAGGAATAGTATTGATTCTTGGACTAAATGCAAAGATGCTTTTATTGGAAAATACTATCCTCCTGCTAAGATTATATCTATGAGAAGTGAAATAATGAAGTTTAAACAATCTGATGCTCAAGCTTGGGAAAGAATGAAATCTTTGGTAAAGAATTGTCCCACTCATGGAGTGACTGCTTGGATGATTATCCAAACTTTTTATGCAGGATTGAACTACTCTTCAAGAAATCTATTGGATTCTGTTGCTGGAGGTACCTTTATGACCATTACTTTGGGTGTTGCAACAAAACTTCTGGATAATATGATGGTTATCTATTCTGAATGGCACACTCAAAGAGCTCCACAAGGTAAGAAGGTAAATTCTGTTGAAGAAACCTCTTCCTTGAGTGATAAAATTGATGTTATTATGTCTATGCTTGTTAATGGGAAAGCTCATATTGATCCAAATCATGTTCCCTTAGCCTCTTTGGTTGCTCAAGAAGAGCAAGTTGACATAAACTTTATAAGAAATAACAATTTTAGTAACACTGCCTACAGGAATAATTTTGGTAACAAAAATTATAGGCCATATCCTCCCCACAATGTTAATGCTTATGGAAATTCCTACAACAATAATATGAGTGCACCCTCTGAACTTGAAGTTATGCTTAAATATTTTATTATTAAACAAACTGCTTTCAATAAAACTATTGAGGAAAAACTCTCTAATGCTGAAAGAAATATAGCATCATTGGTTGAAGCTCAATCTTCTTTGGATAAAATGGCTGCTAAACCTGAAACTAATGAGAATCCCTTTGCAGCTACTAATGCCATACAAGTTAGAATTGATGAAAATGTTAGATTGTTAGCTGAATTGCATGCTAAGTGGGAAAGAGAAGATGAAATTGCTAGAAACATTAGTGTTTCTACTATCACTACCACTAGTGTTGAGGCTAGTAATAGCTCTACTACTTTAGATGATAATTATGATTTTGATCTTGATGGTTGCAACATCTCTGAAGTTATTAAGTTCCTACACAAGCTTGCTAAAAGTCCTAATGCTAGTGCTATGAATATGGCCTTTAAAAAAGACATTACTGATGCTCTCATAAAAATTAAAGAAGAAAAGATGAAACACAAAGCTTCTATTCCTATAAAACAATAAGATGGTTGGGAACCCATCATTAATATGAAAGTGAATGATTTTGATTTCAAAGCTTTATGTGATCTTGATAGTAGTATTTATATTATGCCTAGAAGGATTTATGATATGCTTGATTTGCCACCATTGGAAGATTGTTATTTGAATGTCCCACTTGATGATAATGCTAAAAAGATACTCATGGGGAGTATTAATGATGTTCTTATTATGGTTAACAATGCTTATGTCCCCGTTGATTTCTATGTTTTGGATGTTGAATGCAATGCTTCTTGTCCTATTACTTTGGGAAGACCTTTTCTTAGAATTATTGGTGCCATTATTGATATGAAAGAAGGCACCATTAAATATCAACTCCCACTCAAGAAAGTTATAGAACACTTCCCTAAGAAGAGAGAGAAGATTTCTTTTGCCTCTCCTATGAAAACAAAATTTGCTCTTAATGCTTCTTCATTTGAGAACACTTGATTCTCTTTCTTGCTTCTTATGCCTAACTTAAAGGCGTTAAAGAAAAGTACTTATTGGGAGATAACCCAAAAGTTTTAGATTAGTCTTGGAAGTTATTACTTTAGTAATAACCGCTCCTTATACTTTTTATTTGCCTTTTGCGCCAAGAGTAACCTCTAATGAGAGAGAAGTAATGATTGGGAAAGTTGCTGTCCCGAAACAGATTTCTATGCTTCACCGTAAAAATCCGTGTAAAATCTTTGTATGTCGTTTTGAGGCATGAATTTTGTGCTTCTACCCCAGGTTGTTATCTAACTTTCGTTAGTTCAACACTTTTCGATTTGAGCAACAGAAGGTCTTCGAAAAAATTGGTTTTTACTTGCTGGTCTGTTTTGACAGATTTCTGCCATTATTTGCATTTGCTTCTTGTTGGTTCCTTTTTGAGTTCTTTTGGGGAATTGAGATTTTTGAGGGAAGTGCTACAGGAGCTTGTGTTTTAATGGAAGTTTTATTTGTTTTGAAACTGAACCTAAAGACTTATTATCTTGAGTGCACTAATGTTGTTAATAAAGATTGTGTGAAGTTTTGTATGAAGGAAAAATTTCAGGTGTATGGAAGGAATGAGTAATGAGATGAAGGATGGACTAAAGCTCAAGCTTGGGGATGCCACGCGTGTCGCCCCAAGAATATCCAAGAAGTACAAGCGTCGAAGCTTGGGGATGCCCAAGGCATCCCCTTCTTCATCAATAAAAATTCTAGGTTTCTTCCAAACACTTCATTTTTATTGTTTCATGCACAGTTGTGTTGTTCTTGGAGCATCTTCTTTTCTTTTTTGTTTTGGTTTTTCGTTTGCTTGGTTTTCTTAGTTTGCTTGAATAAATTGGTTGGACCCCCTCTTTCATACATTGGTTTTCAAATAGTTTGGTTTGGATTGGAAAGAGTAGGAAAGGTTCATGCTTAAGTGGTAAAGGAGCTTGTTTTTGACTGTGGCCTATGCTTTGTCATGCCATGCTTGATATTTTTTGGCTTTATGCTTAGTGATCTTTGTTGTAGCATGACATGTTATAAACAATTGAGATTGCTTAATGTGCCTTTGAAGAATCGTGCATTGTTTTAGCATATTAAAGCATAGTATTGTGGTATTCTCCTTTGATGCTTTATTTGGCTTGACTTGGTGCATGCTCACACCATGTTATGACTATCCCAAGTCACCATAGCCTTTATGATCCTTTAGTTTTCGACTTGTAGTATCACTTTATACTTTGATTAATGATGTTTTGTCGCTCTGCATGATTATAGCCATTATTGCTCTCTTAGTTGGTCGCTCCCAGTCTTTTGCTAGCCTCCGTAACCAAGTATGAGTTCCACTCATGCATCCAACTCCTAAAACCAAGTTATTCCAAAGAGTCCACCATACCTACCTATTAGCATATGCTATTCCAAGTATATTCATGTTTTTATCTACCTTCCGAATTAAACTTGTTATGAGAAAACTAGTGATTAAAGCTCTCACGAACTTGATGGCACACTTTACTCTTCTTACCCTTAATAAACTTGAACCATTGTGTCGTATGTGTTGTATATGCTTGCACTCATATGTTGGAGATTAGCAGAACCATGATGTCATGGGGAACGCTTTCAACATTGCACTTGTACTTTGTACCTAGTTGATATCATGCTCTTTTGTCTATGGATGTCGTCGGTGTGAAATGAAAGGGGAGCTTGTAAGTCCATGGAGTTATGTATGTGTGTTAGAGAAACGCCTGGGTCGCTGGTCTAATCCATGTTGTCATGGTGGAAACCTGCAGCGTAACCATAATGAGCTGTCTATGAAGCATTCTTCTTATAAAAAAAGAGATAGAGATTGAGAAAAAAAGATGAGAAAAGAGGAAATAGATAAAAAAGTACCATATTCCCATGGTAAATAAGAAGATTGCTGAGATGCTTGTTGTCTGCTTGCCTTGTCATTTTGATATGGGGATTATTCCGTATCACCGGGCAAGGGTACCCCGTTGGCGGTTCTGTATGATACACATGTACTTACTATGACAAGAACTTACCGGTAACTAAACTTGAGTAGCATCAGGAGCGTCCCTCGCATTCAAGGGACATGAGATTTCCAACTTATACTTCGTCAAGCATATACACCATAGTTTGTTCACTTTAACCTTAATCACTTCAAGATGCTTATGATAGGGGCAATGAGAGCTGAAAGCTAATAAGTACCATAATTTTTGGAAGCTCTTTATGAAACTTGAGTCCCTACTTCCTTCTATGAAGGCCTTTCTTTTACTTTTATGTTGATTCTCCACCTTCTATCTTTATGCACCTACTTTGAGAGCATAATGGCCATTCTTAGTTCTATGTGCATTGTCCCAAGACTTGTTCATTGATGCATAGCTTTGATATTGCTTGTTTTAAAATATTTGTATCTAGTCACTCTTATGAACTTTGAAGGTGTCATATGCATTTATGTTTGCTACTCTATGAGGGACAAGCTGAATGCTACTATGCTATGTTTTCTTTATGTGAAACAAACAAACGTCTTGCAAAGCATTGTTATTCATGAATCTTTTGTTTATGCCTTTTCATGTTGCAACAATAGTTGCTTTGTCTTATTGTTAGAACTTTTTCTTTCATGTTATGATTGAAGTACTATGATCCTAGCTATCATTGTTTTACAAATACTTTGATCAAGTTTATAATGGTGCATGTCACCTCAAAAATTATTCTTTCTTTTTATCACTTACCTACTCAAGGACGAGCAGGAGTTAAGCTTGGGGATGTTGATACGTTGCTAACGTATCCATAATTTTTGATGTTCCATGCTTGGTTTTTATCTACTTTCTTATGTTTTGTTCCAACTTTGGAGTACTTTCTATACACTTTCTTGGACTAACCTATTAACAAGAGTCCTAATGCACATTGCCTGTTTTCTGCTGTTTTTGGTTCCAGGAAAGTCAGAAAATGAATATTCTCGGAATTGGATGGGACAAAAGCCAAAGTCAGTTTTTCACCGAGGGAGACAAGGAGCCAGAGTACGAGACGGAGAGGGGCTAGGGGGCCGCCACACCACCTGGCCATGCGGCCTAGCCTGGCCCGTGCTAGGGGTGGTCTGGCCGCCTCCGGCACCCCCTCGGTCTCCCCTTTCGCCTATAAGATGTCTCCGATACAAAAACCCTAAGGACCCGATAAAAGTTCCACGAAAGAGTCTGTAGCCGCCGTCATCTCCATGCCTATATCGGGAGGGATCTGAAGCTCTTCCTGGCACCCTACCGGTGGGGAGAATTCATCCTTGAGGCCTTATTCATCACCATGCAAGCCTCCGGTGTGATGCGTGAGTAGTTCATCCTTGGACTATGGGTCCATGTAGTAGCTAGATGGCTGGTTCTCCTCCTTTATGCTATCATGTTTAGATCTTATGAGCTCCGTTCATGATCAAGATCATCTATTTGTAATTCTTACATGTTGTGTTTGCGGGGATCTGATGGATATTGAGGTGCTATTTTAGATTGATTATTGATTCTATCATGTCTTTGTTATTTGTGATCTTGCATGCTTTCCGTTGTTAGTAGCTATCTTGGCCAAGTAGATGCAAGCAACTCCAAGAGTTAGTATTTATGCTCGATAGTGGGTTCATTCCTCTAGTAATCTGGGGAAGTGACAGAAATCTCTAAGGTACTAGATGCGCTGTTGCTACTAGGGAGAAAACAACAAGCCTTTGTTCGTAGAACAATCGTATTGTTTACTTTACATGCAATGCGTAATGCAATTATCTGTTGCTTGCAACTTAATACTGCAGGGGGTTCAGATGATAACCTGAAGGTGGATTATTAGTCATAGATGCAGTTGGATTACGGTCTATGTATAATGTTGTAATGCCCAATCGAATCTCAAAGGAGTCAGGATGAGTAGTATATGCATATTGCTTTCTCGATGTTTGTCAATTGCCCCGCTGTAATTTGTTCACCCAACATGTCATCTATCTTAAGGAGACCGCCACTAGTGAACTATGGACCCCGGTCCTTTCTTTTATCATCAATCTACAATCAATTGTTTACTGCTTTCTGTTTACTTTCTGCAAACTATTATTTTCTTCCACACAATATGTTTAATCCTTTGTTTTCAGCAAAACTGGTGAGATTGACAACCTCACTATAAGTTGGGGGTAAAGTTTTGTGGTTGTGTTGCGCAGGTTTTCACGTTGCTGCTGGCACCGGTAGTGCGCCCTGCCAAAGTCTAGCTAGTAACACCTTGGAGGTGTTTCCTTGCTCCTACTGGATGGATAACCTCGGTTTCATAACTGAGGGAAAACTTGCTGATGTGTTCATCATACCTTGCTCATGGGGTTCCCCAACGAGCTCGATATATTTTGGGCCATCAATGCTGCTACCGCCGTCCATGAAGGTCTTGGAGAAACCGTAGCCGTCAATAAGTGGATTTACGATTATGGTGTATTTTTCTCGCCTGTGCAACTTAGGCGGATGATCAGCGCGATCATATGTGATTGCCACTCCCGACCACTCCAAGTATTGTGGGACAGCCAGAACAGTCACATTGAGTTCATGCAGCACTGCTTTCTTGACCTTAGCTGGTTGATACCCAAGGAAAGTGGCGTAGGTTTCTTTCTTTGTTGGGAAATTCTTCTTTCCATCCAACTTGGGATTCGAACTATCAGCTTCCTCCACATCGTAATCTTCCTTGGTCTCTTTCTCTTTTTTGGGATTCTTCTTTCCCTTCTTCCGCTTAGAACTGTAGCCAGCGGTATCATCCTTTTTGATGTCATCATTGAAACAACACTCGACGTTTGTGTCGGACGAGCCCCCGTTGGGATCTAAGTGATGCACGCACGGGTTATTGGCAATGTCGGCCCACGAGTAGGTTTTTCCAGGTGATGGCTCTGAGTATGGCGCCCAGAAAAAATGCTGGAGCAATAATGATGTAGAGCTCGTTGGGAACCCCAAGAGGAAGGTATGATGAGCACAGCAGCAAGTTTCCCTCAGTTATGAAACCAAGGTTTAATCGAACCAGTAGGAGCAAGGAAACACCCCAAAGGTGTTACTAGCTGAGCTTTGGCAGGGCGCACTACCGGTGCTAGTAGCAACGTGGAGACCTGCACAACACAACCACAGAACTTTGTCCCCAACTTGCGATGAGGTTGTCAATCTCACCGTGTTTTGCGGAAAACAAAGGATTAAACGTATCGAATGAAAAGAAGTAAAAGTTTGTAGAAAGTAAACACAAATCAGTAAAAGATTGTAGATTGAATGTAAAAGACAAGGACCGGGATCCATAGTTCACTAGAGGTGGCTCTCCTTAAGATAGATAATATGCTGGGTGAACAAATTACAGCGGGGCAATTGACAAACATCGAGAAAGCAATACATGCATATACTAATCATCTTGACTCCTTTGAGACTTGATTGGGCATTACAACATTATACATAGACCGCCATCCAACTGCATCTATGACTAATAATCCACCTTCAGGTTATCATCCGACCCCCCTCCAGTATTAAGTTACAAGCAACAGATTATTGCTTTACGAATTGCGTGTAAAGTAAACAATACGATTGTTCTATGAACAAAGGATTGTTGTTTTCTCCCTAGTAGCAACAGCACATCTAGTACCTTAGAGATTTCTGTCACTTCCCCAGATTACCAGAGGCATGAACCCACTATCGAGCATAAATACTAACTCTTGGAGTTGCTAGCATCTACTTGGCCAAGATAGCTACTAACAAAGGAAATCATGCAAGATCACAAATAACAAAGACATGATAGAATCAATAATCAATCTGAAATAGCATCTCAATATCCATCGGATCCCCGCAAACACAACATGCAGAATTACAAATAGATGATCTTGATCATGAACGAAGCTCACAAGATCTAAACATGAAAGCACAAAGGAGGAGAACCAGCCATCTAGCTACTACATGGATCCTTAGTCCAAGGATGAACTACTCACGCATCACACCGGAGGCTTGCATGGTGATGAAGAAGGCCTCCAGGGTGAATTCCCCTCTTTGGCAGGGTGCCGGGAAGAGCTTCAGATCCCTCCCGATCTAGGGATGGAGATGACGGCGACTATAGACTCTTTCGTGGATTTTTGATCGGGCACTTAGGGTTTTCGTCCCGAGGGCATCTTATAGGCGGAAGGGGAGGCCGAGGGGGTGCCAGGGGCCAGCACACCACCCCGTGGTGCGGGCCCAGCCTGGCCGCGTGGCCAAGTGGTGTGGCCGGCCTCTGGCCCCTCTCCGTCTCGTATTGTGGCATCTGATGACTTCCGAAAAAATAGGCACTTTGGCTTTTGTCCCGTCTAATTTTGAGAATATTCATTTTCTGACTTTCCTGGAACCAAAAATAGTAGAAAACAGGCAGCTGGCACTATGGCTCTTGTTAATAGGTTAGTCCAAGAAATCATATGAAAAGTACTCCAAAGTTGGAACAAAACACAATAAAGTGGATAAAACCAAGCATGGAACATCAAAAATTATAGATACATTTGCAATGTATCACCAGGTTCCTGGTCTCCTCTACCCTGGACCCTTGATGTCCCACGGCCGCATCCACAGCCACCACCGCACCCTCCTCGTCCTCAAGACCCGGAACTAGCGATGACCACCGCTGTTTCTGTGTTGAGCTTTTCTTCCGAGGTGTTCTTGCGCTTCTGAGCTTGCTGCTTTGGTTGTTTTGCCGACTATGGCACAACAAGGGCGTTTAGTAGTCCTTCTGTGTCGTCATCAGCATCTGCATACTTGCTCGCTAGTTCTATCATCTCTCCCAAATCAGTGACCTTGTCACACTTCAAGCGATTACGTAGTAAACCAATTGGGAGTCCTGCAATGAAAGCTTCAATCGCAGTTTGGTCATTTACCCCTTCCTAGGAGTTCTTGGTGCCGATCACTCGTCCGAGGTAATCTCGGCAAGTTTCTTTGGCTTTATGGGTGCAATGCTGTAGGTTTCCTACCGTATAGGGCCTCCGGTATGTGCCTTCGAAATTCCAAAAGAACGCGCTTTGCATGTCATACCAGTTGTGGATAGTGTTTTCCGAAAGTTCATTGAGCCAGGATCATGCCGTCTTCCGCAGCATGAGTGGGAGATATCGGGTTGCGACCAAGCTATTTCCGCCTTTGGCGATGCAGCAGGCCTGGAAGAAATCCTGGAGCCAAGTATCTGGCCAAGCTACACCATCGTAGGATTGAATATGCCTTGAGATAGCAAATCCTTCCGGGAAGTCTGTTTGTCGGATGCGTGGTCTGAAGCATTTTGTACCCACATACATGTCGTCGTTCTCGTAGCGTCGCGCCTCTATGTTAGAGTTGATCCGATGCCTCGCATCGCTTGGTGACAAGGATCACCGTCCTGGTTGACGGCTGTGGCTGCGGTGCCTTGGAGCCAGACTTCTACTTCTGCCACCACCTCCCCCGCCATGGCGCCCTCCTTGAGAGCCGTTGTGGTGGCTACTTGGTGGAGAGGGTGGATCAGTTGGATTGTTTCCGACTACTCACCAGCCTCCATCCGGAACGTCGTTATTCTGGTTCTGGGGAGGGTCTTCGCTACGACGAGCCCCCTGCCGGCTTGACTCGGCACGGTGTCCATCATTCCTTCGTCCGTTGTTCCCCGTAGTTTGGTGAGGTTCAGCCGGACGGCTTGTATGTCTAGGAGGTGACATTCTTTGGCGATCCTCCCGATGTTTTTCTTTGTCCTCTTCCCTATGATTGTTCGACTCTCGCCGGGGAGGGTGTCTCGGATACAGTGCTGCAACTGTGTCTCGCTCTGCGGCTGGGGCAACATTGCTCCAGTCACGTGTGGTTCTGTGCCGTTGGCCTGAAGATCCGGTTCTTGAGTAGTTGTCCTCCTGACAGTCATGCTGTTCTGGCATCCGTTGGGGTCTAATATCATCCCAGGCCGGATCCGTGCGACATTGGTTGGATTTAGAGACCAGTTTTCTGCTTCTGGATTTCGCAACCCTTTGTTGCTCCAGACCCTTGGTAAGTAGCTTTATGCCCAAACGAACCACTTCTAGGCCTGGGTTATTTGCCAGGATATCTCGAGCTGCAGCGGTGTTCTGTACTAGTGTTGGGTACACTAGATCTCCAGTACTGTCAAGCCGAGGCATCCCCGGATCTCCCTCAAAGAGAACCTTGCATACTTCCAGAAATTTGTCGGCCCATACGTGGCGTTTCCGGGTCTTCTGATGTTGCAGAGAGATGAGCTTCTCCGCAGTAGCCATGCGCTTCTTCTCTTCCTCGATGTTTTTGGCTTCATCCAGGAGTACTTGGCGACGCCCTTCTAGGGCCTGAGCCCTTTCTTCCAATTCCATAGCAGTGAGTTCTGCCGCAGTAGGGATAGTTAATGCAGCATCGATGAGTTTACGGGAACCCGCGGTGATCACGTGTCCATCCACCGAAGCTTCTTTGGGCTCGTTTGGGATTAAAGCTCCATTTGAGTCTTCCTCGTACTCCTCGGCAACCACTTCCTCCGCTGGAGGATCTTTTGCCGGGGTTTTGTTCTTCTTATTCTTCTTCTTTACCTTCTTGGCAGTGCCGGTAGAAAAGACGGCTTTGAGTCTGTTTCCTAGAGTCAAGATCTGATCGGTACTTTCAGACATCTAGATGTCGGGGTTAGCTCCGAGATCCATGTCATCCTATGCTTTAGGAGAGTTTTCTCCAGATCCTTCGTCCATGGCTTCTCCTTCTTCTACAGCTTTGGAGTTGTACTTCGCTTTGTATTCTTCAGAGTATTTTCGGAAGTCTACCGACGTCATGGAGTCATCCGAAGATGCTGGTAAATCGACATTTGTTCTGATCGCCTCCAGCACCGAGTCCTCATTGTCTCCAACATCGGCAGAGCCGGATCCGGACCCAACATATCTGACAAAGTACGATGTGTGCATCCTGAGGTAGTTGCGGCTTTCCTCATGGGCTTCCTCGAAGATCCTGATGGTTTCGAGAACCTCATCCACGCTTGCGTCTTTAATCATCATGCGCCTCAATGTATACCTTAGGAAGGGTTGATCCGTTTCGACGTTAGAAGAGCCGGAACCAACGTTGTTGACTTGTTCCTCCTAGATTTCAACCTCGGCGGGTGGTCGATCATGGATTCGGCCTCTCTAGGGAGATCCACTCCAGATTCGACTTGCGCCACGAGATCTGCTT
Source organism: Avena eriantha (assembly GCA_910589775.1). NCBI lineage: Eukaryota > Viridiplantae > Streptophyta > Magnoliopsida > Poales > Poaceae > Avena > Avena eriantha. Next base: position 262,450,757 of record OU342746.1, read on the forward strand.
TAGGCTCAGCTTTCTCCACTATCTCCGCAATAGGTGCGGGCTGGGTGGGATTAGGGTTTTCTAGGATCCGGAACTCTGCCGCCTCCGTAGACAGAGGGGAGCCAGAAACTTCTTCTGCCTCTATCATCACCACTAAGGTGGGTGGGGCAGGTTTAGCAAAGTCGATGTACACATCAATCTCGCTGAAATACATGAAGGTGTAAGCAGTCATACCCTTCCTAGCCGGAATCCAAGTCTCGTCGAGAACGATGAGGGACGTCTCTGGTGTAGAGGATGCGACCAACAGCGATGGTCTTGCTGATTCCGATTCTTGCAGATTCCGCCCGGAACGCAGAATCCGAAGCTCAACTGCCCCATAGTGGGGGCCAACTGCCGTCGGATTGATGACAAGTACGCCATGAGGGGGTCCTCGAGGTGTGCAGAAGAGAGGGGTGTGATACGTACGGTATTCCGGGACAGTGAGCACACAAGTTTACCCAGGTTCGAATCCGCCGGCTTTGGATGGATCCTACTCCTGCTAGCAATCCAGTAATACAGCAGAGCCGGAATATGGGTTACAAGGGTTTCACCTGTGCGAGTTGAGATTGTATACTACTGTGTAGGTGCCCAAAAGTGTTGGGTCCGCAACATAGAAAACAAAAAATTCCTACGATGAGAACTACATGCCAAGATCTATCTACTACGTACAGAGAAACGGGTGGACATACATCCATCGAGAACTTACCCTCGAAGACAACGAGTTTTGTTAACGAGTAGGAACTCGTGGTTGATGTAGTCGTACACTTGCCGATCTCAAGATCGTGTGGAAGTCCGAGCGCCGCGAATCAGCAGCGCATCCGTCCTCGCACACACGTTCAAGCCACCGGACAACCTCCACCTCCTCGCTCCAGCGATCCAGTGGAAGCAGCAACTCCTTCTAGATGAAATGCCACCGGGAACATGTACCTCGCTAATCCGAGACCATGGGGAATAATTCTAGAGGGGGAGAGAGATCCTTCATGAGGAGGTGTGAGGAAGAAGGAGGAAGAGGAGGGCCTTTTATAAGAGGAGGGGGGTGCCCCTCCCCATGGCCGGCGCCTCATGGGGGGTGATCCCTCACCTCCCCCATTCATGTGGTGGTAACCCCTCCACATTAAAATGCCTCTTCACATTCCCTTTTAAAGTCCCACTTTAAATGCATTAAAATTCTCTAAGTTTAATGCTCTCTCATTTAATAAAACTCTTTTATTAAATTTATTCAGAATTTTGTTAATTACTTTAATTAACAAACATTCACATATAACCCCTTGCAATATTTCAATATCACATGCAGCACCACTTTCTGCAATTTCACCCGAAACAATTTCCGGTTTCTATCGAAACAATTCCCGCGCTTTGCAATTCTTTCGTCTGAAACATATGTGCTCCAAAATGGTGTCCGGTAACTCTTAAGTGTGTCACCCTACGGTTCGCGAATAATGCAGACATGATTGAGACTCCTCTCATATCAATAATCAGAAACGGGACCTGGAGATCCATACTGACTCCTACATATTCAATGATGACTTCTGTGATCGTGAGAACCTTTAACGCTTGTAATTTAATCCCTTTGTCTCATGATATAATACATGTCCGATATTCGATCATCGGTATCCAAATAGCTAGTTTGATCTCGTTACCGACATGCACTCTTTTCTTGTTCCCGTGATATAACATTCTAGTGATCACATCACTTGCTTGGAAGCTATCTTAATGTGATATCACCGAGAGGGCCCAGAGTATATCTATCCGTCATCGGGATTGACAAATTCCACTCTTGATCCACGAGCCTCAACATAACACCTTCATAGCACTGAACCCATCTTTATAGTCACCCTGTTACAGTGTGACGTTTGATGTTATCAAGATACTCTTTCGGTGTTAGCAATTAACATGATCTCATGGTCTAAGGATAAAGATTACTTCGTATGATGTTATAGCAATATAAACATAATGACTTGATCGTAATGCTATACTTCGGATGAATGTTCATCACATCATTGCACCAATGGTGTGACCTCGTTATTAACAACATCCAATGTCCATGATCAGGAAACCTTGATCATCTTGTTAATCAACAAGCTAGTCTATAAGAGAGGCATCACTAGGAACCCTTTTTGTTTATTAAACACACATGTATTGATGTTTCCGATCAATACAATTCTATCATGTAAAATAAACATCTATCATATATATAAGGTATATATAATAATAACTTTATTATTGCCTCTCAGGGCATATTTCCTTCAGTCTCCCACTTGCACTAGAGACAATAATCTAGTTCACATAGTGATAAATCTAACACCCATGGAGTTCTGGTGTTGATCATGTTTTGCCCTAGGGAGAACTTTAGTCAACGAATCTGCTACATTTAGGTCTGTGTGGACTTTACAAATCTTTATATTTCCATCCTTGACATGCTCGCGGATGGAGTGAAACCGGCGCTTAATATGTTTGGAATTCTTGTGAGACCTTGGTTCCTTTGCGTTGGCTATGGCTCCATTGTTGTCACAATAGATCACCATCGGGTCCAACGCACTGGGAACCACACCCAGTTCTGTAATGAACTCTTTCATCCAAACTGCCTCCTGCGCCGCTTCTGAAGCAGCAACATATTCCGCCTTCGTTGTTGATCCAGCCACCACAGGTTGTTTGGAACTCCTCCAACTAACTGCTGCTCCGTTCAAGAGAAATACGTATCCGGATTGAGACTTAGAGTCATCCGGATCGGTGTCAAAACTAGCATCAACATAACACTTAGCGACTAGCTCTTCTTCACCTCCGTATATAAGAAACATATCCCTAGTTCTTCTCAAGTACTTGAGGATGTTCTTGACCGCTATCCAGTGTTCCAAACCTGGATCAAATTGGTACCTACTAGTCAAACTAATAGGATGTGCCACATCCGGTCTTGTACATAGCATGGCATACATTATAGAACCTATGGCCGAGGCATATGGGATCTTATCCATTATCTCTCTTTCTTCCGCCGTAGCCAGACTTTGAGTCTTACTCAATGTCTTGCCTTGCAACATAGGTAAGAACCCCTTCTTACTTCCGTCCATATTAAACTTCTTTAATATCTTATCAAGGTATGTACTCTACGATAGCCCAATTAGGCGCCTTGATCTATCTCTATAGATTTTAATGCCTAATAAATATGACGCTTCACCAAGGTCTTTCATCGAAAATTTGCTGTTTAGATAACTTTTAACACTGTTTAAAAGATCTATATCATTTCCAATCAATAATATGTCATCCACATATAATACTAGAAATGCCACATTGCTCCCACTAACTTTCTTGTAAATACAAGCCTCTGCATAAGTTTGGACAAATCCAAACTCTTTGATCACCTCATCAAAGCAGAGATTCCAACTCCGGGATGCTTGCTTTAGTCCATAGATGGATCGCTGAAGTTTGCATACCTTATTAGCATCCTTAGGATCGACAAAACCCTTAGGTTGTATCATATACAACTCTTCTTCAATATTACCATTGAGGAACGCAGTTTTTACATCCATATGCCATATTTCATAATCGAAATATGCAGCAATTACTAACATAATCCTAACCGACTTAAGCATCGCTACGGGAGAGAATGTCTCATCGTAGTCAACTCCTTGAATTTGTCGAAACCCCTTTGCGACAAGTTGAGCTTTATAGATGGTCACATTACCATCAGCATCAGTTTTTCTTTTGAAAATCCATTTATTCTCAACGGCCTTTCGATCGTGAGGTAAGTCCACCAAGGTCCAAACCTGGTTCTCGTACATGGATTCCATCTCGGATTTCATGGCTTCTAGCCATTTGTTGGAATCCGGGCTCATCATTGCTTCTTCATACGTCGCATGGTCATCTATTTCATCAACCATGAAATTCACAACAGGATTATCGTACAGTTCATGAGCTGCACGTGTCCTACTTGACCTAAGAGGTTTGGTAGTCTCCTCTTTCGGAGTTTCATGATCAATATCATTAGCTCTCTCTTCATTAGGTGAAGTCAACTCCGAAACAATTTCCGGTGTTGCGCTACTCGCCATTTCATGAAGAGAAGGTTCAATAACCTCTTCGAGTTCTACCTTCCGACTACTCACACCTTTCGTGAGAAACTCCTTCTCAAGAAAGGATCCATTCTTGGCAACAAAAACCTTGCCCTCGGATCTGTGATAGAAGGTATACCCAATCGTTTCCTTAGGGTATCCTATGAAGACACATTTTTTTCCGCTTTGGGTTCAAGTTTATCCGGCTGCAGTTTCTTCACATAAACATCGCATCCCCAAACTTTAAGAAATGACAACTTAGGTTTGTTTCCAAACCATAATTCATACGGTGTCATTTCAACGGATTTATATGGTGCCCGATTTAAAGTGAATGTAGCTGTTTCCAGTGCATGACCCCAAAATGACAGTGGCAAGTCAGTCAGAGACATCATAGATCGAACCATATCCAATAAAGTACGATTACGACGTTCCTGAAGGAAATATGCCCTAGAGGCAATCATAGAGATGATTGTATTTCATGTGTATCCATGAGTTATTATAATGTTCCTTGAATATCCATATACCAGGCAACTTGTATTGATTGGCAATTATGTGAATTGTTTGTGAAACTCTTTACTTGTATGGTTATCTAATAATTGTCCCTAGTCGAAGTTCATGCGAGGACACACATGAATATTAGACTAGCACATCGATTGGTTAATGACTATGTTTCGCAAGTCATTGACATAGAGATGTCAAACCAATGATGTGGACACATGTTATGAACATGGGGTTGGACTGACCCAACATGAGACTAGCAATAATATTTGCAGCTCTCTCTACACATCGTGTACGTTTTGTCCTTAGACCTGAGATTGTCGCATGTACTTGAGATGTGGATCGACCTACTTTGGGGCTATCAAACACTACTCCGTAACTAGGTAGTTATAAAGGTAGCTTTCGGGTTTGTCCTGATACATGCTGCAAGGCATCGGTCAATCAAGATGGGATTTTCCCCTCTCTACTTGAGAGAGATATCTCTGGGCCCCTCGAGTGATCGGATCCAGAAATGCATGGCCTTGCTACATATGGTTAAGAGTTAACCTAGTAAAGGGATTCTGAATCACAGTATCGATAAAGAGAGGTCAGCTTAGAGCTAGACCAAATATCGTGAGGCAAAGGGAAAGACATGTACTCAACCTTGTGATGGTTCGTCCGAATGATCTTTATATGCGTTTAGGAGTTGGCACGTCTTGCTAGAGGCCGCTACCAACTATTGACGGAGTAAGTGTACTCGCGTCATGTCTATACGTGTATGAACCTATACACACACTTTAGGGGCTGGAAGCCTAATGAGGATTGGATCCGAATTAGACCAGGCTTAGGCTGCTAATGGGCTGCTAATGTAGAAGCCCACCAGGGATGCCTATATAAGAGAGAGTGAGGCGAGCTGAAAAGGAGAGAGCATTCCACCTAGCCGCCACTCCTCTTCCGCTTGTGTTGCACGCGCAGACCTAGCAGTCTGGCGTGTGACGGCTTCCACTCCGGACGTGTGGATACCTCGGAGGTGCTGCATCTGTAGCACTTGGACGAGCCGCGCAAAGGGGAGCTGCTCGTGGGACGAGGATGAGGAGGAGACGTAGAACATCTACACTGCCGCAACGTGCTTCATCGAGTTCCGCACCTGCGCGTCTAGCGGTAATCCCGTGATCTATGACAATAGTATTCCTGGTTGACGCGGTAGAAATTTTTGATTTTACGCTAGTGTAGCCTACCCGTTACCCTTCAGTTCCGACACACCATTACGTTGTGGTGTTCCGGCAGGCGTGATTTGTGCAACTATTCCACACTCTTTCATGTGTGTGTGCTAAACTCGTAACTTAAATACTCACCTCCACGGTCAGACCGAAGAAATTTGATCTTTCTATTACGATGATTTTCCACTTCATTCTGAAATTTCTTGAACTTTTCAAAGGTTTCAGACTTGTGTTTCATCAAATAGATATACCCATATCTACTCAAATCATCCGTGGAAGTAACAAAATAACGATATCCACCTCGCACCGACACACTCATTGGTCCACACACATCAGTATGTATGATTTCCAATAAATCTGTCGCCCGTTCCATTGAACCAGAAAACGGCGTTCTAGTCATCTTGTCCATAAGGCATGGCTCACATGTATAAAATGATTCAAAATCAAGTGATTCCAAAAGTCCATCAGAATGGAGTTTCTTCATGCGTTTAACACCAATATGACCCCGACGGCAGTGCCACATATATGTAGATATATCATTATCAAGTTTAATATTTTTAGCATCAACATTATGAATATGCGTAATATTACTATCGATATCCAATAGAAATAAACCATTCAACACAGGTGCATGACCATAAAAGATATTATCCATATAAATCAAACAACCATTGTTTTCAGACTTAAACCAATAACCACTTTGCATCAAACATGATCCGGATACAATGTTCATGCTCAGTGCAGGCACCAAATAACAATTATTTAGATTTATCACTAATCCCGATGGCATATGGAGAGGTAGCGTTCCAACGGCGATCATATCAACTCTTGATCCATTGCCGACCCGCATCGTGACCTCATCCCTTGCTAGTTATCGCTTGTTCCACAGCCCCTGAATCGAGTTACATATATTAGCAACCGATCCCGTATCAAATACCCAGGTGCTACTGTGAGTACTAGTCAAGTACACATCAATAACATGTATATCACATATACCTTTGTTTGCCTTGCCGGCCTTCTTGTCCGCCAAATACTTAGGGCAATTGCGCTTCCAATGGCCAGTCCCCTTGCAATAGTAACACTCGGTGTCAGACTTAGGGCCAGCTCGGGGTTTCTTTTCAGGTGTGGCAACAGATTTGCCACCCTTCTTTCCCTTGTGCTTGCCTTTCTTGTCCTTCTTGAAACCAGTGGTCTTATTGATCATCAACACTTGATGTTCTTTCCTAATCTCCACTTCTGCAGTCTTAAGCATTGAAAGAAGCTCGGGAAGAGACTTCTTCATGCCCTGCATATTATAGTTCATCACGAAGCTCTTGTAGCTAGGTGGCAGAGATTGGAGAACACGATGTATGCCTAAGTCAATGGGAATCGTTATTCCCAAGGACACAAGCTTATCAGCGTACCCAGACATTTTGAGTACATGCTCACTAACGGAGCTGTTCTCCTCCATCATGCAGCTAAAGAACTTTTCAGAAGCATTATAACTCTCTACGGCAGAATGGGTATCGAAAATCATTTTCAATTCTCCCATGGTATCAAAGGCATTGCCATTTTCGAAACGCTTTCGAAGTTCTGGCTCTAGCCCGTACAGTATGCCGCAATGAACTAAGTTGCGGTCCTCCTCACGAGTCACATAGACATTCTTTTCCTCGTCAGGGGCATCAGGAGCTAGTGGGGGGCCTAGCGGCGCCTCTAGCACATATTGCTTTTGTGCAACAGTGAGGAGAATCCTCAAATTCATAGCCCAGTTGGTGAAGTTGCTACCATTCGCAGCAAGTTTCTCTTTCTCCATGAACACATTGAAATTAAAAGCAGGTGGTGCCATCTACAACATAATTTGTAAAGTTTATTTAGACTAAGTTTATGATAGAGTGAGTTCAACTAATCCAAATTACTAATGAACTCCCACTCAAAAACGACATCCCTCGTGCCTTTTTGGTGATTACATGAACCAAATCCACTACACCAAGTCCGATCATCACGTGAGTCGGTGTAGCTTCAAAGGCGAGCATCTATATGGGCATCATATCAACTATATGACTCATGCTTAACCTTTCGGTCCGTGTTCCGAGGCCATGTCTGTACATGCTACGCTCGCCAAGTAAGAACCTTAGTACTCGCGTGTGTAAAACTATCTTACACCCATTGTATGAAAGCGTAGAGTCGAGTACACCCGATCATCACGTGATGTCTCGAAATACGATTCATAGAACGTGCATACTTAAGGAAGAACACATTTTATCTTGATATTTAAATGAGGGATCATCTTACAATGCTACCAAAAGCGCCAAACTAGCAGTATAAGATGCTAACATTTAATGTGTAAAGTGAGATGACATGGTCCATGCATTTGATCTCTATCATTTGCATCGTGGTATGATCTCTATCATTCCTTTGTGTGTAAGGCCAAGGTCTATGGAACTTACACGTTGAATGTGTTGTTAGAGTATCTATCATACATCTACTTACAACAATACCATATCAATACACTAGCCTAGCAACGATCTAAACTAGACGCCTCTAATTTATCAATTGCAAGTTTTACGTGGCTTAGGGCTTTTGGAGATAGAACCGTTCTTACCTACGAACATGAACCACAACGAGAATAACCAAGTTATTAGCAGCTCGTTGTAAATCAGATATTGACTATAGTAGGAGACACAGACACCCGCCAGCCACTTATGCAAAACTAGTTGCATGTCAGTCGTGGAACCGGTCTCATGTACGATGACATGTAAGGTTGGTCCGGGCCGCTTCATCCCACTATGCCACCAATATCCAAAATAAATAGAAGATGCAATAACATGATCATCATCGCCCACATATAAACATATGTGTACTACCCGTGCAAAGCACCTACGCATAGATCAGGCTCTGATACCACTGTTGGGTCCGCAACATAGAAAACAAAAAATTCCTACGATGAGAACTACACGCCAAGATCTATCTACTAGGTACAGAGAAACGGGTGGACATACATCCATCGAGAACTTACCCTCGAAGACAACGAGTTTTGTTAACGAGTAGGAACTCGTGGTTGATGTAGTCGTACACTTGCCGATCTCAAGATCGTGTGGAAGTCCGAGCGCCGCGAATCAGCAGCGCATCCGTCCTCGCACACACGTTCAAGCCACCGGACAACCTCCACCTCCTCGCTCCAGCGATCCAGCGGAAGCAGCAACTCCTTCTAGATGAAATGCCACCGGGAACATGTACCTCGCTAATCCGAGACCATGGGGAATAATTCTAGAGGGGGAGAGAGATCCTTCATGAGGAGGTGTGAGGAAGAAGGAGGAAGAGGAGGGCCTTTTATAAGAGGAGGGGGGTGCCCCTCCCCATGGCCGGCGCCTCATGGGGGGTGATCCCTCACCTCCCCCATTCATGTGGTGGTAACCCCTCCACATTAAAATGCCTCTTCACATTCCCTTTTAAAGTCCCACTTTAAATGCATTAAAATTCTCTAAGTTTAATGCTCTCTCATTTAATAAAACTCTTTTATTAAATTTATTCAGAATTTTGTTAATTACTTTAATTAACAAACATTCACATATAACCCCTTGCAATATTTCAATATCACATGCAGCACCACTTTCTGCAATTTCACCCGAAACAATTTCCGGTTTCTATCGAAACAATTCCCGCGCTTTGCAATTCTTTCGTCTGAAACATATGTGCTCCAAAATGGTGTCCGGTAACTCTTAAGTGTGTCACCCTACGGTTCGCGAATAATGCAGACATGATTGAGACTCCTCTCATATCAATAATCAGAAACGGGACCTAGAGATCCATACTGACTCCTGCATATTCAACGATGACTTCTGTGATCGTGAGAACATTTAACGCTTGTAGTTTAATCCCTTTGTCTCATGATATAATACATGTTCTAGATTTGATCATCGGTATCCAAATACCTAGTTTGATCTCGTTACCGACATGCACTCTTTTCTCGTTCCCATGATATAACATTCTAGTGATCACATCACTTGCTTGCAAGCTATCTTAATGTGATATCACCGAGAGGGCCCAGAGTATATCTATTTGTCATCGGGATTGAAAAATTCCACTCTTGATCCATGAGCCTCAACATAACACCTTCGTAGCACTGAACCCATCTTTATAGTCACCCTGTTACAGTGTGACGTTTGATGTTATCAAGATACTCTTCCGATGTTAGCAATTAACATGATCTCATGGTCTAAGGATAAAGATTACTTCGTATGATGTTATAGCAATGTAAACATAATGACTTGATCGTAATGCTATACTTCGGATGAATGTTCATCACATCATTTCACAAATGTTGTGACCTTGTTATTAACAACATCCAATGTCCATGATCAGGAAACCTTGATCATCTTGTTAATCAACAAGCTAGTCTATAAGAGAGGCATAACTAGGAACCCTTTTTGTTTATTAAACACACATGTATTGATGTTTCCTATCAATACAATTATAGCATGCAAAATAAACATCTATCATATATAAGGAATACATAATAACAACTTTATTATTGCCTCTTAGGGCATATTTCCTTCATAAAGGCCCTCCCTAGGACGGCTTATATAGATATCCGGCCTAGGGTTTACAAGAGAGACCTATCCGACTATGACTAAGAGTCGGTTACAGAGTACATATTGAACTACAAGTAACACTATGGGCCTATGTCAGTAAATCATCTGGGCCTTCTCGTAGCTAGACTGGACTACGTTTCTTCTTCCTGACTGGGCCGCTCGTGAAGCAATGCTCTAACCCGAAGTGGGCCACCCTGGTCAGTGAGGCACAATGAGGATAGCCGGAAAGTATATCCCCAACACCACTTCATCTTGAAAGTCTTTGAACAATTTTCAAATGTTTCATACTTCTTCCTTATTAAGTAAATATACAGATATACTCACTCAAATTTTCGGAGAAAGCATATGAAGTCGAAATATCCACCGCACATGGCTACATATAATGGACTATATACATCAACATGCACAATGTCCAATAAATTAGCACTGAAATTGTTACTCTTGGTTTAATACTATTTATAAAACTTTATAATGGACTATATACATATAATGGACTACATATAATGGACTATATACATATAATGGACTAACACTGAAATTGTTACTCTTGGTTTAATACTATTTATAAAACTTTATGGAGTAAATAGAGTTTGCTAAAAGTTTGCAATAGGACTTCTAAACTTTAAATTGATACTTAAAACAATATGATACTAGTTCGTAAAGCAAATATCCAGAATTCTATAGTTCTATTATCTCAATTAAAACTAAGCGCAAGGTAATAAACGGATACCAATGGTTCTTGCACTTGATCACTATCATGTGCAGCGTGGTATGATTTTAATCATTCCTTTATGTGTAAGGCCAAGGTCTATGGAACTTACACGTTATATATGCTATAATTTCCAGGAGTATCAACTATACTTCAAATTATAATATTACCATATTATGACACTTGCCCAGCAACAACTAAACTAGACGTTTCTAATTTATCAATTACATGTTTTTACGTGGCTTAGGGCTTTTGATGATAGAACCAGTCTTACCTACGAACATAGAACCACAAAGAAGATAACCAAATTACTCGTTGTAAATCAGATATTGACTATAGTACGAGAGATAGACACTCGCTAGCCACTTATGCAAAAATAGTTGCATGTCTAGCGTGGAACATGTCTCATGTGCGAGGACATATAAAGTTAGTCCGGGCCGCTTCATCCCACTATGCCACCAATATCCAAAAATACATAAAATATACAATAACATGATCATCAACACCCACGTACTCATATGTGTTCTACCCGTGCAAACCATCTATGCATAGATCAGACTCTGATACCACTATTGGGTTCGCAACATAGAAAACAAAAAATCCTACGAAGTGAACAACTGAGCACCAAGATCTATCTACCAAGATACAATCAACAGGTGAATATATATCCATAGAGAACATACCCTTGAAGAGCGACAAAGCATTGTTAACAAGGTTCAACTCGTGGATGATGTAGTCGTATACTTGCCGATCTCAAGATCGTGATGAAGTCTAGCACCAGCAAGTCCAACAGGTCCAGCAGCGCAAAGTAGCGGTGCATCCATGATCGCACACATGTCCGGTATCCTGACAACCTTCACCCCTCGCTCCAGCAAAGCAGCAGAAGCAGCAGATCCTTTCCATAGAAACACCGAGAACATGTACTTCGCTAATCTGAAGCCATGGGGAATTGCTAGAGGAGAAAGAGAACCTTCACGAGGAGGTGGTGCAAGAAGAGAGGAGCAATGGGGATCCTTTTATAGGGGTTGGGGCGCAGCCCCATGGCCATGGCTAGCCGGCCATGGTGGGTGCCCCCACCTCTCCCTCATTCATGTGGGTGGAGTTTCCACTAAGCCCACTCACATCAATTTCAACTCCACTCACTTTACATTTAATACCCACTTGTTTAAATGCATTTTCTATATAAATAAAACATTTTTATTTATTTTATTCAGAATTTTGTTAATTACTTTAATTAATAAACATTCACATAAAACCCCTTACAACATTTCGATACCACATGCAGAACCAATTTCAACAATTTCACCCGAAACAATTCTGGTGTCCATCAAAACAATCCTAGCGCTTTCAAAACCTTTCTTTGTAATTATATCTGCCCCAATTGGTGTCAGTATACCTTAAATGTGTCACCATACGGTTCACGAATAATGCAGACATGATCGAGACCCCTCTCCGAATAATAACCAGTAGCGGGACCTGGAGATCCATACTGACTCCCACAGATTCAACAATGACTTAGTGATTGTGAGAACCTTTAACATTTGTAAATAAATCCATACCTTTAACATCTGTAAATAAATCCATTTGTCTCACGATATATTACATATCCGAGATTCGATCATCGGTATCTCCATACCTAGTTTGATCTCATTACCAACATGCACACTTTTCTTGTTTCCGTGATATAACATTCTAGTGATCTCATCACTTACTTGCAAGCTATCTCAATGTGATATCACCAAGAGGGCCCTGCGTATAGCTACCCGTCATCGGGATAGACAAATCACACTCTTGATCCATGAGCCTCTACATAACACCTTTAGAGTATCTAAACCCACCTTTATTGTCACCCTTTTACAATGTGACATTTGATGTTATCAAGTTACTCTTCCAGTGTTAGTGATTGATATGATCTCATGGTCTAAGGACTAGAATTACTTCGTATGATGTTATAGCAATTTAAACACAATGACTTTGATCGTATTGCTATACTTTGGATGAATGTTCATCACACTATTCAATCAATGTTGTGACCTTATTATTAACAACATCCGATGTCCATGATCAGGAAACCTTGATCATCTTGTTAATCAACGAGCTAGTTTATAAGAGAGGCATAACTATGCACCTTTTATTTGTTTATTAAACCCACATGTATTAACGTTTGTAATTAATATAATTATAGCATGCAAAACAAACATTTATCATAAACATGGAATAAAATAATAACCACTTTATTATTGCCTCTCAGGCATATTCCTTTCAGTCGCCCGACATTCCGCGTAGCATGCTGCCTGCGTCCGCGTCATCGAGTTAGACGGAGGAGCCGCTCCCTAATTTTGGGCGAAGGACATGGGACCGCGACGCAACACCAACGACCCGACGTACGAGGGAGATCTACTGTAGGGTATGTTGATGTCGATGTTGAAGCTGGGCGGGCCGCGAGGTCCAGGGCAGTTGGGGTTGAATCCGCCCAACTAGTCATCGTCAAACTCGGGGATGCTGAGAACCTCAGTCGCGACATCGTTTGGCTCTCTTAGAACAACGCTGGTGAGCATGGCGAGAAGCTCGCCGGAGATCCGGCGCTGGCCTGGCTTCCCCAGGGTACGCTGTACTGCCGGCGTGGAGCAGGGGATGGCCCATGGCTGCTCGAGTAGGTGCCAAGTTGCGCTCGATCGCTGATTGTGCCTTCATGGGCGCATGCGCCTATGCCTCGCTTCTTTTCCAGCTTTACCTCCCTCCCCTCCGGCCCTCTATTTCGGCTTGCCTTCGTCGACAATCCTTAGCCGAGGCTTCGTCAGTCCAGCCCTCCGGCTTCGACTGCGGCACTCTCGGCTTTCTCTGCTTTGGCTGCGCAGGATCGACAGCGGTGGTGCGAGGGTTGGTATATTTCTTTGGCGGCATGGCGGGCGGAGGTCAGGGGAAATGTCGGGAGTGGTGGTCGATAGGTGGGGAATGGGGAAGAAATGGAGTGAAGGGGAAGAAAAAGGAGGGAAGGGAGAAAAAAAGGAGGGAACTCGACCATCGGTCACCGACAACGTTGGCCCACCCACCTTTTCGCTTCGTCCGACGTTCCCCGACGACACCCAGCGCTTTGGGATCGGCCTAGAAACGCCGTATGAAAGTTAGACCAAATCCGGCGAAAAACGGGGTGCAGCGAACGTGAGTGGGCGAAAAATCGCATCTGGATAAAAAAGGCTATTGGAGGCGCTCTTAGTTTTTTTACTAGGGCTGCCACTACGAAGTCTGTAACATTCCTTTGTTGTAGGTTTTGCTCGAGGAGGGATTGGTCAGCCGTTGTTGTATAGTACTCCAGTGGTACTATCGATCGGGGGATACATTAGTGTATACTTCCTCCGTTTCATAATATAAGATGTTTTAGCTTTGTGAAGGGAGTGTATCTAGATCCCTTTTAGTGTGTAGGTTTATTTAGATTTGGAGTGAACCTACACACTAAAGTGGTCTAGATACATTCTTTTCACAAAACTAAAACATCTTATATTTTAAAACAGAGGGAGTACTTATGATAAATATTGGGCGAAGAAGATGGCTGCCCTTTGTCATAATCATACAAGATTAATCTCATGTCTGCCTTGTGCGTTGCATCATCATTCAGCTGCGAACTTTAGAATGCTGATCACACTGTCAAATGCTTTATTTTGTTGGTTAGCCTGTGCGATCGTTCGATGCTGCCACTGAAGTGGTTAGCTGTTGCGGCGCATAAATAAATCGAACACGTAATACCGGTGTGACGGGTTCGGGGATGGACTTGTTTTGTTTTACTTTCGCAAAGTCAAGCTGGCTATTTGGATTTCTAGCCACGCTGGCATCCAGCTCAACCCTATCACTGTCAGCACATAGGAAAACGGCAATTTTGTATGCTGCCTCAGAGTTGGCGATGGAGATTAGACCAAAGCCCATAGGCGTAGGCGGCTCCAATTTGACAACTTCCAACCCGATGATTCCTATTCCTCCCAAGAGTCTCCGTGTCAATTTACTCACAGTTCAAAGGTTACTGCGAGTAGACTGCAATCTGAGACTATAAAAATTGCAATGTACTGTAATGAGAGTACATATGCAATCGGGGTTTTGTGTGTTGACACGTTGACCAAAAGTGGCTACACAAGCCATTCCCCCTAGCCGGCTCGTTCTGTGGGCGCTTGGGACCACCCGTCATGACTGAGACTACTACTCACGAAAGCTTGACAGATCAGATTACCATTTTGTTCAGCCCAGAGCCTCCGTCCTTCCGCTGCGCTACTCGTCCTCCTCGTCCTCTCTCAAAAGGAAACACACAGCCAGCCAGAATCTGACAACAAATCCCCTCCCCGACCCCGATAATAACGGCGCCACCAGCGGTGTACTAGTAGTTATCGCCCCGTCTCCTCGGTGGAGCCGCGCCGCGCCGCAGAAACCCTAGCCCAGCCCTCTCTCGGCCGGCTCCCGCGATGTTCCCGTCGGGGGCGGTGGTGGCGGCCGGCGCGGCGCCGGTGCGCCAGGTCGCCTCGCGGGTCGACAAGGCGACGAGCCACCTGCTCATGGGCCCCGACTGGGCCGTCAACCTCGAAATCTGCGACAGCATCAACGCCGACGTCTGGTGATTGCGCTGCCCCCTTCTCCTCCAAGCCCTGACTGGCCCTCTCTGCATGTGCTCTGTTTCCAGTTCCTGTGTGCGAATTTAGGTGTGGAATTTCGACAATTTCGGACTTCGCCTAGGCTTTGGCCGATTTAGCCTTCGATGGGTGTCGTTGGCCGATTCGATTGCCTCAAAATTGTGGTCGATTTTGGCATTACGATAAGATGTGTCTTTTTCATCATGCATATTCGACGGGGAAACAAGCTGGTACTTACTAGGCTCTAGCACTAGTGTATATGACGGAAGGCTTTAGTGGTGAACCAGCCCACTGATGATCAAAACAAAGCATGGGGGATTTTCGGGACTATAATCAAGACTAAAGAGTTACTAACAAAATTCATGATGCTAATTTTATCCCACTTGCACTATAGCTGATCGTTATGTACTATGAAAGAATGCCTCCAGTCTCCCATGCTCTTGAGAATTGAGGCACATACATAACCAGCTTGAAATATCACATTTGGACTCTGGGACTGTACCTTGCATCCGCTTCAGCCATTTATTCCAAAACAATTTTTGCGGGAGACATATTTGCACCTTTTCATCTATAGTTAAGGGACTGATGAATAGTCGTATTCCACTGATAACTAGCATATGTACACAAATTAAGTATGTTCTAGTCCAAGTAGTTCTCTGCTTAACATGCCGATCTGTAAACATCTTAATCAGGCAAACAAAGGATGTGGTAAAGGCAGTGAAGAAGCGGTTGCAAAACAAGGACCCCAAGGTTCAATACTATGCTTTGACGGTATGCACTTCTACAATGCAATGATGGACACTTAAAAGTGATTTTTATAGAACACCTTTTTCTTTCAGTACATCAATTTCCATCTAGTTTGCGTTTATTGCAAATGCTGTTACTTTTCCTATGAAAATGTTATAGGTTCGTAGAAGTATGTACTTTGATATGCAATAAGATTTGGGGAATTGTTGATCTTGTTCACACTGGTTACAAAAATGTTGCAGTTGTTGGAGACAATGATGAAGAATTGCGGTGAATATGTGCAGTTTGAAGTTGCCGAACAACATGTTCTGCAAGAAATGGTCAAAATAATCCAGAAGAAGGTTTCATTACTTCCCTCCTTACTTCTACATGCACATATCGTTTCCTAAATTTGCTCATACGAGAATAGTTTTTAAAATCGGATTTTTAGCCTTATCAGTTCTCAGTGGCATTGTATCTGCTTGTTTAATTGTGCAAGGCTGTAAGCTGAGAACACACTAAGTACTGGAAATATATTGGTATTGATACATTTAGAACCTCATGCGTACACCAATCCTCCACTCTTGCTCACTTGTTTTAGTTTGGTTCTCTCTAGTTCTTAAGTAGTGAGCTACTTAATCTAGACATGCTCTACTTCTAGTTCAAGATTATGCACTTACCAGAACCCACATTTTCCTATCCTACTGTATTAAAGGTTAATTTCATTGAGTCCTGTGCAGCAAAAGATAATGTTTTATCTCACCATCTTCACTTTCAGAGTTTTATTCTTGGTGAGTCGAACCATGATTGTTTGAGCACCTTATCTCTCACTATTCCATAAAAATGGTTGACATTTGCACTAACTTTATTTAGAAAATGTCATCGTATTTGTCTTAATTAAGATCCATTGCAAGTTCGTGCTTGTGATACATCCTATGTTATTCTGTTTTCTACATTAACTGGGGGTGGCGGTAATAAGATTGCAATATTTTTTCTATTTGAATTCTTTTCAGAATGATATGCAAGTAAGGGATAAAGTATTATTACTTTTGGACTCCTGGCAAGAAGCATTTGGTGGACCTGCTGGTAAATACCGGCAATATCACTGGGCATATCTTGAAGTAAAGGTATGCACTAATCCCTGTTTGTTCCCTTGGAAGTATGAGTATCTATCCCTGTACATCATTCCATAATCATGTTCAGTGTTCGACACACGTGGTTCATGTAATTATGCAAATGCATTTTTTCTTTGAAGTTAATCCTTCATATGCTAATTGTTAAATTATTTTACAGAGGACAGGTGTAGTGTTCCCAAGACGTCCCATAGATGCCCCACCAATACTTACTCCTCCTGCAACACACAATTCTCAAAACTATGGTTCACCCAGATATGCTGCTGGAAGTTTGAATGAACAAATGTCCTCTGATGTCGATACTCTAAGGTGATGCCCTTCTTCTTAGTGGCATTGGACTCATTTGACTTGCTGAGTTACTCCATTTCCTGGACTTTAACCTTTCTCCCTGTCTATTACAGTTTAGGGGACTTGAATAATATTCGTAATGTGACAGAGCTACTAAGTGATATGGTGTATGCTCTGAACCCATCAGATCAAGAGGTAGAATTTGTTGGCTTATATCCATCACACAAATTGATTGAATTTTTTTCTACTACAAGTTGATGAACGGTCTCTTAAATATCTTATGAACACAGGCTGTTAAAGATGAAATCATCACAGATCTCGTGAGCCAATGTCGCTCAAATCAACAAAAGCTCATGCAGTTTATCAGTTCCACAGGGTAATGTTATCAAATTTTGTTCTGTAAATGTTGCTGTGTTTTTGTTCATTGTTCTTTAACAATGTGGCTCATTGATGTAGCTTAGATGTACATCATATATCATAGCACTGCAGTTAGCTTACGATGTGATACTTGATATTTTTGTTTACATTGTTTAGGAATGAGCAGTTACTGAAGCAAGGTCTTGAAATAAATGATCGCCTACAAAATGTACTTTCAAAATATGATGCCATCGCTGCTGGCACTCATTTGGCAGTTGAAGCTCCTCCAAGAGAGACTGTTGAATCTCCCAGAGAGGAACCATTAGCAAAACCATCGCCACCTCATATTGTAGAAAAGGACATCCCTAATGAAGAGGAGGATGAGTTTGTTCAGCTGGCACAAAGGTATTGTCTACAGTATGCTACTTGTATTTTCCTTAACATATATTTAAGATTTTGTGCTTTATTTATCTGCAGAAAAAACAAATCTGTGATAAGTAGTGATGAGACATCATCAAGCACAAGCACTGCGGACCTTGCCCTTGTACCCATTGATCTGCCAAGTTCAGAATTGCCGCCTTCTGGGGCAAGCAATGCGTTGGTTCCTCTTGATCCAGCTCCTGTCAGTAGTAGTTATCAAACAAAAGAGCAGGATTTGATCGACCTTTTAAGCCTCACCTTGTGCACCCCTACTGATGAAACTTCCACCGATTCTTCAGCACCGAGTCAAAATGGCCGTCAGCCACCTGCAGTTGCGGATGGGCAAGAAAACCCTAGTGGTGTGCCACAATATCCTTCAACCGACCATCCAGACCCCGTAAACCAGGGATATACTCCACATATTAGCAACTACGCTGCACCTTGGGCACAAACTGGACCATATCCATCTGAAGCCCCAGCATACACATCCGGATATCCAGCTCCACCATGGGCTACACTTCCAACTGTCAATTCTAATCCTTTCCAGCCAACTGGTTACCAAGAACAACTCCCTCCTACCTACTCACCTCCCTTAGCTTCATATACCTCTCCTTCAGCATCCCAGCCAACGCAACAGTACAGCTCTGTGGGTTCTCCAACAAACAATGGTCTAACCATGCCTCAAGCTCCGACGAATGGAAATCAACAACCAAGGGATTCTTCAGCAGTGTCAAGCAAACCTTACTACATACTCGATAACTTATTCAGCGATTTGATTGATGTGAAGAGCTCCAGTGGTGGAAATAAGATGGGCACTAGTTTGGGTAGCTCGAACGGTGGCCAGCCTATGATTGGTGGAAAGAAATAAGTTTCTCTAAATGGTAATGGTTGAAGGCTACATTCTCTCGTGGTTGTTTACTCAATTCAATGTACATTTGGTGTATATCTCATCTTTTACGTGTTTACTTAGGTTGGTTGATTTCGTGGGTTAGAACACTGTTGATGTACATAAAATGATTTGTTGCATTGTTCTGGAGCATATTGCACTTGTCATGGACTTGCAACACAAATATTTGGGCGTTTGGTTTATATTTTTCCTTTGTCACGGGAATGCCTGTTCTTTTATTGTTTGCCTGAGGAACGATCTCCTTTTTATACGTAACGTCTATCTGTTGGGCTTAATGAGTTTATTTTTAGGCCATCCTACTTCGAGGTCGCTTATACGTTTTGTGGAGTAATGTTGCTAACCATGACGAGGTTTGTTGTGGGTCATGTTATCCTATGGCTGCAGGCCTGGTAGAACAATTTGTTGCGTTAGGCTACGGACCCGTTCTCCATTTCTTGGCTGCTCTAAACACTGCTAATTTCTTGGCTGCTCCTAAAATGATGGCAGAAATTAAAGAACCTGAATTCTTGGGAGCGCGTGCACGCTCTCGTGGCCGCATGATCTGGTCATCTCTCTTAGAAGTGAAGTCGAGAGAAAACGAGGGGAATGAAATCCTTGTATTGATGATGAAGATTTTACATATATATAGGGGATGAACCGACGCCTACAAAGGCGGTTCCTGGAGGCGACGCTCCAAGGATAATTGTCTATGTCGGTTCCCACAAAGTGGTAGTTACAAGCAGGGATTAACCCTATTTAATAATAGATTAAATTCTAACACTCCCCCTAATCTATGATTGTCTTTGCGAATCTTCATCATCTTGAAATAGTCTTCTCCAAAAATCCTGTGGAAAAAATGCGAGGAGTAGTGTGTATGATATGTTGCTAAAACTCCTTTAAACCCTGTGAGAAAATAAGGAGAAAATGATGCAACATATAATGGTTGGATATGTTGTTAAAACTCCTTCAAACCTAGTGGAAAAATAAGAAGAAAATAATACGACATATTATTGTTATTGCCTCTTTGTTAACTCCATATGAGAAAAACCTTGTCAAAGGGAAAAACCTCATAGAGTTTAGAGAGCAATATATATGTCGTGTATACTTTCCTAAAAACCCCGGTGGGGAAAACAGAAAGTATGCCATATGTCTTGTGTTGATATTACCTCATTAAAAACCTTGATGAGAACCTAGATAGTAAACTCATAGAGGGAAAAAGAGTGTAATATGATGCTTTGAATTGGAGTAGTCCAGGGTGATACCCTCCTGATTCTTGCAAATCCTAAAGCCGCCGAATACCAATTCCATGAAAACATTTCTGGAATGTTAAAGTTGGTAGAGACTTTGTGAATAGATCAGCGATGTTATTGTCGCATGATTTGACTCGCAAGATGTTTATTCCCCGACTCTTCTAGAGCTCATGGAGATAAAACAATTTAGAGGCAATACACTTAGTGATATTGCTCTTGATGTATCCTATTTGCATCTATGCAACACAAGCAACATTATATGTGTAGATACTGGTCGATAATTTAAGAGAATCAATACTACATGACTCATGTATGTGTTTTATCATTCTGTAAAGCTACACATGTCAATGTGGCTTTGTATTTCAGAATGATTGGTAGGTGTAGTCACCGAAGTCTATTTCAAAGACATCAACGGAGTGACACTTCTACAATATAAGTACACATTATGGGGATCACTCAAGTATCCAACATCAGTGTATTCTGATGATATTGGAGTTCAGATTTCTCTGAAATTACAAGAACAGGTCAAATAATGTGTGGTGCCTTGGAGATATCGAAAGATATTCTTGATTCCCAACCAACTGTGTTGGTGGGTCCGATGGCACTAGGATATGGAACTTCAAGTCCCAACATCCATTCTACATCATCCCGTGGTTCGAGTGAATCTTTCTCTACGTCTAGAGATCGAATAAATGACATGGGATATGGATATGACTTGTGCATTTTATGTTTCTCCAATATTTATAATATAGACAACTTGGTGTACCGTAAAACTTGAGTGAGGTAGCCCGACTTGTAGTATCAAGCATTGTTTGGGTTTAACCAAATCCTTCATCTCAAATTCCGTCTTTTAAATGATCACGTGCTTCGTCATTCCAGGAGTAATCCTTGTGTATGACAAACACGCATGGGTAATCATCACTGTAGGAGTAATCCTTGTGTATAAGGGACTCACTACGTCGGTTGTACCAAAATATACCGACAATAATAAGCAATGTAATGACTTAATGATTTTACACAATGCATGTTGCATTTACATTTCGATTCAGATAGAGATTCCATCAGGAACCCTACATGTCCAAATCTAGTGATCCACATGAAATGTAGTCACTACATCCATCAACTGCATAGATAGACGATTTTTCACCGCCAATGATATAATTATCGAAAAAATTTAAGGATTCCAATCCTATCTGGGGTAGGTCTCGGATCTCTGCGGAAACCTGACCTTATGCTACAAGCCTTGCTTTCTCACCACCTTATTGTTCTCATTTAATTTTCAAAAGAGGACATATTGAATCCCATGTATATGGAATTCATTTGGAAGAGCGAGGCTAATTCTACTTGGATTGCCCTTTGTTTGTTTCATTCCGAGCAAGTGGTTTACACTCTGCCATGGCCATGGACTTTGGATCTGAATCATTGTAAAGGTTGTTTGCAATCATACAAGAGAATGTTTGTCAACAATTGTAGTCTTGGTTAATGATTCTCTAGAATCGATATTGTTGGAGGAAATCTCATGCACTCATGATGACTCTTCGTGATTTCCCAATACGCGTGAGTCTGGGTGTTCTGATGTCCTAGCCAGTGTGTGTAAACTGAAGCTGGGGTTGTGGAGGTTTCCCTTCCACTGGGTGTATACTACCCATAAGGTGTTTGTCAACACTGTTGACTTGCACTTACTAATTTTGAGGATTTCTCCTCAGTTTCCTTTGTTCCTTGCAAGAAGCTAGATCCTAGTTAGAGGCCGTACTACTCCCCTTCTTCTCGGGCACAGGAGTTGAGTGGTTTTTATGGTACCTCCACTCTTTCTGATACATTTCTAGCCGGACTAAAGGATTTTGTAACACCTTTGAGATCAGTAAATGAATCTGGCAGGTTATTTGCAATGTGTTGCAAATATGTGAATTCCGGACGTAGAGTCCAAATTCTTGAATACGTGGATATGAGGTGGAACATGGAGTCCCAATTGATTTCCTGGCATTCTCTATCATACATGAAATCTCCCCTAATGCCTGGAAATAATCCACCCTTTAATATAAGCAATCAACATATTGGGCTATGAATGGATCCCCAATGAGGGATTTTCAATGGTACGTGTTGATCGACAGAGATCTGTACCCCACATAGATCCTTAGTACGTGGGCCCAATGATGTATGCTACAGTGGTGAGATCGGTACGCGTGAAGCGCTTCCGAACTTACGCAGATGGGAAATGCTCGGAGGATTTCCACGTATCAATTGCAGAGGAGGAGTACTACGATATGCAGTTAGTCATTGAGTAGTGTGTAAAGTTGCATGACTCCAATGTCTAGTTGGTAATTGCAATTCATTAATAAAGGTCTTGCAATGAGTTTAGTCCTCTTAATTATGGATCGAACCAAACCATTTTGAGTATGGATTAATGGGACAGAGTGATGAACTTCAATCCCCAAGGCCATGCAAGTCATTGAAGCCACATGAGGAGAATTCTGCATCGTTGTCCATGCGAATTGATAAAATACGACTTTCAGGATAATGATCATGTAACTTAATTTGCATGGTTTCATGTGGACAGAAAGCACACCTATGAGCATCGTGTAGATTGATGATGTCTACGCACTTCTCTTCTTATAGACAGTTGTTGGGCCTCCAAGTGCAAAGGTTTGTAGAACAGCATCAAGTTTCCCATAAGTGGATTACCCAAGGTTTATCGAACTCAAGGAGGAAGTGGTCAAAGGTATCCCTCTCAAGCAACCCTGCAATCAAGATACAAGAAGTCTCTTGTGTCCCCAACACACTCAATACACTTGTCAGGTGTATATGTGCACTAGTTCGGGAAGAGATAGTGAAATACAAGTGGTATGGATAATTATAAGTGGTAACGGTGCCAGAAAAGAGCTTGACAGGTAGGAAGAGACTAAAGGCAATCTGAAATAAAGATGGAAGCAAGCAAACATGTAACAGATCTAGTTGCAAACGGTGTTTTAATGCTTAGAAACACGGCCTAGGGATCATACTTTCGCTAGTGAACACTCTCATATAAATATCTTCTCTTCATGATACTACTCTGAACTACTCTCCGGTTGGACACTCTAATCCATGGTAGGGCTATAACAACACTCCTCAAAGTTCGCTTTCCCCATCTAGATAACCCCTCACTATCACCTTGAGCGCTAGATGGTTCCAACAAACACCACAATTTCATAGAGACATCCAACTCCAAATATAACTCATAACAAGTATTTGTAATCTCTAGCCTAAGTGCCACCATGGTGTGCACGCTATCACTTTCACACACGTGGGGAGAGCCAGAGATCTATTAAAGCACTTGAGTAGCAAGGTATATCTACTTGATTACAAAGCTCATGATCACAATATGATCATGCATAGAGAGAGAGAGAGATGAACACATAGCTACCGGTAGAACCCTTAGCCTCGAGGAAGAGCTACCCCCTCATCATCATGGGAATCAGCAACAACGATGGAGATGGTGGTGGAGATCGATGGAGATGGCTCCGGGGGCAATTCCCCGTCCCGGAAGGGTGCCGAAACAGAGGCTTTCTGTCCCCCGAATCTCCCATTCGGTGGCGGCGGCGCTGCAGAACTTTTCATGGCTCGAGGCTGGATTCTTTAGGGTTTCTGCATCGGGAGGCTTCTTATAGGCGAAGAGGCGATGTCATAGGGTGGACCAGGGGCCCACACCACCTGATGACATGGCCAGGGGGACCCACGCCACCACATGGTGTGGCCAGCCCCTGGCCCCTCTCATCCTCGTCTTCTAGCTCCATGAGTCTTCCGGTAAAATACCAACTTTAGCTTTTATCCGGTCCAATTCCAAGAATATTCATTTTCTGGCTTTTCTGGAACCAAAAACAGAAGAAAACATGCAACTGACACTGTGGCATCTTGTTAATAGGTTAGTTCCAGAAAATGTTTAAAAGTACTCCAAAGTGTGGACAAAACATAAGAAAGTAGATACAAGACAAGCATGGAACATCAAAAATTATAGATACGTTTGCAACGTATCAACATCCCCAAGATTAACTCCTGCTCGTCCTCGAGTAGGTAAGTGATAAAAGAAAGAATAATTTTTTAGGTGACATGCACCATCACAATTTTGATCAAGGTATTTGCAAAACATTGACAGCTGAGATCATAGTACTTTAACATAGCATGAAAGATATAGTTCTAACAATAAGACATAGCAACTATGTTATAACATGAAAAGGTACAAACAAAAGATTCATGAATAACAATGCTTTGAAGACGTTTGTTTGTTTCACATATAGAAAACATAATGAGAATGGTATTCTGCTTGTCCCTCATAGTGTAGCAAAATAGGACACCTTCAAAGTTCATAAGGGTGACTAGATACAAATAGTTTAAGAACAAGCAATATCAAAGTTATGAATCAATCAACAAGTCTTGGGAATGCATATTAAACTAAGAATGGCCACTATGCTCTCTCAACAGGTGCATAAAGATAGAAGATGGAGACTCAACATAAAAGTAAAAGAAAGACCCTTCATAGAAGGAAGCAGGGATTCAAGTCTCATAAAGAGCTTCCAAAAATTATGGTACTTATTAGCTTTCAGCTCTCATTGCCCCTATCATAAGCATCTTTAGGTGATTAAATTTAAAGTGAACAAATATGAGGATATGCTTGACAAGTTATAAGTTGAAATCTCATGCCCCTTACTTATGAAGACCGAACCTCATGCTACTCAACTTTAGTCACGAGTAAGTTCTTGTCATTGTAAGTACATGTGTATCATAGAGAACCGCCAACGGGGTACCCCTTGCCCGATGATACGGAAGCATTCCCATATCAAAATGATAAGGCAAGCAGACAATGAGCATCTCAACGATCTTTTTATTTGCTATTTGCATAGGTTTCTATTAAGGATGCTTCACAGATTGCTCATTATGGTTATGCTGCAAGTTTCCACCATGATTAGGCATGGCTTAGGCTAGCAGCCTAGGTGTTTCTCTAACACATATACAAACTCCATGAGCTTACAAGCTCCCCTATTTCACACCGCCGGGATCCATAAGCAAAAGAACATGATATCAACCAAATAAAGTGCAATGTTGAAAGCGTTCCCCATGGTAACATGGTTATGCTAATTCACAACTTATAAAGCGCAAGCACATACGCAACATAGATGGGCACAATGGTTCAAGTTTATTAAGTGCAAGAAAAGTAAAGTGTGCCATCAAGTTTGTGAGAGCTTTAATCACTAATTTTCACATAACAAGTTTAATTCGGAAGGTAGATAAAAACATGAATATAATTGGAATAGCAAATGCTAATAGGTAGGTATGATGGACTCTTTGGAATAACTTGGTTTTATTTGGAGTTGGATGCATGAGTGGAACTCATACTTGGTATGGAGGCTAGCAAAAGACTGGGAGCGACCAACTAAGAGAGAAATAATGGCCATAATCATGCAAAGCGACAAAACATCATTAATTAAAGCACAAAGTGATATTACAAGTCGAAAACTAAATGATCATAGAGGCTATGGTGACTTGGTATAGTCTTAACATGGTGTGAGAATGCGCCAAGTCAACCCAAATAAAGCATCAAAGGAGAATACCACAATATTATGCTTTAATATGCTAAAACAACGCATGATTCTTTCAAGGCACATTAAGCAATCTCAATTATTTGTAACAAGTCATGCTACAACAATAATCACTAAGCATAAAGCCAAAACAATATCAAGCATGACATGATAAAGTCTAAGTCACAGTTAAAAACAAGCTCCTTTTATACCACTTAAGCATGAACTTTCCTACTCTTTTCCAATCCAAATCAACTTATTTGAAAACTAATGTATGAATGAGGGGGTCCAACCAACTTATTTAATCAAACCAACCAAAATAAAACTAAAAACAAAGACGCTCCAAGAACAACACAATTGTGCATGAAACAATAAAAATGAAGTGTTTGGAAGAAAACCTGAGATTTTTATTGATGGAGAAGGGGATGCCTTGGGCATCCCCAAGCTTTGACGCTTGTACTTCTTGAATATTTCTTGGGGTGACACGGGTGGCATCCCCAAGCTTGAGCTTTTGTCCATACTTCATCTTATCACATTATTCTTCCCCTACACTTGAAAATTTCCTTCATATAAAACTTCACACAATCTTCATTAGCAACATTAGTGTATTCAAGATAATAAGTCTTTGGGTTCAGTTTCAACACTAAATAGAACTTCCATTAAAACACCGGCTACTGTAGCAATTCCTTTTAAAAGTTCAAGTGATCAAAGAGAATTCAAAGAGAAAGAGATTAAGAAGCAAATGCAAATAATGGCAGAAATCTGTCAAAACAGACCAGCAGGTAAAATCTGATTTTTTTGAAGACCTTCTGTTGCTCAAATCGAAAGGTGCTGAACTTACGATAGTTAGATAACAACCTGGGGCAGAAGCACAAAAAATACAGCTCAATGCGACATACACAGATTTTTCACGAATTTTTTCAGCGAAGCACAAAAATCTGTTTCGGGACAACAACTTTCCCAAGTCCTACTTCTCTCTCATTAGAGGTTATTCTTGGCACAAAAGCCACACAAAAAGGATGAGGAGAGGTTATTACTAAGGCAATAACTTCCAAGACACAACAAAAACAAAAATAAACTGAAAGTAAAAATATAATGGGTTGTCTCCCAAAAGCTCTTTCTTTATAGCCATTAAGATAGGCATGATAATTTCAATGATGCTCACATAAGAAATATGAATTTAGAGTAAAAGAGAGCATCAAGAAGCAAATATAAAACACATTTAAGTCTAACCCACTTCTTATGCATAGGAATCTTGTAAAGAAACAAGTCATGAAAGCACAAAGCAACAAGCATAGTAAAGCAAAACAAGTGCAACTTCAAGACTTTCAACATAAAGAGGGGAAACTTAATATTGTTGAGACACATAAAACCATGTTTCCCTATCTCATAATAACTTTCAGTAGAATCATGAATAAAATTAACAATATAACTATCACATAAAACATTCTTATCATGAGCCACATGCATAAAAGAATTGATACTCCCCACATAAACATAGTCATTCTTATTAATTGTAGTGGGAGCAAATTCAACAAAATAGCTATCATTATTATTCTCATCACCATAATTATGAAATATAGGAGGCATATTGTAATCATAATTAATTTTCTCCTCAATAGTAGGTGGACTGAAAATATCATATTCATCATTGCAATCATCATATATTGGAGGTATAGTATCATCGTAAGCAATAGAATAGTTATCTTCCAAAGTGTGTTCACTTGTAAACGTATCATCATTGGAAGGAACATGGATAGTACTAATAGTGCAGCAATTATTAACATCATTATTTTTAGAATTGGTACCAAAGAGATTTTCAATATCAAAAGTAGTGTGTTTTGCCCAATCATGATCACTACTATAGGTAACAGGCATAGGAACATCATCAAGTTCAGACTCATCAAAAACTATAATAGGAGCAACATGCTTAAGGGAAAATACCGTTTCCTCTCTCCTTTTACTCCCCCTTTTCTTATTTTTCTTCTTCTCTTTAGGAGGGAGAGGCTTGAAAGGAAGCTTCTCCATATACCCTGGTTTATTGTTAGAGACAATAGAAGAAACTTTGGAGGATTCCTTCTTTTCATTAATAAGATCAAACACATATTATTCCTGTCATATTTTGGTAAAATCTCATCTTCTATAATATTTTGTATGTAAGTATTTGTGTGGCAATTATCAACACAATAAAGATGACAACCATGCAGGACACTATTCATATCAAAAGCACCAATATCTACTAAAGAGGTTTTTCTTGATAACTCTTCACACCCCAAAAATAATGTAAGTTCATCATGCTGATTAGGGGTGATCATGTCATCACAATACAAACTTGCAGTACTCATTGGATTAGAAGGGCTATTATTATGGCCTGAGCATTGAAAATTGAAATGACCCACTTCAAAGCAAAGTTCACAAATAAAAGGATAGAGGGCACAAACTTTTTTACCAAGATCATTTAGAGCCCTATACCACGTTCTAGTTTTTTTTCATTCATGTGGGTGATACAATATTCTTCTTCAATTTGATTATTCTCACAAGGTCTATGTATTCCACAAAAATTAACATGCTTATAAGAAATGGTACTTTCAGAGGTTTGATCATGTTTATTGCTATCATTAATAACAATTTCATTTTCCATGCAAGTGTCTTTAAAAGGCTCATGATACATGTCCCATTTTTATTTAGGAGCATTAATATGAGAAGCAAAGGCTCTAAATAAATCAATAAGTATTTGAGGATGAAGACCATATTTAGCACTAAGCTCTTGAAAATCAGCAGTTTCAGCAAAGACTTAATGCAATCATACTCATAGTTTATACCTGGTTCTTTACCTTTGTCGTTATCCCAATCTTCGGTATTGATTTGAATTGTTTCAAGAAGATCCCACTTAGCTTTGACCTCCTTACTTGTGAAGGATCCCTCTAAACAGGTATCTAGATAGTCCTTGTAATGTCTTGAAAGCCTTGCTTAAAAATTATTAATAACAATATTACTAGGGAGCTCATGAATGGAACAATTGAGAATTAGTGACTTCAACCTCCCCCATGCTTGGGCAATACTTTATCCATCATATGGATGAAAATTATAAATGTAATTCCTATCTTTATGAATTTCATGAGGAGGATAAAATTTAGAGTGAAAGAGAGATTCAAGTTCCTTCCACTCCAAATGATGAGGATCATCTAGTAGCTCATACCACTCCCTTGCTTTGCCCTTAAGTGAAAAAGGGAATAGCTTCCTCTTAACTTGGTTCATTGAAATACCTGCACACTTGAACAACTCGCATAATTCGTGTATAAAGAGTAAATGATCACAAGGATGGACAGTTCCATCTCCAAAATAACAGTTATTCATAACATGTTCAACGATTTTTATAGGTATTTTAAAAGGGATGCTTTTAGTATGTGGATTTAAAATATCACAAGTATCATTAGAATTACCACATATGGGAGATAAAGTATCATCATTGCAAATTTTCTTCTTTAAAGCTGGGGAACTAAAATGACCATTTTCATAAAAACTAACTTCCCCAAGCTTAGACGTTTCCACAACATTAGTAACAAAGGTGTTCAAAAGATTCATACTAATAACATTGCTATTAGCATGCAAAGAAAGTTCCATGGGTTTTTTAATTTTCTTTTCAGACCATTCATGTTCTACCTTAGGAAAAATACTAAAAGCTCTCTAATTTTGTTGTTGTTTTCCATTAAGCCTAACTAGTGAAAATAAAAACAAGAAACAAAAAGATATAATTGCAGAATCTAAAGGAAATAACTTCGAGCACTCACACACCAGCTACAGTACTAGAAGATAGCTTAGTAGCCAGATGATGTGAGTACCTTTTACCTTGCCTCCCCGGCAACGGCGCCAGAAAATAGCTTGATGTCTACGCACTTCTATTCTTGTAGACAGTTGTTGGGCCTCCAAGTGCATAGGTTTGTAGAACAGCAACAAGTTTCCCTTAAGTGGATTACCCTAGGTTTATCGAACTCAGGTAGGAAGTGGTCAAAGGTATCCCTCTCAAGCAACCCTGCAATCAAGATACAAGAAGTCTCTTGTGTCCCCAACACACCCAATACATTTGTCAGGTGTATAGGTGCACTAGTTCGATGAAGATATAGTGAAATACAAGTGGTATGGATAATTATAAGTGGTAATGGTGCCAGAAAAGAGCTTGACGGGTAGGAAGAGACTAAAGGCAATATGAAATAAATATGGAAGCAAGCAAACATGTAACAAATCTAGTTGCAAAAGGTGTTTCAATGCTTAGAAACAAGGCCTAGGGATCATACTTTTGCTAGTGAACACTCTCATATAAATATCTTCTCTTCATGATACTACTCTGAACTACTCTCCGGTTTGACACTCTAATCCATGGTAGGGCTATAACAACACTCCTCAAAGTTCGATTTCCCCATCTAGATAACCCCTCACTATCACCTTGAGCGTTAGATGGTTCCAACAAACACCACAATTTCATAGAGACATCCAACTCCAAATATAACTCATAACAAGTATTTTTAATCTCTAGCCTAAGTGCCACCATGGTGTGCATGCTATCACTTTCACACACGTGGGAAGAGCCAGAGATCTATTAAAGCACTTCAGTAGCAAGGTAGATCTACTTGATTACAAAGCTCATAATCACAACATGACCATGCATAGAGAGAGACATGAACACATAGCTACCAGTAGAACCCTTAGCCTCGAGGAAGAACTACTCCCTCATCATCATGGGAATCAGCAACGGCGATGGAGATGGTGGTGGAGATCGATGGAGATGGCTCCAGGAACAATTCCCTATCCCAGCAGGGTGCCGGAACAGAGACTTTCTGTCCCCCGAATCTCCCCTTCGGTGGCGGCGGCGCTGCAGAACTTTTTGTGACTGGAGGCTAGATTCTTTAGGGTTTCGGCATTGGGAGGCTTCTTATAGGCGAAGATGCGATGTCAGAGGGTGGACCAGGGGCCCACACCACCCGGTGGCGCGACCGGGGGACCGGCACCACCACATGGTGTGGCCAGCCCCTAGCCCCTCTCCGTCTCGTCTTCTAGCTCCGTGAGTCTTCCGATAAAATACCGACTTTGGCTTTTGTCCGGTCCAATTCCAAGAATATTCATTTTCTGGCTTTTCTAGAACGAAAAATAGATGAAAACAAGCAAATAGCACGGTGGCATCCTTTTAATAGGTTAGTTCCAGAAAATGTGTAAAAGTACTCCAAAGTGTGGACAAAACATAAGAAAGTAGATATAAAACAAGCATGGAACATCAAAAATTATAGATACGTTTGCAACGTATCTATGCATCAATGAGAACCATCAAAATACCTAAAACCACACAATGGTTGGATAAGACCATATATGTCTTTCTAGATGTGTTCAAGGAACTAAAGTGGTTCAGCTTGTTATTTGAGGTACAAAGGCCTCAAAATTAACTTCCATGTGTTGCATGATGTGCACACAAAATCTGATGACCTAGGGAATTTGAACCAGAGAAAATTATGACCAATAGAATTGCTTTGTATGCAACATGTGCTATGGGTTAGATGTGCATTTAGTACAATCCAAACAAAAGAGAGGGTACTTTGCTCCACGACTGCGACGTGCGATGAATCGACTGCGACGAGCGACACCGCAAAGCAGCCGAAGGAATAACGAGAGGAGACCTCTAGGCATTTTTCTTTCTTAACTTTGTGCCTATGTTCTTCCTCGCTCTTGTTCTTCTAGATCTCAAAATCGCTCAGATGCAGAGCGTGATGATAATGTCTTAGAAGTGAAGTCGAGAGGAAAATGAGAGGAATGAAATCCTTGTATTGATCGATGAAGATTTTACATATATATAGTGGGTGAATCGACGCCTACAAAGGTGGTTCCTAGAGGCGACGCTTTAGGGATAACTGTCTATGTTGGTTCCCAGTTAACTGTCTATGTCGGTTCCAACAAAGTGGTAGTTACAAACAGGGATTAACCTTATTTAATAAAAGATTAAATCCTAACAATCTCGAGCGCACTCCTGAACCAAACCCAAGTCCTTTCTTCTCCTAGTCAACTTCAATTGGCTAGAGAACTTCTGATCCCCATCCCTGTCCTGTCGCCTTCTACTCCGACGATCTTCCTTGGTGCTGCTCTGGATCCTGGCCTCCTCCCTAAGCACGGCCTAGTTCGTGTCCTCTGGTGTCATGCTCCCCAGCAACTTCCCCCAGCGCACCTCCCCTGGTTCGTGGTCTCCAGTGCCGCATCGTCTGGCCATCTTCGCCTCGTGAGTCCGGACTCCCCATCTCCACCGCGCGTTGTCCGCCCTCGCCTTTCTCCTTCTCCGCTACAGGGCTCATCGGCGGTCGCGAAGATCCCCGGCAGCAGCAAGCAGGGTGCTACTTGTTGATACGCACAGAGGAGCACGCGAGGAGGAGCTCATGTGTGCATTTTGAACGACGGTTGTGTGCGGAGAAGTTCACGCGAGTGGGTGCAGTTGCCTTCCCGACATTGAGCAGCTCCATCACAGCCATGGACACAGGGAGCGAAGAGGACTTGATTGCTTTTTGTTGCTGAATTAGAGGTCATGTGTGCAAGATGGTTGAACATGCTATAGCATGTCCATCTTTTCTTCTACATGTTGTATGTCTAGGTCTCCTTTGCGCAGCTGCTCGAGGACAACAATGTCAGGATGCTTGGCTCCATGTACGATCTTCTGCATCTTTTTCTTGAGCTTGCACCAGCATCCCTTTGTTTTGTGCAGCTCGACAATGTTGTATCCAGCTCTATGCATTGTAACTAGGGCCGCGAGTCCCTCGTGTACGAGTTGCTATAATTAATACAGTGAGTTTGTTTGCAAAAAAAAACAATATCAGGATATCTCGGTTAGCAAGCTGCATATTTGTACCATTGACTTGGTTTTAGCTATTGCTAAATTGTTTACCGATATTTCAAAGTTGCCTATATTTAGAAACACAACATTAGCATTGAGATAAATATATTTTAGTATTGGCACAAGAAACTTAGTACACCCGATAACTTAACCTATCACTTATTTCAAGTCCCGACCAAGGGGTACTAACCCATCGCCCCACCATGTACAGTGTTTTTCCGACCCAAACGGTATTTTGTTGCGCACCAAAATTGCTTTGTCTTGTACCAAAATTACTTCGTCGGACATCAAAGTTGCTATCATTTTTTGTGAAGTTGCCTAGTGCTATTTTGTGAAGTTGCCTACCGTTAGTTGCCTAAGGCTACACCAGAGTTACTTCATCAACACCAAAGTTATTTTGTCAAGCATTGAAGTTGCTTCATCGGGCACCAAATTTTCTTTGTCGGACACTGAAGTTGCTTCGTCGAGCACATGAGTTGCTTCGTCAAACACCGAAGTTGCTTCACTAGAGTTGCTTCCTCTGGCACACAATTTGCTTCGTCGACACCGAAGTTGCTTCATCGAGTACCGAAGTTGTTTCGCCGGGCACAAAAGTTGCTCGATCGATCACAAAATTTACCATGTAGCGCACCATAGTTGTCCAGTTGGGTGTTGCGAAGTTTCTTATT
Source organism: Avena eriantha (assembly GCA_910589775.1). Classification (NCBI taxonomy): domain Eukaryota; kingdom Viridiplantae; phylum Streptophyta; class Magnoliopsida; order Poales; family Poaceae; genus Avena; species Avena eriantha. The sequence goes on from OU342746.1 coordinate 262,484,550, forward strand.
ATTATTGTGAAGTTGCTAATGGCTCAAAATATATCGAGCTCGTTGGGAACCCCAAGAGGAAGGTATGATGAGCAGAGCAGCAAGTTTTCCCTCAGTTATGAAACCAAGGTTATCGAACCAGTAGGAGCAAGGAAACAACTCCAAGGTGTTGTTTCCAACTTGGAATCCTACACAACACAACCACAGAAATTTGCCCCAACTTACAGTGAGGTTGTCAATCTCACCGGTTTTGCTAAAAACAAAGGATTAAACGTATTGTGTGGAAGATAGTAATTGCTTGCAGAAATTAAATAGTAAACAGTAAACATATTGTAGATTGATGGTAAAAGAATGGACCAGTATCTATAGTTCACTAGAGGTGATTCTCCTTAAGATAGATGACATGTTGGGTGAACAAATTACAGCGGGGCAATTGACAGACACCGAGAAAGCATACATGCATATACTAATCATCTTGACTCCTATGATATTTGATTGAGCATTATAACAATATACATGGACCATAATCCAACTGCATCTATGACTAATAATCCACCTTCAAGTTATCATCCGAACCCCCTCTAGTATTAAGTTGCAAGCAAGAGATATTTGCATTAATCAAAGTGTGTAAAGTAAACAATACGATTGTCCCATGGAGAAACGATTATTGTTTTCTCCCTAGTAGCAACAACACATCTAGTACCTTAGAGATTCCTGTCACTTCCCCAGAGTACTAGAGGCATGAACCCACTATCAAGCATAAATACCCCCTCTTGGACTTGCTAGCATCTACTTGGCCAAGATAACTACTAACAACGGAAAGCATGCAAGATCACAAATAACATAGACATGATAGAATCAATAATCAATCTGAAATAGCATCTCAATATCTGTCGGATGCCCGCAAACACAACATGTAAGATTACAAACAGATGATCTTGATCATGAACAAAGCTCACAAGATCTAAACATGATAGCTCAAAGGAGGAGAACCAACCATCTAGCTACTACATGGACCCGTAGTCCAGGGATGAACTACTCACGCATCACATCGGAGGAAGTCATGGTGACGAAGAAGGCCTCCAGGGTGATCTCTCCCCTCCGGCAGGGTGCTGGAAAGAGCTTCAGATCCCTCCCGATCTAGGGATGGATACGGCGGCGGCTATATACTCTTTCGTGGAATTTTGATCGGGTACTTAGGGTTTTCGTCTCGGGAGGCTTTTATAGGCGGAAGGGCTAGGTCAGTGGAGCACCAGGGGGCCCACACCCCTGGTGGCGCTCCCCCTAGGCCGCGCCGCCACCAGGTGTGGCCGCCTTGGTGTGCCACTTCGTCTCCCCTCCGGACTCCGTGTTTCTTCTGGTAAAATATTGACTTTGGCTTTTGTCCGGTCCAATTCTGAGAATATTTCCTTACTAGCTTTTCTGAAACCAAAAATAGCAGAAAACAGGCAACTGGCACTATGGCATCTTGTTAATAGGTTAGTTCTAGAAAATGTGTAAAAATACTCCAAAGTGGGGACAAAACATAAGAAAGTAGATATAAAACAAGCATGGAACATCAAAAATTATAGATACGTTTACGACGTATCAACATCCCCAAGCTTAACTCCTGCTCATCCTCGAGTAGGTAAGTGATAAAAAGGAATAATTTTTGAGGTGACATGCACCATCACAATCTTGATCAAGGTATTTTTGTAAAACATTGATAGCTGGCATCATAGTACTCTAACATATACATGAAAGATATAGTTCTAACAATAAGATATAGGAACTATGTTGTAACATGAAAAGGTACAAACAAAAGATTCATGAATAACAATGCTTTGAAAGATGTTTGTTTGTTTCACATATAGAAAACATAATGAGAATGGTATTCACCTTGTCCCTCATAGTGTAGCAAAACATAAATGCATAGGACACCTTCAAAGTTCATAAGGGTGACTAGATACAAATAGTTTAAGAACAAGCAATATCAAAGTTATGAATCAATCAACAAGTTTTGGGACAATGCACATTAAACTAAGAATGACCACTATGATCTCTCAATAGGTGCATAAAGATAGAAGATGGAGACTCAACATAAAAGTAAAATAAAGGCCCTTCATAGAAGGAAGCAGGGATTCAAGTCTCATAAAGAGCTTCCAAAATTATGGTACTTATTAGCTTTCAGCTCTCATTGCCCCTATCATAAACATCTTTACGTGATTAAGGTTAAAGTGAACAAATATGAGGATATGCTTGACAAGTTATAGCTGAAAACCTCATGCCCCTTGCTTACGAGTACCGTTCCTCACGCTACTCAACTTTAGTCACACGTAAGTTCTTGTCATTGTAAGTACATGTGTATCATAAAGAATGACCAACGGGGTACCCCTTGCCTGATGATACAGAAGCTTTACCATATCAAAATGATAAGGCAAGAAGACAATGAGCATCTCAATGATCTTTTTCTATGCTATTTGTGGTTTTCCCTTTTTTTGAATGCTTCACAGATTCCTCACTATGGTTATGCTGCACGTTTCCACCATGATTAGGCATGGCTTAGACTAGCCGCCCAGGTGTTTCTCTAACACATATATGAACTCCATGAGCCTTACAAGCTCCCCTTTCATTTCACACCGCCGGGATCCATAAGCAAAAGAACATGATATCAACTAAATAAAGTGCAATGTTGAAAGCGTTCCCCATGGTAACATGGTTCTGCTAATTCACAACTTACAAAAAGCAAGCATATACGCAACATAGATGGGCACAATGGTTCAAGTTTATTAAGTGAAAAAAAGTAAAGTGTGCCATCAAGTTCGTGAGAGCTTTAATCACTAATTTTCACAAAACAAGTTTAATTTGGAAGGCAGATAAAACCATGAATATACTTGGAATAGCAATAATGCTAATAGGTAGATATGTTGGACTCTTTGGAATAACTTGGTTTTATTTGTAGTTGGATGCATCAGCGGAAATCATACTTGGTACATGTGGAGGCTAGCAAAAGACTAGGAGCGACCAACTAAGAGAGCAATAATGGCCATAATCATGCAAAGCGACAAAACATTATTAATGAAAGCATAAAGTGATATTACAATTCGAAAACTAAATGATCGTAGAGGCTATGGTGACTTGATATAGTCTTAACATGGTGTGAGCATGCGCCAAGTCAACCCAAATAAAGCATCAAAGGAGAATACCACAATATTATGCTTTTATATGCTAAAACAACGCATGATTCTTTCAAGGCACATTAAGCAATCTCAATTGTTTGTGACAAGTCATGCTACAAAAATAATCACTAAGCATAAAGTCAAAGCAATATCAAGCATGACATGATAAAGTCTAAGTCATAGTCAAAACAAGACTCCTTTGTACCACTTATAAGCATGAACTTTCCTACTCTTTTCCAATCCAAATCAACTTATTTGAAACTATGTATGAATGCGGGGGTCCAACCAATTTATTTAAGCAAACCAAGCAAACGAAAACTAGAAACAAAAACGAAGACTCTCTAAGAAGAACACAATTATGCATGAAACAATAAAAATGAAGTGTTTGGAAGAAAACCTGAGATTTTTATTGATGAAGAAGGGGATGCCTTGGGCATCCCCAAGCTTTGATGCTTGTACTTCTTGAATATTTCTTGGGGTGACACGGGTGGCATCCCCAAGCTTCAGATTTTGTCCATACTTCATCTTATCACATTATTCTTTCCTACACTTTAAAATTTCCTTCATACAAAACTTCACACAATCTTCATTAGCAACATTAGTGTACTCAAGATAATAAGTATTTAGGTTCAGTTTCAACACAAGTAAAACTTCCATTAAAACACAATCTACTATAGCAATTCCTTTTAAAAGTTCAAGAAATTTGGCAAGAACTCAAAGAGAAAGAGATTAAGAGGCAAATGCAAATAATGGTAGAAATCTGTCAAAACAAACCAGCAGGTAAAAACCGATTTTTTCGAAGACCTTCTGTTGCTCAAATGAAAAATTGTTAATCTAACAAAAGTTTCATAACAACCTGGGGCAGAAGCAAAAAAAATCAAAGCTCAATCTGACATACAGAGATTTTTCACGATTTTTTACAGAGAAGCACAAAAATCTGTTTCGGGACAGTAACTTTCCCAAGCATTATTTCTCTCTTATTAGAGGTTATTCTTGGCACAAAAACCACACAAAAAGGATAAGGAGAGGTTATTACTAAGGCAATAACTTCCAAGACTCAACAAAACAAAAATTTATTGACTAAGAATTTGGGTTATCTCCCAATAAGTGCTTTTCTTTAACGCCTTTCAGCTAGGCATAAGAAGCAAGAATCAAGTATTCTCAAATGAAGAAGCATTAAGAGAAAATTTTGTTTTAATAGGAGAGGCAAAAGGAATCTTCTCTCTCTCTTCTTAGGGAAGTGTTCTATACTTTTCTTGAATGGGAATTGATATTTGATGGTGCCTTCTTTCATATCAATAATGGCACCAACAGTTCTAAGAAAAGGTCTTCCCAAAATAATAGGACTAGAAGCATTGCATTCAACATCCAAAACATAGAAATCAACGGGTACATAGGTATTGTTAACCATAATAAGAACATCACTAATACTCCCCATGAGTTTCTTTTTAGCATTATCATCAAGTTGGACATCTAAATAACAATCTTCTAATGGTGGTAAATCAAGCATTTCATAAATCTTTCTAGGCATAATAGAAACACTACTATCAAGATCACATAAAGCTTTTAGATCAAAATCATTCACTTTCATATTCATGATGGGTTCCCAACCATCTTCTAATTTCATAGGGATATAAGTATGTTCAATCTTTTCTTCTTTATTTTTTATGAGAGCATCAGTAATGTGTTTTGTAAAGGCCATATTCATAGCACTAGCATTAGGAATTTTAGCAAGCGTTTGTAGGAACATAATTACTTCATAGATATTGCAACCATCAAGATCAAAATCATAATTACCATCCAAGGTAATAGAGCTATTGTTTCCCATATTTCGAAGAATTTCAGCATTTTATTAGAAAAGGTTCCATTGGTTTTAGGCATTATTGCAGAAGGAATGGGGACTTCATGTGGTTTGCTAGCATCAACATTAGTGGTGGTGATAGTACAAATACTACTATTTCTAGCAATTTCATCTTCTCTTTCCCACTTAGCATGTAATTCAGCTAACAATCTAACATTTTCATCAATTCTAACTTATATGGCTTTAGTAGCAGCAAAGGGGTTTCCATAGTTTCAGGTTTAGCAACCATTTTATTAATCAAAGAGGATTATGCTTCAGACAAAGATGATATATTTCTTTCAGCATTCGAAAGTTTTACATCAATAGTTTTATTGAAAGCAGTTTGTTTACTAATAAAATCTTTAAGCATGACTTCAAATTCAGAGGGTGCACTCCTATTGTTGTTGTAGGAATTTCCATAAGCATTACCATTATTGGGAGGATATGGCCTATAATTATTATTACCAAAATTATTCCTGTAGGCGTTATTGCTAAAATTATTATTTCTAATAAAGTTCACATCAACTTGCTCTTCTTGAGCAACCAAAGAGGCTAAGGGAACATGATTTGGATCAATATGTGCTTTCCCATTAACAAGCATAAACATAATAACATCAATTTTATCAATCAACGAGGAGGTCTCTTCAACAGAATTTACCTTCTTACCTTGTGGAGCTCTCTCAGTGTGCCATTCAGAATAGTTAACCATCATATTATCAAGGAGCTTTGTTGCAACACCCAAAGTAATGGTCATAAATGTACCTCCAATAGCAGAATCCAACAGATTTCTTGAAGAATAATTCAGTCCTGCATAAAAGGTTTGAATAATCATCCAAGTAGTCAGTCCATGAGTGGGACAATTCTTTACCAAAGATTTCATTCTTTCCCAAGCTTGAGCAATTGATGACCCACAAGTATAGGGGGTGTATCGCAGTATTTTCGAGGAAAGTGAAACCCAATTTATTGATTCGACACAGGGGGAGCCAAAGAATATTTATAAGCCTTAACAACTGAGTTGTCAATTCAGCTACACCTGGAAACAATCTTGCTCACCGCAGTTTATTAGTAGCAACAGTTTTGTGATAGGAGTAGTAAAGCAACAACAGTAGTAAAGCAAAGACAGCAGTAACAGTAGTAGTAAATAGTAGGATTCGAGTGCGGTAGGCATAGGGATGGATGGACGGGCGTTGCATGGACAAGACAATTCACATAGCAATCAGAACATAGGGCAATTGCAGATAAATAAGATAAAGCATCCAAGTACTAGACAATCCTAGGCATGTCCCATATATAGTCATACGTGCTCGCAATGAGAACTTGCACAACATCTTTTGTCCCGCCAGCCCGTTTGCAGCGGGGCCTCTAGGGAACTACTGGCAATTAAGGTGCTCCTTTTAATAGAGAACCGGAGCAAAGCATTAACACTCCGTGAACACATGTGATCCTCACATCAAAGCCATTCCCTCTGGTTATACCGATTTCTGTCACTTCGGGGCCATTGGTTTTGGACAACAACGTGTGTATACAACTTGTAGATAAGACCAAAAACAATACTATCATAATGAATCAATAATATGTTCAGATCTGAAATCATGGCACTCGGGCCCTAGTGACAAGTATTAAGCACAACAAGTCGCAACAAAGTCATAAAGCACTAATAAAATATACTAGGCACCATGCCCTAACAATCTGATGTCATTACATGAATGATCTCATCCAATCCCTACCATCCCCATAGCCTACAGCGAGGGATTACTCACTCATAGATGGGGGAAACATAGATGGTCGATGGAGAAGCGATGGTGATGGTGATGGCGATGATCTCCTCCAATTCCGCGTCCTGGCAGGGTGCCAGAACGGAGTTTCTGGTGCTGTTTCGTGGAATCTAGTGGTGGCGGCGGAGCAGAACTCCTTCTAGAAAAACGTCGAACCCCCCGAAGTTTTTAGGTCAGAAGGCTCCTTATAGGCGAAGAGAGAGGCCGAGAGGGTGCCTGGGGGGGCCCACACCACCCCCTGGCATGGCCTGGGCTGGCCCGCGCCACCAGGTGGTGTGGCCACCCCCTGCTCTTCTCCGTCTCGTATTCTGGCTCCTGGAGTCTTCGGGTGAAATAGGATTTTTAGCATATTTTCCTGATTTTTCCTGATAGTTGATTTTCTGCACAAAAAGTAGACATCAAGGAAATTCTGCTGAAAAGAGCATCAGTCCGCATTAGTTGCATCCAAATCACACAAGTTTAGAGGAGAAACAATAGCAAAAGTGTTCGGGAAAGTAGATACGTTATGGATGTATCAACTCCCCCCAAGCTTAGCTTATTGCTTGTCCTCAAGCAATTCTGTTAAAAACTGAGTGCGATAAAAGAACTTTAACAAACACATTTGCTTCATATGATGTAAATATTCTCAGCAATGTGATCAACTACTTAGACAATTCATAATAAATAGTATGCAACTGAGTCTACTTAATAGTCATTGCAAGATATGAAGAGACTCCAACTCAAAAATAATAAGTAGCATGAGGCACAAACATAAGCAACATTACAATGCTCATAGAAAGGTATGATAGAGTGGTATCTCGCTTGCCTTTGATTATGAATGTAAAGGCACCTCTGAAGTTCAAGTGATGACTAGAAGTAAAGATATCAAGAATACAAGCATCAAAGTCATAACACAAATAATCAAGTAATGGAACAAACACAAAGAATGACAACTATGCTCTCAAGAAGGTGCTCAAAGAATATGTGGAGACTCAACAAGTAGAAGAAAAGGTTTTGAATAATTTGAAAGGCTTCCAAATGCTGAAAGTATGGTACTCATTAGCTTTGAGCTCTCATTGCCCCTATCATAAGCATGTTTAATGTGGTTAAGGTGAAAGTGAGGTCCAATCTAAGTTATATGCTTGACAGACTATAAACTGAAAATCCCAAGTCCCTTGAGTACGAGGGCCGCTCCTCATCCTACTCAACTTTAGTTACCGGTAAGTTCTTGTCATCGTAAGTATGTGTGTATCATTGAGAACCGCCAATGGGGTACCCCTTGCCCGATGATACGGAAGAATCCCCATATCAAAATGACAAGGCAAGCAGACAATGAGTATCTCAACAATCTTCCTATTTACCATGGGAAAATGGTGCTTTTTTTTCTCTCTTTCCTCTTTTCATAAAACTCTTTTTTTTCTTTTTCTCAATAGCTATCTCTCTCTTTTTTTATAAGAAGAATGCTTCATAGATATCATTATGGTTACGCTGCAGGTTTCCACCATGTCAGCATGGATTAGACCAGCGGCCCAGGCGTTTCTCTAACACACATACATAACTCCATGGACTTACAAGCTCCCCTTTTATTTCGCACCGACGATATCCGCAAACAAAAGAGCAAGGTATCAACTGGGTATATATTTATAACTGTTGAAAGAGTTCCCCGTGACAGCACGGTTCTGCTAATCCCCAGCCTATAATTTGCAAGCATATAACTTTCATGGAGAGTTCACAATGGTTCAGGTTTATTAAGTGCAGGAAATAAAGTGTGCCATCAAGTTCGTGAGAGCTTTACTAACTAATTTTCTCATAACAAGCAAACATTTTATTCGGAAGAAAACAAAGCATATTGAATATGCACAGAAGGAGCAAATGATGCTAATAGGTAGGTATGGTGGACACTTTGGAAATATTTGGTTTAAGGGAGTTGGAAACATGAGTAAAACACTCAGTGGAAGTGAAGGCTAGCAATAGTAAGGGAGCGACAAACGAGAGAGAAATGGATGTCATTATCATGCTTGCAACAAAACAGGACTACTCATGGCATGAAAGTGATTCAAGATCCTCAAGGCAAAATAATTCATCGAGGCTCAACTGATTATTACAGTCATGTGCATGCGTGAGCATGTGCCAAGTCAATTCAAATGAAACATTCAGAGGAGGATGCCACGGTGTCATACCAACTTATGAATAGAGCAATGCAAGAAAACATTCATAAGACATGCTACAAACGATTAGCGAGCTATAGCTAATCATAAGAAAGCAAGAACTACTAAGCATCCAAAGAAAATATACACTCTACATGAACGGACTAAGCATGCCCACAGTGATGAGTATATGTACAAAAATTAAAACAAATAGAGTTCATTACCAGCCTCTTACCACGCCTCAAGTTGTCATTAATCCTCATTATTGCTCTTCACTTGTGTGGCTTGAATAATAATATGAGACCAATATTCCACTGAGGACTGCTGCACCCTATAGCAAACTCACAAAACCAAAGAAGAACGACAAATGTTTTTGGTGTTTTCGATTTTTAAACAAGAACCAAAAGGGAAAAACAAGCAAAGCAAAATCTTTTTGGGTTTTTCGAATAGTTCAAACAAAGCAAAAAGGGAAAAACAAACCAAGGCAAAAAGGAAAAGCAAACCAAAGAGAAACAATAGAAATATTTTTGGTCTTTTTGTGTTTTAGGAAGCAAAAGCAAAGAAAAACGAAAACTAAAAAGAGAACGAAAACATGAATATACAAAGTACCGACTCAACATGATATGGAGATGAGTGCGGTATCGGCGTACCTCCCCCCAAGCTTAGGCTTTTGGCCTAAGTGGGTATCAATACATGTACGAATAGGGGTTCCAAGCGGGCGGATCTTGGTAAGAATGGTCGTAGTTGGGCCCATGAGAAGAAGAAGCTCCCCAATCATAAGTGGACTGCTGATATGAAGATTCTCCCTCATTTGAGGGCTGGACTGAATCATCCGTGACCTCCCTTCTAGTGTCCTGCTCCTGTTGGGAGAGCTCTCCCAAGTATGTGTCAAGCTCCTCCTCAGTGAGGGACCATCCTTCCCTGTTATCAAGGTTAAACAAAACAGGTGCAGGCAAAAGAACAACATGCTCGGACTTGCTCTTTCTCCAACCAGCTTTGAGAAAGGTTATTTCATAAGATAACTCACTCATACTAGCCCACGAGGAAACAAATTTATGTTGTATCATGGAATTAAGATCAAGACTCTCTATGGGAAACTGTAGGTCTAGATGATGAGGCACTAAACTATGCAATGCTAGTAAACGAGAAGCAATGAGGCCTCCACAAATTCCACCTTTCTCATGGTTAGCAGCAAGACGGAAAGCTATCAAAGCACCCAAATTGTAAGACCTATCTCGTCTAAGAGCAGCAGAGATAAATGCTAGATCAAACGAAGATAACTTATTGGCAGTTTTCCTAGCAAGAACACACTTGGAAATAAAGTAGGCAAAGTAGCGAATGGAGGGAAGATGAATGTTACGTATTTTCCACTCTCCTTCGAGAAGCTACTCCCTTGGCAAATTTCTGCATATAAATCCATGAGTGGTTCAGGTCTCTCCTTAATCTTCTTGCATGATCCCCATTGAGGTATGATACGTCCAAAACGTATCTACTTTCCTGAACACTTTTGCTATTGTTTCTCCTCTATACTTGTGTGATTTGGATACAACTAATGCGGACTGACGCTATTTTTAGCAGAATTGCCTTGGTGTCTACTTTTTATGTAGAAAACCAACAATCAGGAAAAATCCCGGAAAATATGCCAAAAATCCTAGTTCACCCGAAGACTCCAGGAGCCAGAATACGAGACGGAGAAGAGCCAGGGGGTGGCCACACCACCTGGTGGCGCCGGCCAGGCCAGACCACGCCAGGGGGTGGTGTGGGCCCCCAGGCACCCCCTCGGCCTCTCTCTTCGCCTATAAGGAGCCTTCTGACCTAAAAACTAAGGGGGTTCGACGTTTTTCCAGAAGGAGTTCCGCTCTGCCACCACCACCAGATTCCACGAAACAGCATCAGAAACTCTGTTCTGGCACTCTGCCGGGACGGGGAATTGGAGGATATCATCGCCATCATCATCACCATCACTTCTCCATCGACCATCCATGTTTCCCCCATCTATGAGTGAGTAATCCCCCGTTGTAGGCTATGGGGATGGTAGGGATTGGATGAGATCGTTCATGTAATGGCATCAGATTGTTAGGGAATGGTGCCTAGTATCTTTTATTAGTGCTTTATGACTTTGTTGTGACTTGTTGTGCTTAATGCTTGTCACTAGGGCCCGAGTGCCATGATTTCAGATATGAACTTGTTATTGATTCATTATGATAGTATTGTTCTTGGTCTTATCTACAAGTTGTATACACATGTTGTTGTCTGGAACCAATGGCCCCGAAGTGACAGAAATCGGGATAACCGGAGGGAATGGCTTTGATGTGAGGATCACATGTGTTCACTAAGTGTTAATGCTTTGCTCCGGTGCTCTATTAATAGGAGCACCTTAATTGCCAGTAGTTCCCTTGAGGCCCCGCTACAAACAGGCTGGCAGGACACAAGATGTTGTGCAAGTTCTCATTGCGAGCACGTATGACTATATATGGGACACATGCCTAGGATTGTCTAGTACTTGGTTGCTTTATCTTATTTATCTGCAATTTCCCTATGTTTTGATTGCTATGTGAATTGTCTTGTCCATGCAACGCCCGTCCATCCATCCCTATGCCTACCGCGCTCGAATCCCACTGTTTACTGCTATTGTTACTGCTGTCTTTACATTACTACTGTTGTTACTTTGCTATTCCTACTAGAAAACTATTGCTATTGATAAACTGTTGTGAGCAAGATTGTTTCCAGGTGCAGCTGAATTGACAACTCAGTTGTTAAGGCTTATAAATATTCTTTGGCTCCCCTTGTGTCGAATCAATAAATTGGGTTTCACTTCCCTCGAAAATACTGCGATACACCCCCTATACTTGTGGGTCATCAAGACTATTTTCTGGCACCGTTGCCAGGGAGCATAGCTTTATTTATCAAGTTCACTTGGATGCTCTATTGTTTGCTGCTATCCATCCATCATGGGTAAGTCTCGTGATGGCAAGTTTCCTATTTTACCATCCACTACAAGAAGAGGTACGGTTCTGAACACCTCTGCTGCCCTTGATTCACCGTATGTTTTGAGTAAGTTCCTTACACCACCACATACACATGCTACACACACTGCTAGTACTGTTGAATCTGAAACTTCTAATGCTTATGATGCTGCTTCTACTATGCTTGGTAAGAGTGGTTCATTAGGTCCTTTCCTAGATGCTACAATTGCTAGAACTATAGTTGGAAATACCGAAACTCCTAATGAAGACACTACCACACCTGTTAGCTCACATGAGTCTAGTGAGAGTTATGATATTGAAGATGGTTATGTTGAGATGACCGATGAATTTATTAAAGAATGTAAAAACACCCATGATAGGAGCGCTACTAAGAGTCTCCTTGAGAGGCGTCTATTAGACCCAAATTGTCTCCTGATGCTAAGTTTGCTGCTTCTCCCATAAACATTATAGATGAAGATTATAATATCTCTCTCGATCTATCTTACATAGCTATTGTCGAGAAAGAACCTTTTAGTGGGACTAAGAATGAAAGTGCGGTAGCACATATGAACGAACTTTCTACCATGAGTGGCTTGTTTTCTGACGATATTAAGATGCGTACTTACATTGTTGCCAAGATTTTCCCCTTTTCACTGAAAGGAGATGCTAAAACTTGGTTTAGTAATTTACCTCCTGGATCTATTGATAGCCTTGAGTGCTTGATTAATACTTTCTTGCACAAATATTTTCCTCCTAGTGCTAGACATGCTATTTTGCAGGAACTTTTTGATTTTACACAGGGAGAAAAAGAGGTATTGCCTGAATCTTGGGCAAGGTTTTGTGCTTTGATTCATGCACAAGCTGGAAGTCCATTGCCTAAGAATGAGCTTCTTGATATATTTTATAATGGACTAACTGAAGAATCTAGGACATACCTAGATAGTTGTGCTGATTGTGTTTTCAGGAATAGGACTCCTAAGGAAGCTGAGGAATTAATGGCTAAAATAAGTAAGAACTATGAAGATTGGACTCCTCCTAAACAAGCTATACCTGAAGTAATTGTACCTGAACCATCTATTCCGGTGCCTATTCCAACATCAAAGAAGAGGGGAGTTATTGAATTAAATGATGAAGTGATGAAGGAAGCTAAGAAATGTCTTAAGGAGAAGGGAATTAAAGCTGCACATGTCAAGAATTTACCTCCTATAGAAGAATTATGTAAGCCTATTCCCTACTCATCCACTATTGAGGTACACTCTCTCCCACACTTTGATGAAGGTGATATCCCTTACTCTAAACCTCCTGATCAATTCTTAGAAGAATTCGATATATTTATTGTTAAGCAAGATAACTTTAATAAAAGGGTGCAAAATCATCTAATGGAGAACACTAGAGCTATTGTTGAGTTGAAAGATATTGTGGAAAGAACCTCTAATGATGTTAAAATGATTGTTAAACACTTTCAAATGGTTCAAACTCAAATAGATCAACTTGTTAAAGTGCAAAACGACTTGCTAGTTAATGCTGCTAAAGAAAAACATGCTTATGAAATTAGAACTAGAAGTGGAGCTGCTACCCAGGATCCTCTATATCCTGGGGGCATCCCAAAAGAATTGAGCAGGATTCTCAACAAGCTGAAAATAGTGGTTCTACTCGTAAGAAAAGGAAAAAGAAGCATAAAACTGTTGTAGAACCCTCTGAACCTGCTACAGATCCTAATAGTATATCTATCTCTGATGCTGAAACGGAAATTGGTAATGAAGAAAATGAAGTTCCTAATGAAGAAAAAGTTGAAGAAGAACCTGAAAACCACACTAAGAATACTAAATACACCAAAGAAGATTTTATTGCTAAGAAACATGGTAGTGAAAGAGAAACTTGGGTCCAAAAACCTATGCCTTTCCCTGATAAGAAACACAAGTCAAAGGAGGATGAACATTATAATAAGTTTTGTGAGTGGATGAAACCTTTGTTCTTGCAAATTCCTTTGACTGATGCTATTAAATTGCCTCCTTACTCAAAGTATATGAAGGATATTGTCTCGAATAAAAGGAAGATCCCTAATGAAGAAATTTCTACTTTGCTTGCTAATTATTCCTTCAATGGTAAGGTTCCTAAGAAACTTGGAGACCCAGGGATTCCAACTATCCCTTGCTCTATTAAGAACAGTTATGATAGAACTGCTTTGTGTGATTTGGGAGCTGGCGTTAGTGTTATGCCTTTCTCTCTTTATAAGAGGCTTCAAATTGAAAAATTAATACCAACTGATATATCTTTGCAAATGGCTGATAAATCTACCACTATTCCTGTGGGTATATGTGAGGATGTACCTATTCAGGTGGCTCACAATTGTTTGATATTAACTGATTTTGTTGTGCTTGAAATTCCTGAAGATGATAATATGTCTATTATTCTTGGGAGACCTTTTCTTAATACTGCAGGAGCTGTCATTAATTGTAATCAAGGAAAGGTGACCTTCAATGTTAATGACAAGGAACATATTGTCTACTTCCCCAAGAAGATTGAAAGGACTTATGGCTTAAATTCAATTGAACATGTTGAAGGCATTCAAGTTGGAGAAATATATTGTCCCATACCAAGAGAAAAAATTGAAACTATTATGATTGGGACCATTGCTATCAAGGTTGAGGTAACATAATCATTAGTGGAATACAAAGTTTTGTTTCATATGCAATTGTTTTGGTAGCAAGAATTGACCAACCTTGTTAAGAAAAGGATTCCATTGAACAAAACAATGTTTTCATCATGATTATCTCCGTTTATTTCTATCCTTTGCATTTTAGTTTTTGCTTTCGTTTAGTTTTCTTTTTGTTTTTAGTTACTTGCATGTTAGAGTGTCTTAGAACTTCTGTAGTTCTAGCCTTGTTTTGTCCTTGCATCTTGTTTCCAAAAAATCTGTCTGGCAGAAAATCATTCTTCTATGCCTGAAAATTGCCCAAAAAATAAAGTGTCTCGAAAAATTCTAGAAAATTCATATTAAATTTTTACGTGAAAAAATGGGCATAGGAGTACCTGGGAGGTACCAGGGGAGCCCACCAGGCAGGCACACCACACGGTGGCGCGGCCAGCCTTGGGTGGCGCCATGCCCTGGTGTGGGCCACCCCTGGCCCCCCGCTAACTCTCTCACCTGCCACTTTCTTCTCTCTCCCGAGAAAGCTTCAGTTCATTGCTCAAAATCACGTTCTTGCTGTGCTTGCTCTCGATTTTTTTCGATCTCCTTGCTCAACCCATCTTTCTTGCTGAAATTTGGAGCATTTGTTCCCTGGTATGTGACTCCTTCCCTTGTCCAAGTAGATTTGTGTTTAGTGGATTATATATTGAGTATTTTGCTGCTGTAGGTGACTGGTTATGAGAGCTTGTAAGCTTGTTTGAAGCTTAGAGATATAGTTTTGATGCATGTTTAGGCCTCTTGCTAGTCCCTATGAGTAGAATCCTTCATTATATTTACTTTGCAACTACTTGTTTAATAGGTGTTTAAATTTCAGAATACCAAGCATGAACAACCATACTTTTGGAGAGATTTTTGAGATCGATGCACCTAGGAGGTCGAGGCACTCCAGAACATCCTCTCAAGCTAGGCCATCGTACAATGAAGATCTCATTGCAACTCGTATTGGTAGTGAAAGGGATGATGGGGATGCTCACCCATCCTCTTTTCCTTGTTTTACTTTCTTACAAGCTGTAGGTATTCTTGATGATTTCTTGCTACTAATTGAGAGGGTTGGTTTGACCTCATATATGCAAGATGAGAGTGCGCAATACGCTATGCTCACCAAAACTTTTGTTGAGAGCTTCACGTTAACTAACACATCCTATCAGTCGACTGTCTCTTTTAAAATCTATAATATGCCCTTCACCATGCCTTTGGAGAGATTTTGCAGTATTGTAGGTGTGCGCATGACAGGGACCGTGAAGAAAATTCAAGGGCAACCCGCTGATTTGTTGGAGCTTTATCGAGGGGTGACCAATGATGACGACCGCATGGCGCAACGTGGAAAGATAAGAAATATCCAACTCCCTGCTCTTAGATACTTTGCATATTATCTTGCTACTAGTGTACTTGGTAGGGAGAACACAAGTACTATCTCCAACTATCATTTAGCATTCCTTGCTGCTGCGCTTAACAATGATACTCGGTACAATCTTGGCTCGCTTATTGCTCGCCGCCTAGATGCTAGGGGCCTATCTATGGGGGCATCATTGCCTCGCGTATAGTCAATGCATTAGGTCTTTCAATGGATCCCTATGATGCTATGCTGGCACCACAGAGGCTTGACCTTGTTGCTATGAAAACTCATCACTTTGTCACTGCTACTTCTGATTTGAAAAATCTAGTATATAGGATGCTTTTCATTGACGGGGATGAAAGGGAGATCCTTTTGCCACAGCCTGCTTTGTTTAGTGTTTACAGGAGACCGTGGTCGCGCTCCAAGGAGGAGGTGGACGAGCAGCTTCGCTTGCTGGGTTTCCACGAGCAGCACCAGGAGGATGTGCCCTCCTATGATTACTTCGCGCATTACAGAGGGACATACTCGAGATCGCACCAGGATGAGGGGACCTCTTCATCGTACTAGGGTGACACTTCATCCTGGCCAGCTTGGGATTGATACCCACTTAGGCCAAAAGCATAAGCTTGGGGCGAGGTACGCCGACACCGCACTCATCTCCATATCATGTTGCGTCGGTACTTTGTATATTCATGTTTTCGTTCTCTTTTTAGTTTTTGTTCTTCTTTGCTTTTGCTTTCTAAAAACACAAAAAGACCAAAAATATTTCTATTGTTTCTCTTTGGTTTGCTTCTTCTTTTTGCCTTGGTTTGTTTTTCCCTTTTTGCTTGGTTTGAACTATTCGAAAAACCCAAAAAGATTTTGCTTTGCTTGTTTTTCCCTTTTGGTTCTTGTTTAAAAATTGAAAACACCAAAAATATTTGTCATTCTTCTTTGGTTTTGTTAGTTTGCTATAGGGTTCAGCAGTCCTCAGTGGAATATTGGGTTTCATATTATTATTCAAGCCACACAAGTGAAGAGCAATAATGAGGATTAATGAAAACTTGAGGCATTGTAAGAGGCTGGTACGAACTCTATTTGTTTTCATTTTTGTACATATACTCATCACTGTGGGCTTGCTTAGTATGTTCGTGTAGGGTGTATGTTATCTTTGGATGCTTAGTAGTTCTTGCTTTCTTATGATTAGTTCCATCTCGTTAATAGTTTGTAGCATGTCTTATACATGTTTGCTTGCACTGCTCTATTCATAAATTGGTATGACACCATGGTATCCTCCTCTAAGTGTTTCATTTGAATTGACTTGGCACATGCTCACACATGCACATGACTATAATAATCATTTGAGCCTCGATGAATTATTTTTCCTTGAGGATCTGGAATCACTTTCATGCCATGAGTAGTCATGTTTTGTTGCAAGCATGATAATGACAGCTATTGCTCTCTCGTTTGTCACTCCCTTACTATTGCTAGCCTTCACTTCCACTGAGTGTTTTACTCAAGTTGCCAACTCCCTAAACCAAATATTTCCAAATTGTCCACCATACCTACCTATTAGCATCATTTGCTACTTCCGTGCATATTCAATATGCTTTGTTTTCTTCCGAATAAAATGTTTGCTTGTTATGAGAAAATTAGTTAGTAAAGCTCTCACGAACTTGATGGCACACTTTATTTCTTGCACTTAATAAACCTGAACCATTGTGAACTCTCCATGAAAGTAATATGCTTGCAAATTATAGGCTGGGGATTAGCAGAACCGTGCTATCATGGGGAACGCTTTCAACAGTTGTAAATATATACCCAGTTGATACCTGCTCTTTTGTTTGCGGATGTCGTCGATGTGAAATAAAAGGGGAGCTTGTAAGTCCATGGAGTTATGTATGTGTGTTAGAGAAACGCCTGGGCCGTTGGTCTAATCCATGCT
Source organism: Avena eriantha (assembly GCA_910589775.1). Taxonomy (NCBI): domain Eukaryota; kingdom Viridiplantae; phylum Streptophyta; class Magnoliopsida; order Poales; family Poaceae; genus Avena; species Avena eriantha. The sequence continues at coordinate 262,502,346 of OU342746.1, forward strand.
GACATGGTGGAAACCTGCAGCGTAACCATAATGATATCTATGAAGCATTCTTCTTATAAAAAAAGAGAGAGATAGCTATTGAGAAAAAGAAAAAAAAAGAGTCTTATGAAAAGAGGAAAGAGAGAAAAAAAGCACCATTTTCCCATGGTAAATAAGAAGATTGCTGAGATGGCTTGCCTTGTCATTTTGATATGGGGATTCTTCTGTATCATCGGGAAAGGGGTACCCCGTTGGCGGTTCTCAATGATACGCACATACTTACGATGACAAGAACTTACTGGTAACTAAAGTTGAGTAGCATGAGGAGCGGCCCTCGTACTCAAGGGACTTGGGATTTTCAGTTTATAGTCTGTCAAGCATATAACTCAGATTGGACCTCACTTTCACCTTAACCACATTAAAGATGCTTATGATAGGGGCAATGGGAGCTCAAAGCTAATGAGTACCATACTTTCAGCATTTGGAAGCCTTTCAAATTATTTAAAACCTTTTCTTTTACTTGTTGAGTCTCCACATATTCTTTGAGCACCTTCTTGAGAGCATAGTTGTCATTCTTTGTGTTTGTTCCATTACTTGATTATTTGTGTTATGACTTTGATGCTTGTATCCTTGATATCTTTACTTCTAGTCAGCACTTGAACTTCAGAGGTGCCTTGGCATTCATAATCAAAGGCAAGCGAGATACCACTCTATCATACCTTTCTATGAGCATTGTAATGTTGCTTATGTTTGTGGTTCATGCTACTTAGTATTCTTGAGTTGGAATCTCTTCATAGCTTGCAAAGACTATTAAGAAGACTTGGTTGCATACTCTTTATTATGAATTGTCCAAGTAGTTGATCACATTGCTGAGAATATTTACATCTTATGAAGCAAATGTGTTCGTGAAAGTTCTTTTATCGCACTCAGTTTTCAACTGAATTGCTTGAGGACAAGCAATAAGCTAAGTTTGGGGGGAGTTGATACGTCCATAATGTATCTACTTTTCCGAACACTTTTGCTATTCTTTCTCCTCTATACTTGTGTGATTTGGATACAACTAATGCGGACTGGCGCTGTTTTCAGCAGAATTGCCTTGGTGTCTACTTTTTATGCAGAAAACCAACTATCAGGAATAATCCCGGAAAATATGCCAAAAATCCTATTTCACTCGAAGACTCCAGGAGCCAGAATACGAGACGGAGAAGAGCCAGGGGGTGGCCACACCACCTGGTGGCACGGGCCAGGCCAGGCCGCACCAGGGGGTGGTGTGGGCCCCCCAGGCACCCCCTCGGCCTCTCTCTTCGCCTATAAGGAGCCTTCTGACCTAAAACTAAGGGGGGTTTGACGTTTTTCCAGAAGGAGTTCCGCTCCGCCGCCACCACCACCAGATTCCACGAAACAGCATCAGAAACTCCGTTCTGGCACTCTACCGGGACGGGGAATTGGAGGAGATCATCGCCATCATCATCACCATCGCTTCTCCATCGACCATCCATGTTTCCCCCATCTATGAGTGAGTAATCCCCTGCTGTAGGCTATGGGGATGGTAGGATTAGATGAGATCGTTCATGTAATGGCATCAGATTGTTAGGGCATGGTGCCTAGTATCTTTTATTAGTGCTTTATGACTGTGTTGCGACTTGTTGTGCTTAATGCTTGTCACTAGGGCCCGAGTGCCATGATTTCAGATCTGAACTTGTTATTATTTCATTATGATAGTATTGTTCTTGGTCTTATCTGCAAGTTGTATACACATGTTGTTGTCTGGAACCAATGGCCCCGAAGTGACAGAAATCGGGATAACCGGAGGGAATGGCTTTGATGTGAGGATCACATGTGTTCGTGGAGTGTTAATGCTTTGCTCCGGTGCTCTATTAAAAGGAGCACCTTAATTGCCAATAGTTCCCTTGAGGCCATGCTGCAAACAGGCTGGCAGGACAGAAGATGTTGTGCAAGTTCTCATTGCGAGCACATATGACTATATATGGGACACATGCCTAGGATTGTCTAGTACTTGGATGCTTTATCTTATTTATCTATAATTGCCCTATGTTCTGATTGCTATGTGAATTGTCTTGTCCATGCAATGCCCGTGCATCCATCCCTATGCCTACTGCACTCGAACTCCACTGTTTACTGCTATTGTTACTGCTGTCTTTACTTTACTACTGCTGTTACTTTGCTATTCCTACTACAAAACTGTTGCTACTGATAAACTGCTGTGAGCAAGATTGTTTCCAGGTGCAGCTGGATTGACAACTCAGTTGTTAAGGCTTATAAATATTCTTTGGCTCCCCTTGTGTCGAATCAATAAATTGGGTTTCAGTTCCCTCGAAAATACTGCGATACACCCCCTATACTTGTGGGTCATCAGGGTACTTTAATATCTGCACAAAAATCATCAAGAGAAAGGTTGACAGCAATATTGTAAATTTTGTAATGGACCATGGGGTTAGGCAAAGAGTGACTAAATTGGAAATCCTGCACCACAGACATGGTTAGCTTCACAAATTTACAAGGTTCATCTTCCAAAAAGTGCTCTAACCCTGCATTAGAAACCAAAGTGTGGAAATCTTGTAGAATTCCGGCAGCTCTCATGAACTCAGAGCATGGATAAATGGAGGGAAAAACTTCCTCCTCCTAGTGGACCTTCATGACCTCAGGTACCCAAAGCTCATGTTGGTTTAGGTGGTGTTCACTCATCTTCTATTCTTGATAGCAATGGTCCCAATCATAATAGTTTCAAATTTTTCTGTTGGTATGGCACAATATATTTCTCCAACTTGAATGCCCTCAACATGTTCAATTGAATTCAAACCATAAGTCCTTTCAATCTTATTGGGGAAATAGACAGTATGTTCCTTGTCATTAACATTGAAGGTCACCTTTCCTTGATTACAATTAATAACAGCTCCTTCAGTATTAAGAAAAGGTCTCCCAAGAATAATAGACATATTATCATCTTCAGGCATTTCAAGCACAACAAAATCAGTTAATATCAAGCAATTGTGAGCCACCTGAATAGGTACATCCTCACATATACCCATAGGAATAGTGGTAGATTTATCAGCCATTTGCAAAGATATATCAGTTGGTATCAATTTTTCAAGCTGAAGCCTCTTATAGAGAGAGAAAGGCATAACACTAACTCCAGCTCCCAAATCACACAAAGCAGTTCTAACATAACTATTCTTAATAGAGCAAGGGATAGTTGGAATCCCTGGGTCTCCAAGTTTCTTAGGAACCTTACCATTGGAGGAATAATTAGCAAGCAAAGTAGAAATTTCTTCATTAGGGATCTTTCTTTTATTCGAGGCAATATCCTTCATATACTTTGAGTAAGGAGGCAATTTAATAGCATCCGTCAAAGGAATTTGCAAGAATAAAGGTTTCATACACTCACAAAACTTATTATAGTGCTCATCTTCCTTTGACTTGTGTTTCTTATCAGGGAAAGGCATAGGTTTTTGGACCCAAGGTTCTCTTTCACTACCATGTTTCTTAGCAATAAAATCTTCTTTGGTGTATTTAGTATTCTTAGTGTGGTTTTTAGGTTCTTCCTCAACTTTCTCTTCATTAGGAACTTCATTTTCTCCATTACCACTTTTAGTTTTAGCATCAGAGATAGATATACTATTAGGATCTATAGCAGGTTCAGAGGGTTCTACAATAGTTTTCTGTTTCTTTTTCCTTTTCTTATGAGTAGAGCCACTATTTTCAGCTTGTTGAGAATCCTGCTCAATTCTTTTGGGATGCCCCTCAGGATATAGAGGATCTTGGGTAGCAGCACCACTTCTAGTTCTAATTTCATAAGCATGTTTTTCTTTAGCAGCATTAACTAGCAAGTCGTTTTGCACTTTAACGAGTTGGTCTATTTGAGTTTGAACCATTTGAAAGTGTTTAACAATCATTTTAACATCATTAGAGGTTCTTTCCACAATATCTTTCAACTCAACAATAGCTCTAGTGTTTTCCATTAGATAATTTTGCACCCTTTTATTAAAGTTATCTTGCTTAACAATAAAGATATCGAATTCTTGTAAGCATTGATCAGGAGGTTTAGAGTAAGGGATATCACCTTCTTCAAACTGTTGGAGAGAGCGTACCTCAATAGTGGATGAGTAGGGAATAGGCTTACATAATTCTTCTATAGGAGGTAAATTCTTGACATCTGCAGCTTGAATTCCCTTCTCCTTAAGACATTTCTTAGCTTCCTTCATCACTTCATCATTTAATTCAATAAGTCCCCTCTTCTTTAATGTTAGAATAGGCACCAAAATAGATGGTTTAGGTATAATTACTTCAGGTATAGCTTGTTTAGGAGGAGTCCAGTCTTCATAATTCTTGCTTATTTTAGCCATTAATTCCTCAGCTTCCTTAGGAGTCCTATTCCTGAAAACACAATCATCACAACTATCTAGGTATGTCCTAGATTCTTCGGTTAGTCCATTATAAAATATATCAAGAAGCTCATTCGTAGGTAATGGACTTCCAGCTTGTGCATGAATCAAAGCACAAAACCTTGCCCAAGACTCGGGCAATACCTCCTTTTCTCCCTGTTTAAAATCAAAGAGTTCCTGCAAAATAGCATGTCTAGCACTAGGAGGAAAATATTTCTGCAGGAAAGTACTAATCAAGCACTCAGGGCTATCAATAGATCTAGGAGGTAAATTACTAAACCAAGTTTTAGGTTCTCCTTTCAGTGAAAAGGGGAAAATCTTAGCAACAAAGTAAGTACGCATCTTAATATCATCAGAAAACAAGCCACTCATGGTAGAAAGTTCATTCATATGTGCTACCCGCACTTTCATTCTTAGTCCCACAAAAAGGTTCTTTCTTGACAATAGCTATGTAAGATAGATCGAGAGAGAAATCATAATTTTTATCTATAATGTTTATGGGAGAAGCAGCAAACTTAGCAATAGGAGACAATTTGGGTCTAATAGTACGCCTCTCAAGGAGACTCTTAGCAGCGCTCCTATCATGGGTGTTTTTACATTCTTTAATAAATTCATCGGTCATCTCAACATAACCATCTTCAATATCATAACTTTCACTAGACTCAGGTGAACTAAAAGGTGTGGTAGTGTCTTCATTAGGAGTTTCAGTATTTCCAGCTATAGTTCTAGCAATCGTTGCATCTAGGAAAGGATCTAATGAACCACTGTTATCAAGCACAGTAGAAGCAACATCATAATCATCAGAAGTTTCAGATGCAGTAGTAGTAGCAGTGTGTGTAGCATGTGTATGTGGTGGTGTAACGAGCTTACTTATAACAGATGGTGAATCAAGAGCAACATAGGTGTTCAGAACCGTACCTCTTCTTGTAGTGGATGGTAAATTAGGAAACTTGCCATCACGAGACTTACCCATGATGATGGATAGCAGCAAAAAAAAGAGAATCAAGGTGAACTTGATAAATAAAGCTATGCTCCTCGGCAACGGCGCCAGAAAATAGTCTTGATGACCCACAATTATAGGGGGTGTATCGCAGTATTTTCGAGGGAAGTGAAACCCAATTTATTGATTCGACACAAGGGGAGCCAAAGAATATTTATAAGCCTTAACAACTGAGTTGTCAATTCAGCTGCACCTGGAAACAATCTTGCTCACAACAGTTTATCAGTAGCAACAGTTTTGTAATAGGAGTAGTAAAGCAACAGTAGTAGTAAAGCAAAGACAACAGTAACAATAGTAGTAAACAGTAGGATTCGAGTGCGGTAGGCATAGGGATGGATGGACGGGCGTTGCATGGACAAGACAATTCACATAGCAATCAGAACATAGGGAAATTACAGATAAATAAGATAAAGCATCCAAGTACTAGACAATCCTAGGCATGTGTCCCATATATAGTCATACGTGCTCGCAATGAGAACTTGCACAACATCTTTTGTCCTGCTAGACCGTTTGCATCGGGGCCTCTAGGGAACTACTGGAAATTAAGGTGCTCCTTTTAATAGAGCACCGGAGCAAAGAATTAACACTCCGTGAACACATGTGATCCTCACATCAAAGCCATTCCCTCTGGTTATCCCGATTTCTGTCACTTTAGGGCCATTGGTTTTGGACAACAACGTGTGTATACAACTTGTAGATAAGACCAAAAACAATACTATCATAATGAATCAATAACATGTTCAAAACTATTGATGGTCGATGGTGATGGGGGAAACATGGATGGTGATGGGGGAAATAACCTTGTAGATAGTATTGATTCATTACTCACTCATAGATGGGGGAAACATGGATGGTCGATGGTGATGGTGATGGCGATGATCTCCTCCAATTCCCCGTCCCGGCAGGGTGCCAGAACGGAGTTTCTGGTGCTGTTTTGTGGAATCTGGTGGTGGCGGCGGAGCGGAACTCCTTCTGGAAAAACGTCGACCCTCCCGAAGTTTTTAGGTTAGAAGGCTCCTTATAGGCGAAGAGAGAGGCCGAGGGGGTTCCTGGGGGCCCACACCACCCCATGGCGCGGCCTGGGCTGGCCCGCGCCACCAGGTGGTGTGGCCACCCCCTGGCTCTTCTCCGTCTCGTATTCTGGCTCCTGGAGTCTTCGGGTGAAATAGGATTTTTGGCATATTTTCCCGGATTTTTCTTGATAGTTGATTTTTTGCACAAAAAGTAGACACCAAGGCAATTCTGATGAAAACAGCGTTAGTCCACATTAGTTGCATCCAACTCACACAAGTTTAGAGGAGAAACAATAGCAAAAGTGTTCGGGAAAGTAGATACGTTTTGGACGTATCAGCAATCATTATCAGATTGTTTAAATTTCTTTATTTCACTTCTCATAGATATAATCTTAGCAGGAGGATAGTATTTTCCAATGAAATTATCTTTGCATTTAGCCCAAGAATCAATACTATTTCTAGTTAGGGATAGCAACCATTCTTTAGCTTTTCCTCTCAAAGAGAAAGGAAACAATTTAAGATTAATAATATCTCCATCTATATCCATGTGTTTTTACATCTCACAAGCTTCAACAAAGTTATTAAGGTGAGCAGCAACATTTTCAGTACCGACACCAGAGAATTGTTCTTTCATAACAAGATTGAGCAAATCAGGTTTAATTTCAAAGAAAGTAGCTTCAAGAACAGGTGGAGCAATAGGTGTGCACATGAAATCATTGTTGTTGGTGCTAGTGAAGTCACACAGCTTACTGTTTTCAAGAGTAGTCATTTTTTGTTTTTTTAATATAAAGAAGCAAACAAGTACAACTAATTTTTTGTGTTTTTGATAAAAGAAACAAGCAAACAAAGCAGAAATAAACTAAGCAAAACAAAAAAAACAAAGTAAAGAGATTGGTTGTGTGGGACTCCCCTTGTGAAGATGTCCTTGTCTCCCCGACAACGACGCCAGAAAAAAGGATTGATGGCTCAAAATATATCGAGCTCGTTGGGAACCCCAAGAGGAAGGTATGATCAACACATCAGCAAGTTTTCCCCCAGTTATGAAACCAAAGTTATCAAACCAGTAAGAGCAAGGAAACAACTCCAAGGTGTTGTTTCCAACTTGGAATCATGCACAACACAACCACAGAACTTTGCCCCAACTTACAGTGAGGTTGTCAATCTCACCAGCTTTGCTGAAAATAAAGGATTAAACATATTGTGTGGAATATAGTAATTGCTTGCAGAAATTAAATAGTAAACAGTAAATAGATGGTAGAGTGATGGTAAAAGAATGGACCAGGATCCATAGTTCACTAGAGGTGATTCTCCTTAAGATAGATGACATGTTGGGTGAACAAATTACAACGGGGCAATTAACAGACACCAAGAAAGCATACATGCATATACTAATCATCTTGACTCCTATGAGATTTGATTGGGAATTAGAACATTATACATAGACTGTAATCCAACTGCATGTATGACTAATAATCCACCTTCAGGTTATCATCCGAACCCCCTCTAGTATTAAGTTGCAAGCAACAAATAATTGCATTAAGCAAAGTGTGTAAAGTAAACAATACGATTGTTCCATGGACAAAGGATTGTTGTTTTCTCCCTAGTAGCAACAACACATCTAGTACCTTAGAGATTCCTATCACTTCCCCAGATTACTAGAGGCATGAACCCACTATCGAGCATAAATACTCCCTCTTGGAGTTGCTAGCATCTACTTGGCCAAGATAGGTACTAACAACAGAAAGCATGCAAGATCACAAATTACATAGACATGATAGAATCAATAATCAATCTGAAATAGCATCTCAATATCCGTCGGATCCCCACAAACACAACATGTAAGATTACAAACAGATGATCTTGATCATGAACGAAGCTCACAAGATCTAAACATCATAGCACAAAGGAGGAGTACCAACCATCTAGCTACTACATGGACCCGTAGTCCAGGGATGAACTAGTCACGCATCACACCAGAGGCAGTCATGGTGACGAAGAAGGGCTCCAGGGTGATCTCTTCCCTCCAGCAGGGTACCGGGAAGAGCTTCAGATCCCTCCCGATCTAGGGATGGAGATGGCGGCGGCTACAGACTCTTTCATGGAATTTTGATGAGGTACTTAGGGTTTTCGTCCCGAGACGATTTATAGGCGGAAGGGCTAGGTCGGTGGAGCACCAGGAGGCCCACAACCCCTGGTGGCTGATACGCCCAAAACATATCTACTTTCCCGAATACTTTTGCTATTGTTTCTCCTCTAAACTTGTGTGATTTGGACGCAACTAACACGGACTGACGCTGTTTTCAGCAGAATTGCGAGCACGTATGACTATATATGGAACACATGCCTATGATTATCTAGTACTTGGATGCTTTATCTTATTTATCTACAATTGCCCTATGTTCTGATTGCTATATGAATTGTCTTGTCCATGCAACGCCCGTCGATACATCCCTATGCCTACCACACTCGAATCCTACTGTTTACTGCTATTGTTACTGATGTCTTTACTTTTACTACTGTTGTTACTTTACTATTCCTACTACAAAACTGTTGCTACTGATAAACTGCTGTGAGCAAGATTGTTTCCAGGTGCAGCTGAATTGACAACTCAGTTGTTAAGGCTTATAAATATTCTTTGGCTCCCCTTGTGTCAAATCAATAAATTGGGTTTCACTTCCCTCGAAAATACTACGATACACCCCCTATACTTGTGGGTCATCAAGACTATTTTCTAGCGCCGTTGTGAGGGAGCATAGCTTTATTTATCAAGTTCACTTGGATTCTCTATTGTTCGCTGCCATCCATCCATCATGGGTAAGTCTCGTGATGGCAAGGTTCCTATTTTACCATCCACTACAAGAAGAGGTACTATTCTGAACACCTCTGTTGCTCTTGAGTCACCATCTATTATGAGTAAGCTTGTTACACCACCACATACACATGCTACACATACTGCTACTACTACTGAATCTGAAACTTCTGATACTTATGATGTTGCTTCTACCGTGCTTGATAAGAGTGGTTCATTAGGTCCTTTTCTAGATGCTATGCTTGCTAGAACTATAGCTGGAAATACTGAAACTCCTAATGAAGACACTATTACACCTCTTAGTTCACCTGAGTCTAGTGAGAGTTATGATATTGAAGACAGTTATGTTGAGATGACCGATGAATTATTAAAGAATGTAAAAATACCCATGATAGTAGCGCTGCTAAGAGTCTCCTTGAGAGGCGTACTATTAGACCCAAATTGTCTCATATTGCTAAGTTTGCTTCTTCTCCCATAAACATTAAAGATAAAGATTATGATTTATCTCTTGATCTATCTTACATAGCTATTGTTGAGAAAGAACCTTTTTGTGGGACTAAGAATGAAAGTGCGGTAGCACATATGAATGAGCTTTCTACCATGAGTGGCTTGTTTTCTGATGATATTAAGATGCGTACTTACTTTGTTGCTAAGATTTTCCCCTTTTCACTGAAAGGAGAAGCTAAAACTTGGTTTAGTAATTTACCTCCTAGACCTATTGATAGCCCTGATTGCTTGATTAGTACTTTCCTGCAGAAATATTTTCCTCCTAGTGCTAGACATGCTATTTTGCAAGAACGTTTTGACATACCTAGATAGTTGTGCTGATTGTGTTTTCAGGAATAGGACTCCCAAGGAAGCCGAGGAATTAATGGCTAAAATAAACAAGAACTATGAGGATTGGAATCCTCCTGAACCAGCTATACCTGAAGTAATTATACATGAACCAACTATACCGGTACCTATTCCAACATCAAACAAGAGGGGAGTTATTGAATTAAATGATGAAGTGATGAAGGAAGCTAAGAAACGTCTTAAGGAGAAGGGAATTAAAGCTGCAGATGTCAAGAATTTACCTCCTATAGAAGAATTATGTAAGCCTATTCCCTACTCATCCACTATTGAGGTACACTTCTCCAACACTTTGATGAAGGTGATACCCCTTACTCTAAACCTCCTAATCAATGCTTAGAATAATTTGATATTTTTATTGTTAAGCAAGATAATTTTAATAAAAGGGTGCAAAATCATCTAATGGAAAACTCTAGAGCTATTGCTGAGTTAAAAGATATTGTGGAAAGAACTTCTAATGATGTTAAAATGATTGTTAAACACTTTCATATGGTTCAAACTCAAATAGATCAACTCATTAAAGTGCAAAAAGACTTGCTAGTTAACGCTGCTAAAGAAAAACATGCTTATGAAATTAGAACTAGAAGTGGTGCTGCTACCCAGGATCCTCTATATCCTGAGGGGCATCCTAAAAGAATTGAGCAGGATTCTCAACAAGCTGAAAATAGTGGCTCTACTCGTAAGAAAAGGAAAAAGAAACATAAAACTATTGTAGAACCCTATGAACCTGCTATAGATCCTAATAGTATATCTGTCTCTAATGCTGAAACTGAAAGTGGCAATGAAGAAAATGAAGCTCCAAATGAAGAAAAATTTGAAGAAGAACCTGAAAAGCACACTAAGAATACTAAATACACTAAAGAAGATTTTATTGCTAAGAAACATGGTAGTGAAAGAGAACCTTGGGTCCAAAAACCTATGCCTTTCCCTGATAAGAAACACAAGTAAAAAGAAGATGAACACTATAATAAGTTTTGTGAGTGGATGAAACCTTTATTCCTGCAAATTCCTTTCACTGATGCTATTAAATTGCCTCCTTACTCAAAGTATATGAAGGATATTGTCTCGAATAAAAGGAATATCCCTAATGAAGTAATTTCTACTTTGCTTGCTAATTATTCCTTTAATGGTAAGGTTCCAAAAAAACTTGGAGACCCAGGGATTCCAACTATCCCTTGTTATATTAAGAATAGTTATGTTAGAACTAGCAATCAATACATTGGGTTTCACTTCCCTCGAAAATACTGCGATACACCCCCTATAATTGTGGGTCATCAAGACTATTTTCTGGCGCCGTTGCCGAGGAGCATAGCTTTATTTATCAAGTTCACCTTGATTCTCTTTTTTTCGCTGCTATCCATCATCATGGGTAAGTCTCGTGATGGCAAGTTTCCTAATTTACCATCCACTACAAGAAGAGGTACGGTTCTGAACACCTATGTTGCTCTTGATTCACCATCTGTTATAAGTAAGCTCGTTACACCACCACATACACATGCTACACACACTGCTACTACTACTGCATCTGAAACTTCTGATGATTATGATGTTGCTTCTACTGCGCTTGATAAGAGTGGTTCATTAGGTCCTTTCCTAGATGCAACGATTGCTAGAACTATAGCTGGAAATACTGAAACTCCTAATGAAGACACTACCACACCTTTTAGTTCACCTGAGTCTAGTGAAAGTTATGATATTGAAGATGGTTATGTTGAGATGACCGATGAATTTATTAAAGAATGTAAAAACACCCATGATAGGAGCGCTGCTAAGAGTCTCCTTGAGAGGCGTACTATTAGACCCAAATTGTCTCCTATTGCTAAGTTTGCTGCTTCTCCCATAAACATTATAGATAAAAATTATGATTTCTCTCTCGATCTATCTTACATAGCTATTGTCGAGAAAGAACCTTTTTGTGGGACGAAGAATGAAAGTGCGGTAGCACATATGAATGAACTTTCTACCATGAGTGGCTTGTTTTCTGATGATATTAAGATGCGTACTTACTTTGTTGCTAAGATTTTCCCCTTTTCACTGAAAGGAGAAGCTAAAACTTGGTTTAGTAATTTACCTCCTGGATCTATTGATAGCCCTGAGTGCTTGATTAGTACTTTCCTGCAGAAATATTTTCCTCCTAGTGCTAGACATGCTATTTTGCAGGAACTCTTTGATTTTAAACAGGGAGAAAAGGAGGTATTGCCCGAGTCTTGGGCAAGGTTTTGTGCTTTGATTCATGCACAAGTTGGAGGTCCATTACCTACGAATGAGCTTCTTGATATATTTTATAATGGACTAACCGAAGAATCTAGGACATACCTAGATAGTTGTGATGATTGTGTTTTCAGGAATAGGACTCCTAAGGAAGCTGAGGAATTAATGGCTAAAATAAGCAAGAATTATGAAGACTGGACTCCTCCTAAACAAGCTATACTTGAAGTAATTGTACCTAAACCATCTATTCCGGTGCCTATTCTAACATTAAAGAAGAGGGGACTTATTGAATTAAATGATGAAGTGATGAAGGAAGCTAAGAAATGTCTTAAGGAGAAGGGAATTCAAGCTGCAGATGTCAAGAATTTACCTCCTATAGAAGAATTATGTAAGCCTATTCCCTACTCATCCAGTATTGAGGTACACTCTCTCCAACAGTTTGAAGAAGGTGATATCCCTTACTCTAAACCTCCTGATCAATGCTTAGAAGAATTCGATATCTTAATTGTTAAGCAAGATAACTTTAATAAAAGGGTGCAAAATCATCTAATGGAAAACACTAGAGCTATTGTTGAGTTGAAAGATATTGTGGAAAGAACCTCTAATGATGTTAAAATGATTGTTAAACACTTTCAAATGGTTCAAACTCAAATAGACCAACTCGTTAAAGTGCAAAACGACTTGCTAGTTAATGCTGCTAAAGAAAAACATGCTTATGAAATTAGAACTAGAAGTGGTGCTGCTACCCAAGATCCTCTATATCCTGAGGGGCATCCCAAAAGAATTGAGCAGGATTCTCAACAAGCTGAAAATAGTGGCTCTACTCATAAGAAAAGGAAAAAGAAACATAAAACTATTGTAGAACCCTCTGAACCTGCTATAGATCCTAATAGTATATCTATCTCTGATGCTAAAACTGAAAGTGGTAATGGAGAAAATGAAGTTCCTAATGAAGAGAAAGTTGAGGAAGAACCTGAAAACCACACTAAGAATACTAAATACACCAAAGAAGATTTTATTGCTAAAAAACATGGTAGTGAAAGAGAACCTTGGGTCCAAAAACCTATGCCTTTCCCTGATAAGAAACACAAGTCAAAGGAAGATGAGCACTATAATAAGTTTTGTGAGTGTATGAAACCTTTATTCTTGCAAATTCCTTTGACGGATGCTATTAAATTGCCTCCTTACTCAAAGTATATGAAGTATATTGTCTCGAATAAAAGAAAGATCCCTAATGAAGAAATTTCTACTTTGCTTGCTAATTAATCCTCCAATGGTAAGGTTCCTAAGAAACTTGGAGACCCAGGGATTCCAACTATCCCTTGCTCTATTAAGAATAGTTATGTTAGAACTGCTTTGTGTGATTTGGGAGCCGGAGTTAGTGTTATGCCTTTCTCTCTCTATAAGAGGCTTCAACTGGAAAAATTAATACCAACTGATATATCTTTGCAAATGGCTGATAAATCTACTACTATTCCTATTGGTATATGTGAGGATGTACCTGTTCAAGTGGCTCATAATTGCTTGATATTAACTGATTTTGTTGTGCTTGAAATGCCTGAAGATGATAATATGTCTATTATTCTTGGGAGACCTTTTCTTAATACTGCAGGGGCTGTTATTAATTGTAATCAAGGAAAGGTGACCGTTAATGTTAATGACAAGGAACATACTGTCTATTTCCCCAAGAAGATTGAAAGGACTTATGGTTTGAATTCAATTGAACATGTTGAGGGCAGTCAAGTTGGAGATATATATTGTCCCATACCAAGAGAAAAATCTGAAACTATTATGAGTGGGACCATTGCTATCAAGGTTGACGTAACATAATCATTAGTGGAATACAAAGTTTTGTCTCATATGGAATTGTTTTAGTAACAAGACCTGATCAACCTTGTTAACAAAAGGATTTCATTGAACAAAACAGTGTTTTCACCGTGATTATCTCCGTTTACTTTTATTCTATCCATTTTAGTTTTGCTTTCGTTTAGTTTTCTTTATTGTTAGTTGCTTGCATGATTAGAGTATCTTAGAACTTCTATAGTTCTAAACTTGTTTTGTAATTCCATCATTTCAAAAAAATCACTTTCTATTAGAAAATCATTCATCTATGCCTGAAAATTGCCCAAACATAAAGTGTCTCGAAAAATTCCAGAAAATTCATATTAAAATTTTATGTGAAAAAAGGGGCAGAGGTGTATCTGGAAGGTGCCAGGGGCCCACCAGGCAGGCACACCACCTGGTGGTGCGACCTGCCCTGGGTGGCGCCATGCCATGGTGTGGGCCACCCCTGGCCCTCCACTCACGCTCTCACTTGCCACTTTCTTCTCTCTCCCGAGTGAACTCCAGTTCATTGCTCAAAATCGCGTTCTTGCTGTGCTTGCTCTTGATTTTTCGATCTCCTTGCTCAGCCCATCTTTGCTGCTAAAATTTGGAGCATTTATTCTCCGGTATGTGACTCCTCCGCTTGTCCAAGTTGATTTGTGTTTAGTGGATTATATCTTGAGTATTTTGTTGCTGTAGGTGACAGGTTATGAGAGCTTGTAAGCTTGTTTGATGCTTAGAGATATAGTTTTGATGGATGTTTAGGCCTCTTACAAGTCCATATGAGTAGTGTCCTTCATTATATCACTTTGCAATCACTTGTTTAATAAGTGTTTTAATTTCAGAATATCAAGCATGAACAACCATACTTTTGGAGAAATATTTGAGAGGGATGCACCTAGGAGGTCAAGGCCCTCAAGATTAGCCTCTCAGTTTAGGCCATCATACAACAAAGATCTCATTGCAACTCGTATTGGTAATGAAGGGGATGATGGGGATGCTCACCCATCCACTTTTCCTTGTTTTATTTTCTTACAAGTTGTAGGGATTCTTGATGATTTCTTGCTACTAATTCAGAGGGTTGGTTTGACCTCATACATGCAAGATGAGAGTGAGCAATACGCTATGCTCACCAAGACTTTTGTTGAGAGTTTTGTGTTTACTAGCACGTCCTATTAGTCAACTGTCTCTTTCAAAATTTATAATCTTCCCTTTACCATGCCACTGGAAAGATTTTGCAGTATTGTAGGTGTGAGTATGACAAGGACCGTGAAGAAGATTCAAGGGCGACCCGCTGATTTGCTAGAACTCTACCGAGGGGTGACTAATGATGATGACCGCGTGGCTCAGCGTGGAAAGATAAGAAATATCCAACTCCCTGCTCTTACATACTTTGCATATTATCTTGCTACTAGCGTTCTTGGTAGGGAGAATACGAGTAATATCTCCAACTATAATTTAGCCTTCCTTGCTGCTGAGCTTAACAATGATACTCGGTATAACCTTGGCTCGCGTATTGCACACCGCCTAGCTGCTAGGGGGCCTATCTATGGGGGCATCATTGCCTCACGTATGGTCAATGCATTAGGGATTTCAGTGGACCCCAATGATACTATATTAGCGCCACAAAGGTTTGACCTTGTTGCTATGAAAAATCACCACTTTGTCACTACTGATTCTGATTTGGACAGTCTAGTATATAGGATGATGTTTACTGACGAGGATGAGAGAAAGATCCCTTTGCCACATTCTTCTTTGTTTAGTGTTCACAGGAGACCGTGGTCGCGCTTTAAGGAGGAGGTGGACGAGAAGCTCCGCTTGCTAGGTTTCCACGAGCAGCACCAGGAGGATGTGCCCTCCTACGATTACTCTACGCACTACAGAGGGACGTACTCGAGCTCGCACCAGGACGAGGGTACCTTCTCGTCATACCACAGTGAGACTTCATCCTGGCCAGGTTGGGATTGACACCCACTTAGGCCAAAAGCCTAAGCTTGGGGGGAGGTACGCCGACATCGCACTCATCTCCCTATCATGTTGCGGCGGTACTTTGTGTATTCATGTTTCGTTCTCCTTTTAGTTTTCGTTCTTTCTTTGCTTTCGCTTTCTAAAACACAAAAAAACCAAAAATATTTCTGTTGTTTCTCTTTGTTTGCTTCTTCCTTTTGCCTTGGTTTGTTTTTCCCTTTTTGCTTTGTTTGAACTATTCGAAAAACCCAAAAAGATTTTACTTTGCTTGTTTTTCCTTTTTGGTTCTTGCTTAAAAAAATCGAAAACACCAAAAATATTTGTTGTTCTTCTTTGGCTTTGTGAGTTTGTTGCAGGGTTCAGCAGTCCTCAGTGGATATTGGTTTCATATTATTATTCCAGCCACACAAGTAAAGAGCAATAATGAGGATTAATGACAACTTGAGGTGTGGTAAGAGGCTGGTAACGAACTCTATTTGTTTTCATTTTTATACATATACTCATTATTGTGGGCATGCTTAGTCTGCTCGTATAGGGTGTATGTTATTTATGGATGCTTAGTAGTTCTTGCTTTCATATGATTAGTTCCAGCTTGCTAATAGTTTGTAGCATGTATTATGAATGTTTGCTTGCATTACTCTATTCATAACTTGGTATGACACTGTGGTATCCTCCTCTGAATGTTTCATTTGAATTGACTTGGCACATGCTCACGCATGCATATGGCTGAAATAATCAGTTAAACCTCGATGAATTATTTTGCCTTAAGGGTCTTGAATCACTTTCATGCCATGAAAAGTCCTGTTTTGTTGCAAGCATGATTATGGCAGCTATTGCTCTCTCGTTTGTCGCTCCCTTACTATTGCTAGCCTTCACTTTCACTAAGTATGTTTTACTCATGTTTCCAACTCCCTAAAACCAAATATTGCCAAAGTGTCCACCATACCTACCTATTAGCATCATTTGCTATTTCCGTGCATATTCAATATGCCTTGTTTTCTTCCGAATAAAATGTTTGCTTGTTATGAGAAAGTTAGTTAGTAAAGCTCTCATGAACTTGATGGCACACTTTATTTCCTGCACTTAATAAACCTGAACCATTGTGACTATCCATGAAAGTTATATGCTTGCAAATTATAGGCTGGGGATTAGCAGAACCGTGCTGTCACGGGGAACGCTTTCAACACTTGTAAATATATACCCAGTTGATACCATGCTCTTTTGTTTGCGAATGTCGTCGGTGTGAAATAAAAGGGGAGCTTGTAAGTCCATGGAGTTATGTATGTGTGTTAGAGAAACGCCTGGGCCGCCGGTCTAATCCATGCCGTCATGGTGAAAACCTGCAGTGTAATCATAATGATATCTATGAAGCATTCTTCTTATAAAAAAAGAGATAGCTATTGAGAAAAAAAGAGGTATGTGAAAAGAGGAAAGAGAGAAAAAAGCACCATTTTCCCATGGTAAATAAGAAGATTGCCGAGATACTCATTGTCTGCTTGTCTTGTCATTTTGATATGGGGATTCTTCCGTATCATCGGGCAAGGGGTACCCCGTTGGCGGTTCTCTATGATACACACGTATTTACGATGACAAGAACTTACCGGTAACTAAAGTTGAGTAGCATGAGGAGCGACCCTCGTACTCAAGGGACATGAGATTTCTAGTTTATAGTCTGTCAAGCATATAACTGAGATTGGACCTCACTTTCACCTTAACCATATTAAAGATGCTTATGATAGGATCAATGAGAGCTCAAAGCTAATGAGTACCATACTTTCAGCATTTGGAAGCCTTTCAAACTATTCAAAACCTTTTCATTTCTTTGTTGAGTCTCCACATATTCTTTGAGCACTTTCTTGAGAGCATAGTTGTCATTCTTTGTGCCTGTCTCATTACTTGATTATTTGTGTTATGACTTTGATGCTTGTATCTTTGACATCTTTACTTCTAGTCTTCACCTGAACTTTAGAGGTGCCTTGGCATTCACAATAAAAAGGCAAGCGAGATACCACTCTATCATACCTTGTTATGAGCATTGTAATGTTGCTTATATTTATACTTCATGCTACTTATTATTTTTAAGTTGGAAACTCTTCATAGCTTGCAATGCCTATTAAGTAAACTTAGTTGCATACTCTTTATTATGAATTGTCTAAGTAGTTGATCACTTGCTGAGAATATATACATTATATGAAGCAAATGTGTTCGTGAAAGTTCTTTTATCGCACTCAGTTTTCAACTGAATTGCTTGAGGACAAGCAATAAGCTAAGCTTAGGGGAGTTGATACGTCCAAAACGTATCTACTTTCCCGAACACTTTTGCTATTGTTTCTCCTCTAAACTTGTGTGATTTGGATGCAACTAACACGGACTGACGTTGTTTTCAGCAGAATTGCCTTGGTGTCTAGTTTTTGTGCAGAAAATCAACTATCAGGAAAAATCCCGGAAAATATGCCAAAAATTCTATTTCACCAGAAGACTCCCGGAGCCAGAATACCAGATGGAGGAGGGATGGGCCCATGCCACACCACTTGGCCGCGCGGGCTAGCCCAGGCCACGCCAGGGGGTGGTCTGGCCGCCCTAGACACCCCCTCGGTCTCCCTCTTCACCTATAAGAAGCCTTCTGACCTAAAAACTCTGGGAGGTTCGATGTTTTTCTAGAGAGTTCCGCTCCGCCGCCATCACCAGATTCCACGATTCAGAACCAGAAACTCCGTTCTGGCACCCTGCCGGGACGGGGAATTGGAGGAGATCATCGCCATCATCATCACCATCGCTTCTCCATCGACCATCCATGTTTCTCCCATCTATGAGTGAGTAATCCCCCGCTGTAGGCTATGGGGATGGTAGGGCTTGGATGAGATCGTTCATGTAATGGCATCAGATTGTTAGGGCATGGTGCCTAGTATCTTCTATTAGTGCTTTATGACTTTGTTGCAACTTGTTATGCTTAATGCTTGTCACTAGGGCCCGGGTGCCATGATTTCAGATTTGAATATGTTATTGATTCATTATGATACTATTGTTTATGGTCTTACCTGCAAGTTGTATAGACACGTTGTTGTCTGGAACCAATGGCCCCGAAGTGACAGAAATCGGGATAACCGGAGGGAATGGCTTTGACGTGAGGATCACATGTGTTCACGGAGTGTTAATGCTTTGCTCCGGTGCTCTATTAAAAGGAGCACCTTAATTGCCAATAGTTCCCTTGAGGCCCCGCTGTAAACGGACTGGCAGGACAAAAGATGTTGTGCAAGTTCTCATTGCGAGCACGTATGACTATGAATGGAACACATGTCTATGATTATCTAGTACTTGGATGCATTATCTTATTTATTTGCAATTACCCTATGTTCTGATTGCTATATGAATTGTCTTGTCCATGCAACGCCCGCCCATCCATCACTATGCCTACCGCACTCGAATCCTACTGTTTACTGCTATTGTTACTGTTGTATTTACTTTTACTACTGCTGTTACTTTACTATTCCTACTACAAAACTGTTGCTACTGATAAACTGCTATGAGCTAGATTGTTTCCAGGTGCAGCTGAATTGACAACTCAGTTGTTAAGGCTTATAAATATTCTTTGGCTCCCCTTATGTCGAATCAATAAATTGGGTTTCACTTCCCTCGAAAATACTGTGATACACCCCCTATACTTGTGGGTCATCAGCGGCACGCCCCCCAGGCCGCGCCGCCACCAGGTGTGGCCACCCTGGTGCGCAACTTCATCTCCCCTCCAGACTCCGTGTTGCTTCGGATAAAATATTGACTTTAGCTTTTATCCAGTCCAATTCCGATAATATTTCCTTACTAGCTTTTCTGAAATCAAAAACAGTAGAAAATAGGCAATTGGCACTATGTCATCTTGTTAATAGGCTAGTTCCATAAAATGTGTAAAAATACTCCAAAGTATGGACACAACATAAAAAGTAGATATAAAATAAGCATGAAACATCAAAAATTATAGATATGTTTACGACGTATCAGTTGCCTGATGCTATTTTTTGTGAAATCTCGTACCGTCAGTTGCCTAGTGCTACATCAAAGTTACTTCATCGGCACCCAAGTTATTTCGTCGCACATCAAAGTTGTTTCGTCGGGCACCAAAGTTATTTTGTCGGACACCGAAGTTGTTTCGTCGAGCACCGGAGTCGCTTCGTTGGGCACACAAGTTGCTTCTTCGAGCACCGAAGTTGCTTTTCTCAAGCACCGAAGTTGCTTTGTCGGGAACACAAGTTGCTTCGTCAGGCACCGAATCTGCTTCGTCGAGCGCTGAATTTTCTTGATTGATCACAAAAGTTACTATGTCGCAAACGAAAGTTGCAATGTCACACATCAAAGTTGTCATGTTAGGTGTTGTGAAGTTGCTTATAATTATTGTGAAGTTTCCTAATGCTATTTTTTGTGAAATCGCCTACAGTTAGTTGCCTAGTGCTACACTCCGTACCAAAGTTATTTCTTCGGGCATCGACGTTGCTTTGTCGGACACCAAAGTTGCTTTTTCAAACACCGAAGTTGCTTCGTTGAGCACCAAATTTGCTTTTGTCGAGCACCGAAGTTGCTTCGCCTGGCACACAAGTTGCTTTGTCAGATACCGAAGTTGCTCGGTCGATCACAAAAGGTACAATGTCACAGACGAAATTTGCAATGTCGCATACCAAAGTTTTCTTGTTGGGTGTTGTGAAGTTGCTTATAATTATTGTGAAGTTGCCTAATGCTATTTTTTGTAAATCGCCTATCGTTAGTTGCCTAGTGCTACACTAAAGTTATTTCGTCAACACTAAAGTTATTTCATTGAGCATCGAAGTTGCTTCATCAGACACCAAAGTTGCTTTGTCGGACACCCAGAGTTGTTTCGTTGAGCACACAAGTAGTTTTGTCAAACACCGAAGTTGCTTCGTCGGGCACTGAAGTTGCTTCATCGAGCACCGAACTTGCTCGAGCGATCACAAAAGTTACTATGTCACACATGAAAGTTGCAATGTCGTGCATCGAAGTTGTCATGTTGGGTGTTGCGAAGTTGCTTATAATTATTGTGAAGTTGGTTAATGCTATTTTTTGTGAAATCGCCTATGGTTAGTTGCCTAGTGTTACACCAAAGTTACTTCGTCGGCATCAAAGTTATTTCTTCAGGCATCGAAGTTGCTTCGTCGGACACCGAAGTTGATTTGTCGCACCGAAGTTGCTTCATCGAGCACCGGAGTTGCTTCGTCGGGTACACAAGTAGTTTCGTTGAACACCGAAGTTGCTTCATCGGGCACCCAAGTTACTATGTCCCACACAAAAGTTGCAATCGCGCACACCAAAGTTGTCCGGTGTTGCGAAGTTGCTTAGAATTATTGTGAAGTTGCAACTATTAAGCTATTTTGGGAAACAAAGTGGCATTATCTACACGCGGGACCAGCCCGTATGTGTCCCTCCCTCTTTCTCAGTTTCTTCCTCCCGCATCCCTCTCCTTACCGTTTTTACCCCCTCTGTCTTTCCCATCAATGTTGCCCACGCCGCCGATTTAGGCCGCCGCCGGCTCCTCTCCCGCTCTCATCCACCAACATAACTCAACCGACCTCATCTCCCCCGATTCCCCACCAGTGAGAAGCCTTTACACCACCCACTGAGCCTCATCCGACCCTGCTTCTGCGAGGAGAGGAGCCGAGCACCAAGTGGACGGTGTCGCAGATACTGCCTCCTCCTACTCACCACGGTAGGTACTTCCTGTCTTCTGCCTTGAAACATCCCTCTCCTATCTCCATCCCTCCTCCAATTTCTGTCCGGAAGCGAAGGTACGGCCAGGAGGAGCGCCGCCGCGTCGTGTATGCAGTGGTGGCGCGATGCGGTGAGTGGCCTGTGGCGGTGCTGTGGGGGTGGTGGTCGGAGGCGGCGTTGTGGGGGTGGTGGTCGGGGGCGTCGCGCGAGGAGGGGTGCATCTGGTAGAGACGAGTCTGGCCTGTCAAGACCTGGGTTTCCTTTTCTGGTGCGACAACTCGTGTGCCGGCAGAAATTTTCCAAATCTGGAGGGTGTGCTCGGGATTACAGATAGGCGCTCGGGCGCTCGCTCGCTAGACACGTCCATCAAAAAAAATACTAGGAAATAGGCAAATGGACAAGATAAAAAAAAGGAACTAGGCAGGTGGTTTGGCAGATGTACCGAAGTCGGAAAATACAAGATATGAGTGAATCACCTGGGTCAAGGCTAAATAATTATTCAAATATTACTCTCTCAGATCCCAAATTAAAGGTATATCCGAATCTAAATAAATCTGATTTAATTAATCTGAATCGGAGGCAATTAATTTGGATGCGGAGGGGGTAGTATTATTTTTGCTATCTGCTGAATCCTCGTCTCTGTTTACGCTAATGCACTGGTTATGTCTTTCCTTTAGGAAAAACCACAACCTAGTACCTTTTCCTACACTGAGATGAAATTCACTTCCCTCCCATCATTCATCTTGTTGATTTACCACATGGCATATGTGGCGTGCAACCTAAATTAAACGATATCTTGTTCGTACGTGGGATCGCACGCCACGAAACTAACGTGACCATGCGATCTTTTGACTGTACTTTGGTGCACTGCATAGAGATTGCATGGAATAATTAGTAATTAATGAGCAGATCTCATTTGGTTGAAATAGAGTAGGAAACTAAGTTTTATTATCTTTGACTTAAAATAGAATCTTGGACATCTTGCCATTTCTAAGAAAACCATAAAATTCCAGTACTAATCTTGCTGCCGGAATTAATTTCAACAGCTAATTACAAACTAAATGAATATATACAAGCTTATAGAATAAAAACAAATCGACACCAAAATACTTTTATCTTCCTTTCCCGAACTCATCCAAAAAAAAAGATTATAACAATGAGCGCCGAATGCACCTGGTTTGCGCTGCTCCCCATCGCGCTCCTCCTGCAAACCGCGTTCTCCTCGCTGGATTTTCCTAGCGGGGCCCGATTCGCCGTGCATCTGCCTCCGATCTACCATCCGGGATTCACCGAGCGGACCACGGTGCTCGAAGCAGCCGGCGAGCGGCAGCCTCGATTCGCCGCCGCCGTGAGCGTGGAGGCCGGCACCACAGGGTACTACCTGTGCTCTCTGGTCGTTCTGCTGGGCAACGTCACGGTCTGGTCATCGGATCATCCCGTCCAGGAGTTCGCGGCGGGGCGTCTTTGCCAGGTCGAGCTCGCGGAGGATGGGCAGCTGCGCCTGACGGACGGCGCCGGAGTCGCCGGGTGGTGGTCCGCAACGGCAGGGCTGGGCGCCAAGGTGATTCATCGTCTTCTCTTTCCATCGTTTTCAGTTTTTCGTCGGCTCGGTTCTTTGAGCTCTTGCGTGGTTTTCAAATTGTTGTTATGCGAAAGAATTGTGATTTGATCAATATGATCGGGCTCCAGAAATGACACGATTTCTACAATTGGTCGAAGGAAGTGTTTGCCATGTCGAAGTTTTGCTTAGTTAGAAAAGAGAAAATTAAAAAAAGTCTTTCCATAGCTAAAAGATGATCTTTTAAAAATACATAAGAGAAAACTATTTTCTCCATTGAGTCAGATCTCTTAAAAAAACATTCTAGCCAATGAGGGTAAGAGAGAACTTGATAATATAAGTTAAGTTTTATTTTCAAGACGAAAAGTAATAATCTAGATATGGTCGAGTTAGGATATAACGAATGTTCATAAATGCGCGGGAAAGGACCGCCAAGATCTTTTAAACTGTTTTTTACTTAAAACTAAAATTAAATTTTCTTAGTTTTCTTTAAAAAAAATCTTACTAAAAAACGAGACTTCCTAATTTTCGTAGTTTGTCTCCATTGGTATTGAAATACTCTATGATTACTTCATTAATGGTTCATATAATACCCAACAATACCGGTAAACTTTACGGTGATAAGAATATGTTATACATAATATGTCATTACTTAGTATCATTACATAAAAGTAGCTAAAAGATGATCTTTAAAAAAAAAGAGAAGACTATTTTTTTTCCATTGTGTCAGATCTCTTAAAAAAATACAATAGCTAATGCAGGGTAAGAGAACTTGATAATATATGTTAAATCAAGACGAAAAGTAATAATCTAGATGTGGTCGAGATAGGATATAACGAATGTTCATAAATGCGTGGGAAAGGACCTCCAAGATCTTTTATAATGTTTTTTTACTTAAGACCTAAAGTTAAATTTTCTTAGTTTTCTAAAAAAAATCTTACTAAAAACAAGACTTCCTAATTTTCGTAGTTTGTCTGCATTGGCATTGAAATACTCTATGGTTACTTCATTAATGGTTCATATAATACCCAACAATACCGGTAAATTTTATGGTGACAAGAATATGTTATACATAATATGTCATTACTTAGTATCATTACATAAAAGTAGCTAAAAGATGATCTTTTAAAATAAATAAGAGAAGACTATTTTTCCATTGTGTCAAATCTCTTAAAAAAGTACACTAGACAAAGAGAACTTGATAATATAAGTTAAATTTTGTTTTTAAGGAAAAAAGTAATAATTTAGATGTGGTCGAGATAGGATATAACGAATGTTCATAAATTCGTGGGAAAGGATAGCCAAGATCTTTTAAAATGTTCTTTTACTTAAGATCTATAAAATGGTTGGGCTTAAAAAGTAAATCTTGCTAGTTCCCTCAAGAATTTAATCTTACTAAAAAACAAGCCTTCCTAATTTTCGTAGTTTGTCTGCATTGGTATTGAAATACACTATGGATACATCATTAAGGCCCCATTTGGCACCAAAATATTTTTAAAGTATTTAGAGAATACTTCGTTTTCTGAAAATACTGAAGTATTGAATACTTTAAGGTGTTTGGATCCAATAAATACTGTAGTTTTAAAACTGAAGTACTCTCTAAAGCCATGGTATTTTTTAAGTATTTGAGAAGAGGTAAGACCCACTTTTTTCTAAAACTGAGAAAGGAGAAATATTGTGGTATTTATTTGCCACGCATTGGAATACTTTGGTTTTAGAATACCTCGGTTTAGAAAATACCGAGCAACCAAATGGAGGCTAATGGTTCATACAATACCCAATAAGACCGTTAAATTTTACGGTGCTCAGAATATGTTATACATAAGTATGCCATTACTTAGTGTCATTACATAAAAAATGTAACAATTAAAAATAATTAAGAGAATGGCTTATAAAATATTATTATACTCAATATACTGTTATGTCGGTAGTAGTAACACTTTTATTATGCATAGAGCGAGAGAGAGAGTATTTTTTTTAGATAAGTATAAGAAAAACTAAGGAAATGTTCAAACCTTGTTTGTTTTCCTCCCGCGAGACCTGTACAGACTCTGCACCTGGATTCCAAGACAGGCAACCTCGTTCTCCTGGACGACAAGAACCAGACGGTATGGCAAAGCTTCGACAAACCGACGGACAAACTCCTGCAAGGCCAGTGGCTCCGGCTTCCCTCCTACTTCACCGCGTCCCTGATAAAGTTCTCCCCGGCGTTCTACAGCGTCGAGCTCGACGGCGACAGGATCGCCGCCTACCTCTACTTCGGACAGGGAAGGTACTCCTACTGGGAATTGATTTCCAGCCGCAACCGGACCATGGCATTCGCGGGAATGAGCGAGTCGGGGCTGACGATGTTCGACCGGGGGCGTCGACCGGTCGCCCAAATCTCGCCGGCTCTGAAGAAAGCAGAGCCGGTCAGATTCCTGGCCCTGGGACACGACGGCAATCTGGGCCTGTACTTCTTCGACGGCCCCAGCAACAAGTTCAGAGCCTCGTACAAGGCGCTCGCGTTCTGCGAGCTCCCTCTCGCCTGCGGCGTCCACGGTGTCTGCTCCGCCTCCGGAAGCTGCACCGACTTCTCCGCGCGCGGCGTGGAGCCGGCGCAGAGCGGCACCCTGATCTGCAACGCGACGGCCGATGGCTCTGTCGCGCACGACATGATGGAGATGAGAGGCCTCACCACCGTGCTCAAGGCCGCCTCGCCGCTCGCCAACGTGACGGTGCAGCAGTGCGTGGACCTGTGCCTGCGCAGCTGCTCGTGCGCCGCCGCGCTCTACGTGGAGGACAAGAACGGCATCGTCACGGCCGGCAGCGGCGTGTGCTCCCACTATGAGCTGACGGCGGGAGTCAGGGAGGTGATCGGCGGGAGCGATGATAGCCCAGGGTACAGATACTGGGTGAAGGTTCTTAAGGGGAGAAACTGCCGCGAAGACGAAGAAGATTACAGTGCCACTAACGCCGTGCTCACCAAGATCCTGATCATCTTTGGGACGGTCGATGTGCTGGGCCTACTCCTGTTCGGGGGGCTCTGCGTGTACTATTTTTTCCGTCCTCACGAGCGCGCCGTCGAGAAGCACGTCACTCGAGAGGGAGAAGGAGCAGGCCACGACAGAGGAGCCGAGGAGCAAGATGGTACTACAAATATTGGACGTTAGAAGACTTATTATAGAACTTGATGGATAATGAAGCCAAATCATAATTCAAAGCTACTCCTTATGTCCTAAATGACTCGAATTTTTCTGGATTCACATGTAGCAAGTACAACAACCAAGTTTGGACGCGGAACTTACGTCACCAGCAAACTACAAATTTCATAGAAAACTAATTTACTTTTGTTATTTTAGGAGTCGTCTGTTTTTCAATTCGCCAAAAGTCAAATTTGAAACCGTTGGACTGTCTTTGAGATTCGGTCAAGCTGTTGTCCTCGCGAGTTTCTTCCCTCATCTTTCCTTTCACTAGATTGCTTGGGCATGTGATTATGGTATACTTAGTGTTCTCAGGGCACCACTCCACTTTCTCTTCATCTTATTATATTATAGCTTAAGCCCGAGCAAAAGCGAGCCATCCGAGGTCGTTTTCTCGCGCACGTGTTTCTGGCCATCTGATTTTCACCCTGAGTCATGTGAACTGTGCAGTTCCAGGTGTTGACCGAAGTCTTACAAGCTAGTCCCTCTTGTCCCCGCCCCCACCCTCACCCCCATCTCGATCCTGTTCTCCTCCATCTGAGCTCCCGAGCTGCGAGCTCCCGCTCATCCCAACCACTCCTCCATCTCTCCCAGCAACATGCACCACCTCTCCGTTCCCGAGCTCTCCCTCTCACCTCTGCTCCATCTGCCCCCTCCACTCACGAGGTCATCGCCTCCCGTTCAGCTCCCGCATCCAGCGTCGGCCGCCTCTGCTTCCCCGCCTCGAACCTGCCCAGTACCGATTCAACATCGCCCTCGACCTCGCGCACCCGTCCGCCGCCACGCTTTGCCAATGGTAAGGAAGATCAGGAGGAGGTGAGCGCATGCTACGGTGGGGGTGAGAGAGAGGTGCCGGCGTGAACAGAGACACTCCTATGTGGGACTACATGAAGATGTCACATATCCTCACCTCTTTGACTAGAAAAATCAGGGACGTATGGCGGAAAAAGGAATTAAAAAGGAGAAGGCTCCTCCGCTCCCGAGCTCTTCCTCTCACCTCCGCTCTCTTCACCCCCTCCACTCACGAGGCCACCACCTACCGTCTAGCTCCCGCATCCATCGTCGGCCGCCTCGAACCTACCCAGTACCGATTCAACATCGCCCCAGACCGCGCACACCCGTCCGCCGCCACGCTTTGCCGGTGGTGAGGAAGATAAGAAGGAGGTGAGCACGTCGGATAGTGGAGGTGAGAGAGAGGGGGGCGATGCGGGCAGAGACGCTCCTATACGGGACTACGCGAAGATGCCGCATCATCCTCACCGCTTTGACTGGAAAAATCAGGGATGGATGGCGAAAAAAGGAATTGAAAAGTAGAAGGCTCGCGAGGCATGTGATGACGCGGCGCGGAGAGATTGGCCAGAACCCGGAATCTACAGTAACCAAACGAAAGAATCACTGAACAGAAAGCGTGGAGCATTAATAGGGTGAGAAACTGCCGTGCCTTGCGAGAAACTGTCGTGTTTCATGTCACTTCAACAATTAACATATATATTCCTAAAATAAAGCAGAATAAGCTGATTTTGGCTCCTCTTATGATCTGCAACTGAATTTTCTTTTGAATATATTAGCATATCCTAGAGAATATATGAGATGCTTGTGTAACTTGATAGAGTTAACAAAAATTTCAGTGCCCTTGACTTGGAGCATGCTTTATGATTAATGAACAAGCGGGTTCCATCGACTAAGTTGGTCCAAAAGAAATATCATAACTTCTATTTTTCATTTTGATATACATAAATTATCAAACTTGATTACATATTAGATCTTGATTTTATGTAAAGATTCATGGCAACTTGCAGCCATACCTTCTCTTTTAAATTTTATTGAACCAGTGAATAATTTGGAATATATCAAGTATAACTCCGGCATAGAATTAGTTTATATATAATCTGGTTGTCTATATTGACTAAACTAATCATCTAATAATGCAACCACTTATAAGTGTTGAATACAAAGTTCTGCCTTTCCTTGGAGCTCTGCGATTTAAATAGTTGCAAGCATCGATTTTGAGACAGTCGAACAAGTTTACTGTGTGATATTTGTAAGTTAGCTTGTTTTGACATCATTAGTTTTTTACCTATCATGTAACATGCAAGTTTCTTGTGGTAGTGAACTTGGTCTATTGCTCGACGTGTTTTTGTTTGAAGTTTGCTCGATGTACCTTTTTATTTACTTGAAAAAACACTCGTGCCCCTATGTTGTTTATGAGCTTCAATATGAAATAAGGGTCTATTTATTGCGTCTAAGGTCAGATATCTCAGTTTTAGACATGTCTAACACGTAAATGATATATTTATCTACAGATTAAAACACTCAACCCGATACATGCTCATATATTTAATTTATGGTAACACAGACAAAATAAAATATGTTACCAACAGTGAGTATAACACATCTACCACACTCTGCCAAATAGACTGTAGGCGACACGGCGAAACGCGCATGTCTATCTAGTCTTCCTTAATCACTATAGCTTGTCTTGGCATTCAAGGCTAGTTTGGGTTGAGTCAAATGGTGACCGCGAATAAGAGCATTATTGGTGGCTCATCGCTTATACCGGTCCTTTAAATTTAGACTTGACACAAAAGTAAAATATCTAAATACGCAACCATGTGAATTTCCCTATATGACATGCAAACAAGTAGCAAGTAAATAACGATACAACTAAGTAAATGATAGAGATAAATTGTAGGCTCTAACATATATTATGAAAGTTATACGACTATCTATCAATCCTATTAAGCTCTAGGATAGGATGCCACGGAACTCCTCATAGAGTCCTTGATTTGTCTAAAAACATGCTCCTATCTCTTGTTCAGCCTTTATGTGGAACAAACACCATCTTTGTATAGCAAAGGGGAACATAAATCATATAATCCCTCTATTTTTGTATACAATGCCACTATCAAAAATATATTATGCATCGATATATGACCACTAACACTAATAGAGAAAATGATTAGATTCTACCTCATAGGATAGTGCTCATTAATGCGAATGTCGGGGTTATACTTTCCGGGTATACCCATGGCCATCATTTATCCTCGGAGACCAGGGTGGCCCACTTGTAGTTAGAGCCTACGCCTCCACGGGCGGCCATGTCGATAAGACAAACGAAGGCCCATCTGGCTACGAGAAGACCCATAAGAGTTACCGACTTAGTCCTGACATAAGAAGACTTGGGGTACACGATCTAGTAGTTACCAACTATGTTGTAAGCTGTATCGTAGCCGGATAGGATTCTCCATATAAGCCCTAAGCCGGATGACTATATAAGCCAACATATGGGTAGCCTTTAGGACACGAGCAATCTCACAACTCACACATGCAAACCTATACTTCAACCCTCTGTAATTTCCAGCTTTGCTAATTATAGTGGATTGACAGCAGGAGTAGGATCCAACCACCGCTGTCAGATCTTAACCTGGTAAGCTTGTGTGCTCCCTGTTCTAGACATCCTAGTATCACACCACCTTTCTTTCCATGACTTGAGGACCCCCTCATGATGTACTTGTCATCAATACGATGACAGTTGGCACCCACCATGGTTGCAGAAAACAAACAAAATCCTACTATGAGAACGCACCAACCCAAGATATACCTATGGAGAAGTACAGTAACGAGCGGGATACGATATTCATACCTTTGAAGACCAGTCGTGGGATTACGTTCCCGCACAAACGTTGTTGATGAAGCCGAACGTAGCAAACCTCAAGGTCTAGAAGGCTTCAAGCGTCCAACACCACCAACGGCAGCGCCTCGTTGAGTTTTACACACGTCTGGTGTAAAAAAGTTTCCCGGGCCCCGGTTCAGGAAGGCAGCAAAAGAAGAAGATCCAGACCGATTCCAGCAGCACGACGATGCGCTGGGTGTAGAATTATCTGCCTCGTGGAGCACGTTCCAAACTTGGGAACACACACGAGAGGGAGAGAGGTAGGGAGAGAGAATGGCAAAGGCCAATTATTGGATGAGATTTGGGGGGCCTCGCACCCCTTTATATAAGAAAAATCTAGGCACTCCCACCCTCCAAGTCCTGGGGTGGGACTAAATCTTGGAGGAGGTGGGAGGGGGATGGCCGCCGGTTGGGGTGGGTCCCACCCGCGCTCCAAGACCCACCAAGGTAGTCTACGGGGTGGGATCCCCCTTCCTTGGCACCTTGGCCCACCTAGGCCCAACCACCTCCCCTCTTGGGCCTTCTCCCTTCTAGGGAAGGCCCATGTAGGTTTATTTTTCATTTTTTCCTTTTATTAAATAATTATATTTAATATTAATTCACAATTAAATATTAAATACACTTTCTATTTAATTCCTATTATTCAAACCCCTTTTGAATATCTTCCTAAAACTTTGGTATCTCTCTAGAACACTTCCAGCTTTCTCTCTTCCTATTTCTCTTTTGGTAGCGGATCAACCCGCAGCGTCTTTACCCTTAAGCGTGACACCCTTACGGTTCAGAAATGTTCAGACATGATTGAGACACCTCTCTAATCAATGACCAACAACAGTATCTGGAAACACACGATGATCCCTTCACATTCGACGAATTTGGTTGTTCGCTTGAACCTTTTAGAAGTTGAGTCTCATTCCTTTTGCACACAGATACCTGGTTTGTCCAAGACCTGATCTCATGTATCCATATATAGTTTGATCTTGTTACCGACAAACACGTTTACTTATTCCTATGATATTACATTCTTGTGGCCTAATCACATGCTTGCAAGCTCACTGATGTAATCTCATCGACTGGTCCCAGTGTGTCTATCCGTCACTCGGATAGGCAAATCCCGATCTCGATACATACGCCTCAACTATTCCTCTAGAATACCTAATACGCACCTTTATAGCCACCCAGTTATGGTCATGGAAGCTGATGTGATCAAAGCAGCCACAGGAGATAGTGATTAAATATAATCTCATGGTCGAAGGATTAAGTTACTACATTTTTCTAGATATCGCAACGTTGAACATTGTGATTGGATCACATTGCAATTCTATGGTCAGGTGTGTCCATCACTTCATTAAGTGATCTCATTGTTAGTTGACATTTTAATCAATTCCATGATCGAGAAACCTCGATCATGATCTGCCCAACGAACTAGTACTAGAGGATACTAGGGACCTGGTTGTTTATATACCACACCTGTATTAATGTTTCCACTTAATACAGTTATAGCATGATAATAAAATATTGTGAACATTAGAGATATATCAATAAAACAACTTTATTTATTAGCATATAGGGCATATCTCCTTCAGAAACATCACCATCGATCACGTTTTGTATGTCGGTGGTCTTCCCATTGTCCCCAACAACGAGACATGACTTCCGGCTAACAGCTATATCACCAGCTTCACTATCGTGTTGTTCGGAGACATCTATGTCTTCATCAACTCCAACAATCCTTCTAGATTCGGGCCAACAATGAAGCCCAACAACCCGCCCCATTGGTGATGATATCAACGGAAGCAAGATTCAGATCTACTCTTTCCGCGAAGGAAGCATAATTCTAGCTCTCTAACAAACCTGAGCCTACCAAGCCTGTCCTTGAGATAGAGATCAAGGTGGAGATAAAATCTGGATCTCATCTGATCGTGGAGCTGGCAGATCTCTAGAACTCTGAGAAACCCACCCAACCTGCCCAGAAGTGGAGACCGAGGTGGAAGCTAGATTTGAGGAGCCGTTGAAACCCAATCCTTCAGATCTCACTTTATCAGCTATGTCGGCTCTAGATCTGGTTCTCTTCTGATGCCGGAGTCGAAAATGACTATAACCTTGATGCAATTGAAGCAGACACATGTTTGTACACATCGACTAAACTATAGCCATACATGGATGACCTAGAGGATGAATACCAATCCACGCCCATTAAAGATGCAAGTGGGGAGGCTCATGAAACAAATATGGCTCCCTATGATAACATGGATGAGGGAAACCCTAGAGACAACTCCTCTTTACCCATAAGTGCAGATGGATCTGCATTTACTCAGGCTGAGAGCACTGAGGGTAGCCTCTCTATGGTAAAATGATGTAGCCCAACACATGGCATTCACCATTGGTCCCCATCATGCTACACCAACCACTCCTACTAAGGTGAACTCATTCCTTCTCTTGCCTTCCTTTGGTCATCATATGAATGGGATCCTACTTGATTCAAATGCATGTTGTATGCCTAGTGAAAGGGCATGTGTTCCCCCATGCGTGGTTTTGGTAATTAATGGCAATCTATATGGACTAATGTTTTCATTGAGTTACACTTGTAGGAATTGTCCATTGACATCGCTTGAACCATGTGTTGGCTACAAGGTTGAAAGATGAAGAATAATAAGGAATGTCCAAGGGCTTTGGACCTATTGGAATCATGTTGAAGAAGAAGAAATAGAAGAAGAATAAATAAAACAAGATCAAGTGTGTCTTGAGGAAGAAGATGGAGTTCCTCATGAATATCTTGAAGACATCATCCTAATGGATATAGAAGAAATGATGTGCAAAGTTCAAGATGTTCCTTCTCTAGAAGACTGATACGTTGCTAACGTATCCATAATTTTTGATGTTCCATGCTTGGTTTTATCTACTTTCTTATGTTTTGTCCACACTTTGGAGTACTTTTTATACACTTTCTTGGACTAACCTATTAACAAGATGCCACAGTGCCAGCTGCCTATTTTCTGCTGTTTTTGGTTCCAGGAAAGTCAGAAAACAAATATTCTCGGAATTGGACGGGACAAAAGCCAAAGTCAGTTTTTCACCGAGGGGGACACGGAGCCAGAATACGAGACAGAGAGGGGCCAGGGGCTGGCCACACCACTTGGCCACGCGGCCAGGCCTGGCCCGCGCCAGGGGGTGGTCTGGCCACCTAGGGAACCCCCTCGGCCTCCCCTTTCTCCTATAAGATGCCTCCGATACAGAAACCCTAAGTACCCGATCAAAATTCCATGAAAGAGTCTGTAGCCGCCGTCATCTCCATCCCTAGATCGGGAGGGATCTGAAGCTCTTCCCGACACCCTGCCGGAGGGGAGAATTCACCTGGAGGCCTTCTTCATCATCATGCAAGCCTCCGGTGTGATGCGTGAGTAGTTCATCCTTGGACTACGGGTCCATGTAGTAGCTAGATGGCTGGTTCTTCTCCTTTGTGCTATCATGTTTAGATCTTGTGAGCTCTGTTCATGATTAAGATCATATATTTGTAATCCTACATGTTGTGATGCAGGGATCCGATGGATATTGAGATGCTATTTCAGATTGATTATTGATTCTATCATGTATTTGTTATTTGTGATCTTGCATGGTTTCCGTTGTTAGTAGCTATCTTAGCCAAGTAGATGCTAGCAACTCCAAGAGTTAGTATTTATGCTCGATAGTGGGTTCATGCCTCTAGTAATCTGGGGAAGTGATAGAAATCTCTAAGGTACTATATGTGCTGTTGCTACTAGGGAGAAAACAGTAATCCTTTGTTCATAGAACAATCATATTGTTTACTTTACATGCAATGCTAATGCAATTATCTGTTGCTTGCAACTTAATACTGGAAGGGGTTCGGATGATAACCTGAAGGTGGATTATTAGTCATAGATGAAGTTGGATTACGGTCTATGTATAATGTTGTAATACCCAATCAAATCTCAAAGGAGTCAAGATGATTAGTATATGCATGTATGCTTTCTCGATGTTTGTCAGTTGCACCGCTGTAATTTGTTCACCCAACATGTCATCTATCTTAAGGAGAGCCACCACTAGTGAACTATGGACCCTGGTCCTTTATTTTACCATCAATCTACAACTATTTACTACTTTCTATTTACTTTCTGCAAACTATTACTCTCTTCCACACAATACGTTTAATCCTTTGTTTTCAGCAAAACCGGTGATATTGACAACCTCACTGTAAGTTGGGGGCAAAGTTATGTGGTTGTGTTGTGCAGGTTTCCACGTTGCTGCTAGCACCGGTAGTGCGCCCTGCCAAAGGCCAGCTAGCAACACCTTGGAGGTGTTTCCTTGCTCCTACTGGTTCGATAACCTTGGTTTCATAACTGAGGGAAACTTACTGCTGTGCTCATCATAGCTTCCTCTTGGGGTTCCCCAACAAGCTCGTTATTTCACGAGTCAGCAAAGACCTCATGCTTGAAGCTTGCCATCCTATGTGATCATGGATCTATAAAGACAAGATCAAAGAAGAGGTTTCCCCATGGTGTATGGGGGAGAAATTTGCAAGTCTTCATCAAGCATGCGTGGAAAGAGTAATCAAGAAAGGTGTTCCATATTGAGGAGGACAAGATCATCTACATCAAGCTCAAGTGGAATGATCAAGGCAAAGGTATGATCTTGATAGGTTTTGCCTTTTGCCGATCTCATGTTGGTGGTTGGGAGACCGGGTTTAGGATAGATAGCCGTACTAGCAAGAGGGGCGCTCAAGTGAGTAACTCGATCGTATCTTTCAAAGAGAGCTCAAACCTTTGCATACTTATCATCATCTTTCTTGGTTGTTATCTGGATCTTATCCATGTGAGGTTCTAGAGCTTGTGGTTATCTTCATAACAAGCTCTAGTTCATCAAAAATGGATTCACCTTGTATATCTTATTGGGTTTTTTATCTTGAAGGTTTTCCGGCTCCTCACCTTGGGAGGTATCTCACATACTTATACTTAATTTTATCTCCATTGGGAGGTGAACCATAGCATATATAGGTTTTGTGCTTGGCAAAGTAAATGCTAGTTTTATTTCGCATTTGTTAAGCCCGTATTGTAAAATTTTTTAACCGCCTATTCTAGGCGACATCTATGTCCTTTCAACTAGTCCCATGTTCCTATTGCCAAGAAAAGGAGACAAGGATGCCACAGGATCCAAGACCCCCAAGAAAGAGACCTAAAAGAGAAGAAGGAAGAAGTAGCTGAAGCAACCCTAGAGTCTTCGGGCTTTAACCCCCGGAGTCTTCGGCCTCCGCTCCCCGGAGTCTCTACACCAAGTCTCTAGCCCAACTTACAGGAGCTACAACAAGCAACCTAGAGTCGATGCCAGAGATGACCCCGGAGTCTCCGGCCACACCGGAGTCTCTTCCCCTCGCACCCTAGAGTCTTAGGCCTGAGTTATACAAGCCTATGAGCCTCAAGATGGGCCTATCCCATGTAACGCCCCAAACTACCCTTTATGCCTAAAATACCCCTAGCTCATGGCTGACCTATATATATATGCCGCTATTCCCTCCTTGAAACCCTAGGGATGATGATGAATTGAGGCATGTTCCTAACCCTAGATGGGAACCCCATCTCTATAATTTATCTATGAGTTATACAAGGCCTTCATCTTGTGAGTGCATGAGTGAAGTCGTCAAGACCCTCCTTAAGTGTTTGGTCTCTCCTTGTCAAGGATTCTAGTAATGCTAGGTCTCTCCCCTTTAGAATTCTACTAGGTTGCACCTTTCTCCTTGATTTGAATTCTATCATCCGCTTGTCGATCTCTCCTTTGGTGATTCTACCGCAAGGTCTCTTGCCGAGGATTCTATTGGATTGGTTGTTCAAACCAATGGGAGCAAATCGAATAGTGTGTATTTTGCGTGTGTTTGTATATTTACCTTGCATTAGAGTTGAGTTCATTGTGTTCATCAGGTTTCCCCTCACTCCCCGCCTCAAATCCATGAAGATCGGGCCACCCCAAGGGTAAATCCATAAGGGAACCCATAACATCTGCTACCAAGAGCTTTTGGTTCCCACGGATTTGACTTCGTTCATCGATTTCCACCATAAATTCGAAAATACCAAAATATTGCCCCAAATCACTTTTGGATCGATCTCTCTCATTTTTGTGAGTTGAGTGTGGTTTTGATCCATAAGAAACTTGTCTTTGGAGTTGGTCTACCATTTGCTTGTGTTTCTCAGCCCAATTTGGTCAAATTTTTCTAGATTTAAGGTTTGAAGGACCATATTTCTGCTCAAGAACAAGAGCAGTTCATCGTGCTAGCCCCGACACCGGAGTATCCGCACCCCAAACACCGAGGTCTCCACACCACTAGATTCTCTGCCCACAATCTCTGGCCCTGACAAAAAAATTCACCTCTTTTCCTTTTAGACCGATTTCCTTTTAAGGTTTGTGTTTCGTGTGCGTGTCTGTCATCTAACAAAGCTTCCGCAACAACTCCTCATGCTTGACATCGACACCATGAAACTCGAACGATCCCTCCACCAACGATTCCAAGTACGACATCAACAAAAGGTATAACTTGCACCACCCCTATTAACCCAATTCTTCATTTGTGCGTTACCTAACCTGTCGAGAGTAGCTCATTTTGTGTTTGCCGAAGCATTGCGCACTTGCTCTTGCAAAGTGATAGCGTATAGGCAATAGAAAAAGTTGACTCCATAGCATATAAAGAAAGAGATATACCAAAAAAGATACCAATACAAAAGGAAGTCCAAAGCTTCTAAGAAAGAGTGCGAGCAAGAGCAAGACAAGCATGCAAATCCGTTGCTTCTCAATCTTTTGGCAAACATGACACAGTCTCTCCTAGCGTTGGCATGACACCGAGCATTAGTCTTTGTTAGGACCAAATTTTTTGTTTCTCATTTTCCATAGTCGTGCTATCCACATTAATCTCCATCGTGTGTGTATAGTCGTAGGTTCTCGTCGCCCTTTTTGACCTTTTCCATTGACTTTGTTTTTGTTGGATTTCACCCACTTTTGACAATAAACTTTTCATTTGGTTGTTCAATTTGCTATCCACCTGAAGGGAATATGTCCTGAGAGGCAATAATAAAGTTGTTATTATCGTATTCCAAGTATATGATAGATGTTTATTTTGCATGCTATAATTGTATTAATTGGAAACGTTAATAAATGTGTGTTTAATAAACAAATAAAGGGTTCTTAGTTATGCCTCTCATGTAAACTAGCTCATTGATTAACAATATGATCATGGACATTGGATGTTGTTAATAACGAGGTCACAACATTGGTTGAATGGTGTGATGAACATTCATCCGAAGTAGCAATACAATCAAAGTCACTGTGTTTAAATTGCTATAACATCATACGAAGTAACTTTAGTCCTTAGACCATGAGATCATGTCAATCACTAACACCGGAAGAGTAACTTGATAACATCAAACATCACACCATAACAGGGTGACAATAAAGGTAGGTTCAAATACTCCGATGGTGTTATATAGACGCTCATGGATCAAGAGTGGGATTTGTCCATCCTGATGACGGAGATATATACTCTAGGCCCTCTCAGTGATATCACATTGATGTAGCTTTCAAACAAGTGATAAGATCACTAGAATGTTATATCACGAGAACAAGAAAAGAGTACATGTCGATAATGAGATCAAACTAGGTATGGGGATACCGATGATCAAATCTCGGACATGTAATATATCGCGATACAAAGGGATTTAGTTACAAATGTTAAAGGTTCATACAATCACTGGAGTCATCGTTGAATGTGTAGGAGTTAGTACGGATATCCAGGTCCCGATACTGATTATTGATCAGAGAGGGGTCTCGATCATGTCTGTGTTATTCACAAACCGTAGGGTGACACACTTAAGGGACACCAACACCATTTAGGAGCAAATATGTTTCAGATAAAGATTATGAAAGCGCTAGAATCATTTCGATGGAAACCAGAATTATTTCGGGTGAAATTGTAGAAACTGGTTCTGCATGTGATATTGAAATGTTGTAGGGGGTTTTATGTGAATGTTTGTTAATTAAAGTAATTAACCAAATTTATTAATAAAATAAATAAAAGAGTTTTATTAAATAATAGCTTGCATTAAATTTGGTGGAAATTTAATGGAGGTGAGTGGAATTTTGGGTGGAGGCATATTTATGTGATTAGCTCCACCCACATGAATGTTGGAAGAGGTGGGGGCACCTCCATGGCCACCGGCCATGGGAGGGGCTGCCCCCTCTCCCTATAAACGTCCCCTTCTCCCTCCTCTCATCTCACACCTCCTCATGAAGGATCTCTCTCCCCATCTAGAATTATTCCCCATGGTCTCGGATTAGCGAGATACATGTTCCCAGTGGCTTTGTCTGAAAGGAGTTTCTACTTCTACTGCATCACTAGAGCAAGGACATAGAGGTTATTAGAGGACTGGACGTGTGTGTGATCAAAAATGCACCGCTAAGTCGTGGTGCTAGACTTCCTCACGATCTTGAGATCAGTAAGAGATCGACTACAACATCCACGAGTCTGACCTTGTTACGCTTTGTCGCTCTTCAAGGTTATGTTCTCTATGGATGTATATCCACCTGTTGATTGTATCTAGGTAGATAGATCTTGGTGCCTAGTAGTTCACATCGTAAGAATTTTTTTGTTTTCTATGCTGCAAACCCAACAATGGTATCAGAGCTTGATCTATGAGTAGATGCTTTGCACGGATAGAACACATATGAGTATGTGGGCATTGATGATCATGTTATTGCATCTTCTATGTATTTTGGATATTTGTGGCTAGTGGGATGAAGTGGCCCGGACTAAGTTTACATGTCCTCGCACATGAGACCTGTTCCACGCTTGACATGAAACTAGTTTTACATAAGTGGCTAGAGGGTGTCTGTCTCTCCTAGTATAGACAATATGTGATTTACAATGAGTTGCTAATAATGTTATTATCATCATTGTGGTTCCATGTTCGTAGGTATGAACGGTTCTATCTTCGAAATCCCTAAGCCACGTAAAACTTGCAATTGATAAATTAGAGGCCTCTAGTTTAGATTGTTGTTGGGCAAGTGTCATGATATGGTAATGTTATAATTTGTAGTATGGATTGATACTATTGGAAATTTTAACTTACCAAAGTGTAAGTTGCATAGACGTTGGCCTTACACATATAGGAATGATAAAGATCATACCACAATGCACATGATAGTGATCAAGTGCAAGAACCATATCATATAACTTTTTTGCATATGATGTTTGTTTGCATCTTATATTTCTTGTTTGACGCTTTAGTAGAATTATAAGATGATCCCTCATTTTAATATCAAGATAAGAATGTGTTCTTCCTTGAGTATGTACCTTTAAGAAAGTTCATAGTTTCGAGACACCATGTGATGATCGGGTGTGATAGACTCTACGTTTGCATACAGCGGGTGTAAGACAATTTTACACACATGAATACCAAGGTTCTTACTTGGCGAGCCTAGCATGCACATACATGGCCTCGGAACACGAACCAAAAGGTAAAGCATGAGTCATATGGTTGATATGATGACCATCTAGATGCTCACCTTTGAAGCTACACCAACTCACGTGATGACTGGTCTTGGTTTAGTGGATTTGGTTCATGTAATCACCAAAAGGACATGAGGGATGTTGTTTTTGAGTGGGAGTTCATTTGTAATTTGGATTAGCTAAACTCAATATATCATAAACTTAGTCTAAATATACTTTACAAATTATGTTGTAGATGACACCACCTTCTTTTAATTTCAATGTGTTCACGGAGAAAGAAAAACATTCAACAAATGGTAGCAATTTACCAACTAGGCCCTGAACTTGAGGATTCTCCCCACTGCTGCACAGAAGCAATATGTGCTAGAAGCGCCGTTAGGCCCTCCGCCTCCTAATGATGCCCTTGACGAGGTAAAGAATGTTTACCTAACTCGTCAGGAGGACCACGATATGGTTCATTGCGGCATATTGTATGGGATAGAGCCGGAACTCCGAAAGC
Source organism: Avena eriantha (assembly GCA_910589775.1). Classification (NCBI taxonomy): domain Eukaryota; kingdom Viridiplantae; phylum Streptophyta; class Magnoliopsida; order Poales; family Poaceae; genus Avena; species Avena eriantha. The sequence goes on from OU342746.1 coordinate 262,542,528, forward strand.
GTTTTAAGAATGGCAATGCCTTTGATACCATGGGTGAATTGAAAATGATTTTCGATACCCATGCTGCTAATATGTGCATTTTGCATCATTATATTTAGGACTTATATGTTCTATTTAGAATCATATTTATCATGATCTATCATTATTTATGCATATTTAGTTGATTTATGGGACTTTCCTACAAAGTCCCTTTCATTGGTATTTAATTTCTCGGAGGCAGAAAACCTCCTTTATCATGTTTTTGCTGTTTAAAGACCTTTTGGATGTCAATAAATCGAAGGAAAAATACCAAATGAGTTTTTCACCTAGAGAAGGACTATGGGCCAAAGAATGAAGCGAGGGGAGCCATGCGGCCCAAAAGAGGGCAGGTGGCGCCCCCTGCTGGGTGCTCCATTCTTGCTCTTTTGGCCCACGAGTATCGCCTCGGCTCCTCCTTTTTACAGACGCCTCCGAAAACCTGTGCCATATTTTTTCCATGATTTACAGAGGCGGCGGCAGAGGCAAAAGTCCTCTCCTACTCCGGGAGAGGGCAGATCTTGTTGCACCGGAGCCTACGGTGAGGGGGGAAATCAACGCCATCATCATCACCACTCCTCCTAGGCGTAGGGGGAGGCCTCTCCATCAACACCTCCACCATCACCATCATCACCACCATCACCATCTCCAAGATCCATCTCATTCCCCTCATAGTTTGTGATTGATTGAACCCATATATTGTTTTAAGGGCTATTTACATGTTTGTTATTGGCATCTTGTCTTTATTTGGTGGAGAGATTATATTTTTCAGATTGTGTTGTATTCCATATGCTACTGATACATATCATGTTTGTCACTTGTGAGTATATCCCCATGTTCTAGGGGCATAGGATGTATTGGCTATGATTTCCATATAATATGCAATGAGTATGTGGTCAAGTTTTTATCTTTTATATTGTTCTATGATGGTTTTATGCAAAGATCGAATGCATATTACTTCACCTATATGGGCTCATAGAAGAATACTTTGATGCAATGATAGGGGTTGGAAGGGACGGAATTGACAAAACCCGTTTTCCAATACTTTGAGTTGCATTGGAGGGATTATATGTCAGGGACCAATGAACTTATTACTATGGTGGGACATTATGTCTTAATGATTGTTAGATGTTCATGTGAATGGCTCTAGGACCCATCATAAGTGGTGTATTTTGCTCATATTTATGGCTGCACCTAATTTAGGCTCCGCCCTAAGGGAATGAAACTTGACAACATATTCACCATATTGTGTAGAAATGTATATGCTAAGTAAATCCATGCCGCCCTCTGGAATGCTTGTCACATATAAGTACACACACTTGAGCTTGTCCTCTTGCTGCATAGAGGATTGGGATTTATCTCATTGAGAGCATTTACTTATCGCTATTTACTTTCAACACCTTATATTCTTACAAACTACAAACCCCCAAACACCAAATCTACTTCATTTACTATTATTTCCCTTGTCAAATATACTAACGAATACCCTCAGCTCCTCGTGGGTTCGACAACCTTTCTTTATTGAAAAGTACCACAATTGATCTCCTGCACTTGGGAGCCATCAAGACACTTTTCTAGCACCGTTGCCATGGAGCGTTGTGCTATTGGTAAGTTGTTTGGTAAGGAAACTTGAAATCAGTTTTTATCTTTTTATTGTTATTTTATCATGGCTTTCTCAAACCATAAAGGATTGGAACTCACCTTATTTGAGTACCTTCATGATAAATATAAAGATAAGGTTGAGAAGCCTACTGAACCAAAAATTGATTATCAGATTCCTATTGGTATTGTCTAGAGAGCTAGGGAGGTAACTTTTGTAGGTGATGGAAGCCAAACTGCTATGGGGCATTTATATGAAATTGAAGAACTATGTTCCCTATTTAGACATGCAGGTATTCATGAGAATGAAGTGAGAAGGAATATATTATATTTATTTGTATCTGGTAAAGCTCGCGAATGGTATAGATCTCTGGATGATAAATACCGTCTTGATTGGGACAATTTGAGGAAGGCTTTCTGACATGGGTATACCCTACAAGTACTCGAGTTTGGCATATATAGTCCAGATACTGCAGAAGCCCGTGACGTTGCCAATGCCTAATATGGGATTCGGGTGACTCACAGAGACTTCGATTGCTTGCAGCACAAGAAGAAGCTTAAGATAGAAAGTTCAAAGGGACGAACCCTAATCTGTAACCGACTCGACCTGCTACCTGAGACCTAGCCTATCTATATAAAGGCTAGGAGGGGGCGGCGAGGAGGACAATCACAACCCTAGTTACCACAACCATCGCCAAATTGCATCTATGCACCCCTGTAACTTTCGACTCCCTCGATAATTCCAAGAGCAGACAAGCAGGAGTAGGGACCTCTACGAGGCCTGAACCTGTGTAAACCTTGCGTACTTATGTGCTTGTTTGCTAGCCGATTGATGCCTCTAGCACTCCATCCTTATCCAAAACCCAAGTCCATAACAATGGGCATTGACGAGTTAAACCCTCGTCAATTGGCGCCGTCTGTGGGAGCTAGGAGTGCTAATGTCGCGGCTTCTTCGGCCCCATCAACCACGATCTACAAATCCGCAATAGAGGAGATTCGCCAGCTCTTCGGTGCTTTCTACTTCACCATCCACACGCCAGCCACTCTCCCGGCTTTCGAGTCTGTGCGTGATGGGATCGGCTTGGCGATCAGGAGCTTCCGTTTCCAGGTCGGTCAACTGGGCACGCTTCGCATGCCTGACCAGCCGACGACACCCGCGATTGCTCCACCATCGTGGTTCCCGCCACCAATCGGCACCCTCAGCAAACTCAATGCCTCGGCAATAGCTGGGAGCACGAACATCGACAGTAGTCGCGAATCCGATCTGGGTGACCTGGCCACAGAAGATGGAGCCTATGGCTCCGGATCTAAAAGTTGTGGGAGCAACAGCTTCCCCAATCACTTCATGTGCACCTTCATCAACACGGGCGACACCACCGTCAATCGCGAAAACGCCAGTACTGGCACTAGACCGACCAACGGCGGTATACTAGCCGCAAACGGTGGCCCCACTAACGATGCGCCCACCAACAATGGGATAGGAGGAGAACCGCACCTCACGACGAATGAGAACACCGGCGAGCGCGTGCAGATCCACCTCAACAACAACGAGTGGGCCCGCTATCGAGAAGCTCTACGGGGCAATCCTCTACCCCCTAACTCATCGCAGGACATGCTGATGGGCTACCATTGGCTGCTGAAGGAAGAATTTAAACGCCAGAAATAGGTAATTGCGCAACTCGAGGCGCACAGAAAGGCGGTGGATGAGTCGAGCCTTCGGCGAGCTTAGCTCTCCTCCCATGGAGGATTCTCCTCCAAAGGTAATGAGTACCTGGCCAACAAAAGATGATCTTGACTAGCCCACCTCACCGACCAGGAGCGCGTAGAGGCCACGAAAGTCTTCGACTTCGGCTCTATGATGGTGGATACACCGGGCAATGTGCTCCTGAAGACGCCGCAAGCTGTGGTGATAGCGGCCACCATGTATCTCCTCAACAACCAGCCACCGACTAGAGATCCGCGAGCTGCCATGCACCGATCTACGATCGCGGGCCTGCGGCTAATCGAGGCCGCCCTTGACAAAGAGCCAACACAGGAGCCGAAGAAAAGCAAGGCTCTGGCCAAACGCTACTCCTCGCCCTCGTCCAGCGATGATAGCCACGACTACGACGTGCGTGATGACATCACGTAGCGCAAAGTCGACAAAATGCACGCAAGACCGCTCGTTCGACTTACTCGGAGGACGACAAAGTAGAGCTCTGTGGCGCTAGATGCTTCAGCAGGGCCATCGGGTAGAGCTTAGCTCTGTGAAGCGAATGCCTAATGGGTTCAAACTCCCATCGAAGAATCCAAAATTTGATGGCCTACAGGACCCGAAGATTTAGCTGGAGGATCATATCTCCTCCGTCAGGCTGCATGGCAAGAGTCGAAGCATGGCCATGCAATGCCTGCAGCTACAGCTGCTGGGCGCCGCTCGCGCATGGCTCAACAATCTCCCACGCGGATCCATTCGCAGCTAGGAAGAGCTAGTCTATAGCTTCGTGCGCAACTTTAAGGGCACTTACAAAAGGCTCGCATCAATCGAAGAGCTGAGAGGCTGCCACCAGAGATCTGGCGAGTCGCTATGCTTGTATATCTAGAGATGTTCCATCATCAAGAACTCCACATAAGACATCTCCGAGGATCGTGTAATCGACGCGTTCAACGGTGGCGTATGCCGTAGAGAGCTTAAGGAGGAGCTGGGCCGCTCGAGGCCCAAAACAATCGACCACCAGATGGAAATCGCGAATCGGTGCGCCGATGGAGAGGACTCGATGAAAAACTGTGCCTACTCTGAGGATGACGAGGACCTCGGGCGCAGACGCGACCGCCGAGGGAAACGTCGAATGCGTGCATACAAGGACCATGATGAAGTCGACATGATCGCAGCCGGCTATACCAACAAGCGCGACGACAACCACAATAGCGAATATCACAACGGTGGATACCGCGACGCTAGGAAAACCACACAAGTATGGCAACACCGCATTCGCGAAGAGGCACCCGTAACATCCATCTAGGACAAACTGTCCAGACCATGCAACGTGCACTTCTACATCGACAGGCATGACAACAAGAAAAAGTCCAGCCACCTTCTCAAGGATTGCCGCCAGTTCCTCAAACTCCACGAGGGCCTGGCCTAGATGAATCGCGACGCGATCAACCAGGGCTATGGAGTTGCCCTAGGCACTGTGGCACATGGAGCTCCTCCACCACCGCCCGGACCACCACCACCTGTGGCTGCACCATCCCACAACCATGGAGGCGTGGCGTACCCCCGACCACTGGGGAACATGGGGATGACCCAAAAGGGTCGCCCCTCAAATAGGGCATAGAAGGCAATCACTCGCCAAGTCAATTTGGCAATGAACTCCCCGCCATCTACCACTGAGTACCTCAGTGGCAGCAAGTCTTGCATCACTTTCGACAAAAGCGACCACCTGTGCCAAGTACCTTGCCTAGGCCATTGTCCTCTGGCACTCGAGGTATAGATCGACGGGTTCAAGATGAGTCGCGTCTTCATGGACAGCAGAAGCGGCATTAATCTCATGTTCGCGAGTACCTTGCGAGCAATGCGGATCCCGCTGACATGTCTTGAAGTGTCAGCCACGACGTTCCATGGCATCATCCCAGGGAAGGGAGTGTATCCCCTAGGAAAAATCAACCTCGACGTCATTTTCGGCACGCCACAAAATTTTCGGCAAGAACGCATCGACTGGCCCTCACAGTACCACTGCATCCTCGGACGTGTCATGTTCGCAAGGTTCATGGCGGTACCACACTACGCCTATCTGCAGATGAAGATGCTAGGACCAAACGGCGTCATCACAATCAACGGAAGCTTTGAAAGGTCTGACAGCTGCGACAGGGAATTCAACAGAATCTCCTAGTCCTTGGGCATTCAAGAGGAAGTCGCAAAACTGAAGGAGTCGACAGACAACAGTCTGCCTCCCCTAAGCAGGCCAAGTTCACCTGACCTATCCTTCGACTCGTTAGTGCACACAAAGAAAGTCCAGGTCCACCCAACGGACCCGACCAAGACGGCCATCATCGCCAACAACTTGAGTTCTGCATAGGAACTCACGCTCGTCGAATTCCTCCGAGAGCACTAGGAAATCTTCGCCTGGTGTCCAGCGGACATGCCAGGAGTTCCTAGGGAGTTCGCCGAGCACTCACTCAACGTGAATCCAGACGCAAGGCCAGTCAAGCAGATGATACGGCGAGTCTAAACCAAGAGAAAAAGCCGTCGGTATGGAGATCAACAGACTCCTCGACGCAAATTTCATACGCGAGATCAAGGAAAGCACCTGTCTCTCCAATACATTGCTCGTGCCTAAAAAGGACACATATATCCTGTGGATGTGCGTGGACTTCACCTCCTTAAACAAGCACTGCCCAAAGGATCACTTCTCGTTGCCATGGAATGATCAAATAGTCGACTCCACTACAGGATGCGAGCGCCTCTGCTTCCTCGACGCCTACTCAGGCTATAACCAGATTCGAATGAAGGAGGAAGACCAGGAGAAAACGGCGTTCACAACACCCTTTGGTGTGTTCTGCTACAACACAATGCCTTTCGGGCTAAAAAACACAGGAGCCACCTATCAGCGGTGCATGCAGGTTTGCCTCAAGAACCAACTTGGTCGGAATATCCAAGTCTATGTTGACGACATCGTCATCAAAACCAAAGAGGAAGCCACATTGATCGACGATCTCCGCGAGACCTTCGCGAACCTCGAACACTACCGGATCAAGCTCATTCCGGACAAATGTACCTTTGACGTACCATCTGGGCAACTACTCGGGTACCTCATCTCTACGAGGGGATCGAAGCAAACCCGAAGAAAATAAAGGCCATACTAGCCATGGAGAAGCCGAAGAACGTAAAAAGCGTCCAATAGCTGGCTGAGCGAATCGCGGCGCTCAGTGGATTCATCAATCGAATGGGCGAAAAGGCACTGCCCTTCTACCAACTCCTTCACAAAGCCGACAAGTTCGAGTGGACGGACGAGGCACAAGAAGCATTCGAAGACCTCAAGCGTTTACTATCCACCTCACGAGTACTGGTGACGCCTCGCGAAAAGGAGCCACTACTACTCTATATCCCCGCCACCAACCAGGTGGTCAACACCGTGCTCGTGGTGGAGCGAGCCGAAGAAAATAAAGTCCACGGGGTCTAGTGCCCAATATACTACCTTAGCGAGGTGCTCACACCCACAAAGCAGCGGTACCCGCACTACCAGAAGCTGGCGTACAGCGTCTTCATGACAGCCAGGCAACTGTGTCACTACTTCTAAGAGCACCCAATCGTGGTGTTAAACGACGCCCCGCTTGGGCATATACTCAATAATCCTGACGCCACCAGACGAGTCACGCTTTAGGGAATCAAACTATCTCCATGAGACATCACATATGAGAAGCGCAACGCGATCAAGTCGCAAGTTCTCCCGGACTTCCTCATGCACTGGATGGAGAACCAGCTCCCCGACAAGCCAGATATGTCCTATCTCTGGATAATGCACTTCGACGGGTCCAAGCGAAAGGACGGAGCTAGCGCATGTGTCATACTGACATCGCCCCAAGGAGACAAGATGAAGTATGTTCTGCAAATGCAGTTCACAACCTCCAATAACAAAGCCGAGTACGAAGCCTTAATCCACGGAATGTGGATGGCGAAAGCCTGCGGCACCAAGAGGCTCATCATCTACGGCGACTCCAAGCTGGTGGTCAACCAAACGATGCATGAGTGCGACGCAATGAGCGACAACATGATCGCCTGTCGCGACCTCTACGACACACTCGAGGGAGACTTCGACGACTGTGAGTTGCGACACGTCGACCACGAGAGCAACGAAGAGGCGGATATACTCGCCAACATCAGCTCCACCTGTGCCCCCATACCACCTGGGTTATTCCTCGAGCACATCAGCGAGCGCTCCACCAATCCCAAGGCTCAGAGAAGAAAGCAAGCACGTCAACAGACTCGGGGGCTACGCCACCCAATGAGCCAATGACACTCGATGACATGGAGCATGATACGGGACTCGAAGGACCAATGGAGGTCATGATGATCGAACCATCTTGGACACAGCCATACGTCACATATGTGCTCAGCAAGAGGCTGCCAGATGACCCGACTGATGCGCGACACATCGCGCGATGATCCAAGGCATTCACCCTCATCAACGGTGAACTATACAAGCGCAACATCACATGAATACTTCAATGGTGCGTCTCCAACGGGGATGGCAGGGCCGTCCTCCTCGACATACATGAAGGCACTTGCGGCCACCATGCTGGCAGTCGCGCCCTCATCGCCAAAGCTCTACGAGCTGGATTCTATTGGCCCACGGCCATGCGCGACGCCAAAGACATCGTCCAGCACTGCAACGCTGGCCAGCGATTCGCAGACAAACCACACGCACCCAGCACAGAACTCAGGCCAATACCATTGGATTGGCCCTTCGCACAATGGGGACTCTACATGGTCGGGAAGCTCCCAAAGTCCTCGCGAGGAGGTTATGTCTACCTCTTGGTCGCGGTCGACAAATTCACCAAGTGGATCGAGGCCATGCCGGTGACGAATCAATCAGGAGCCAGCGCCATCAAGTTCTTCGAGTCCATCGTCTACTGTTTTGGAGTGCCACATAGCATCATCACGGACAATGGGATGAACTTCACCTCTAAGGACTTCCAGGAATTCTGCGAAAACCTGGGAATCAACATAAGCTACACCTCGGTGGCTCACCCTCAGACCAACGGTCAAGTCAAAAAGGCCAACAACCTTGTCTATGGGAGAATCAAGAAGCGACTCATTCGGTCACTCGAACAAGCCGCCGGATGCTGGCCAGATGAACTGCAATCCGTACTTTGGAGCTTACGCACAACTCCAAACAGCACCACGGGCTACACTCCGTTCTTCATGGTGCACGGTGCTGAAGCGGTGCTACCCACAGAAGTGCGCTACAAAGCTCCGCAAGTGGTTGCTTACAGCGAGCAGGAGTCAACTCTCACACTCGAAGACTCCATCGACCTCCTCGATGAGGCATGCGAGATTGCAGCAGAGAGATCAACGATCTATTAGCAAAACCTCTGCAACTACCACAACAGAAGGCTACGCCCCAGATCATTCGTCGAATGAGATCTGGTCCTGCGACTGAAGCAGCAAGGGCACCTCAAACTCGAGTCCCCTTGGGAAGGACCTTATGTGATTACTGAAGTAATCCCAGATGGCGCCTATCGCCTCAAAGACCTAGTAAGCGGAGTCGCATACTCCAACCCCTGGAATGCCGCGTAGCTGCATTGCTTCTACCCGTAGTCATTTTTACATTACAAATAAGGCTATCCAGCCATGCTACTTAGCCACACATTGTAGCACGTACTATTCTGTGAATAAATAAAGCTAAGTGCCCCAATACTCTGTGTCTTTTTCTACTTTTATTGCAATTTCATCACTTGGGGGCTGCGCCACCCTTTACACCTTCGTTCTACGAACAAATCGTAGTATCTTGAGTAGCTGACACACTACCAATCGAACCCTTGATAAACACCAACACAGTTGCAACGCACCTGACAGGTTGGCAAGGTGTTGAGATAAATACACGTCAGGCTAACGAAAAGGAACTACAGAGTACAATACACTCGAAAATTATACAAGCTAGCAAGCTCTTCACATATCAATGAGTACTAAATACACCTAACATAATCATACAAACTTTACAACACTTATACATCTATGTGCAGGATACAAATTATGCTACTGCTGCAAAAGATGAACATTCATCTGCTCTTCAAAGAAGTCGACAATGTCCTCCGTCGGCCGATCAACTGCATGGTAGTTCGACACCATGTTCCAGGTCATCCCTTCTGGCGACCGTGGCTGTCTAGCAGCAACAGACGCTATGTCCACATCTGGCTGATGCAGTCTCACCAGCGACAGGGCAGCCTTCGCACCTGCAACCAGTTGCTGTCGCACACACCCACGGACCGCGCTTATATCTTGAAATTTTGCCAGAAGAGCCAACAGGCTTGAAGGGATGGCATCCAGCGGAAACATCGTCTGATAAATGTGCCTAAGACACGACTGCGCCTTCTTCTAGCATTGAAGCACTCGAGAAGAATGATCCCGCAGGGTCGCCAACGCGACTGCACGGTCGTGGTCCACCCAAAAGAACCCACTAGCCTGTAGCTGCTCCTAGGTCAGGTTATTCATCCAAAGGGCCACCCAGTCCTTCGCATCCTGCGGATGACGAGTGCTAACAACTACACCAAGCAATAAGCAAAGTGTAAGGACAAGGCATCACCGCGACTGACTAAAAGACAAGATGAGAAGACAAAGAGCTAACATTTAAACTGCTCGTTCAACTGCGCCACTTCATCCAAGAGATATTTCTTGCGGGCGGTGGCCTTCTCAGCTTTTGACTTCCACACATCCGCGTTGCCACGGACAATGGGAAACTCACGCTCCAACTGCTTAATGCAGTCATGCAGTCGTGAAAGGAACGACAATTCCTCCACCTTTGAACGCGGCTGCGTCGTGATTTCATCGGTGGGAGGAGAATCATGAGGACCACTAGAATGACCACTCGAAGAACCCTAGGTACAATCAAGCAAGAGGCAAATGAGACAAATCATACATCGATAAAAAGAGGATTGCATTTAAATTCGATAAAAATGTCAAGGGGGCACCCCCCACAAAATGCGGACCAACAAAAGAAGCTATGCCTATTACAAAGGGTAACTATAGAGCAATCTGCTTCTTCGACTTAGACTTCGACTTCGGGGGCTTCAACGCATCCGTGGCAGTCTCCGACGCCACGGACTTGCCGGTGTTAGCCCCAGATGCCACGGTCTTCGCCGCCTTCTCTCACTGCCGCTCCTTAGAGTATTTTGCGACTATCTCGATAAGCTGAGGCCCATATTTACCGCGGCTACTAGCGAAGGGAGCAAACCCTACCTGCTGGCCTTCGGTGTAGACATGCATCGCCTTGGAGATCGTGGCAGGATCCAACTCCATGCCATGGGCTTGTGCCATCGCGAGTGCCATGGTGGCTCCGACATATCGATGGGAGTTCTTGAAGTCCATGGAAAGCTCCGGTAAAGGATTCCACCAGGTCATCAAGATTGTCGATTAGGCCGGCCTTGGGGGTCAGGTCCTCCCGGAGGTGACTCAGCACACCTTTGGCCTTCCCCAACGTCCCTTGAAGGGAGACACGATCCTCGACTATGGCCACAGTGCCAACAAGCACATCCTCACGACGCAATGCCTGGGCATCGAAGCTCAGACCGGCAGCATCTGAAGAATGCAAGGTGTCAGCATAGGGATCAATAACCCAAGATAGGGACAATACAAATGAAACAATGCAAGTATCTGAGAGCGCCTTCGCAGTCGAAAAAAGTTGTTCTACAAACAACTTCTCCCTCTCAGCAGTAGAAGCGCGTAGGTCTTTCTCACGCTTCCATGACTCCTCCAGGGCTGTGATTGCCTCGTCGCGGTTCTTCTCCGCCGCAGCAAGCCCCTTCTCGAGGGACGTAAAGCAACGAAAAAGTTCATTATGCTCACCTACAAAGGACAGAGCACGACAACTACATGAATCTACAAATTTCAATACAAAAGAAAGTACAGAGAGAAGATGACTACAAACCTTTGACTGCGCGGTGGCAATTGTCCAGCAAGGCGTGCTGTCAACCCAAATCAAGGACCTGCTCTGCGAGGCGAGTAGCATCCTTCACGATGGGCTACATCAAAAGTAAAACAAATCTATGACGTCAACAAAAGTCACAAACTCCACAAATCGACTGCCAACGGCAAAAAAGACACTCACGTGTTCCTCTAGGGACTCCGAAGATGCCTGTCGGGCAGTCATCCGTGTAACCATCTGGTGCTCCCCAGCATGTGGGGAACTCGAAGAATTGGTGCCGGAGTGGGCTGCCACTGGAGGAGAAGGAGACCGTGCGGCCACCTCCTTGGTCTTGGAGTCTGCGACTCCGGAATCTTTCACAAATTGGACGTCGTCAGAAGACGACGACGTCGTTTGACTGCAAAACATGCCCGACACTGTCGTTGTATTGGGAACGGCAGTACCAGAGGAGGTTAGATAGAGGTGTGGGGACTAGCAGGGAAGCTATCGACGGCGTCCGCAGGCGAGATTGGATACAAGCGAACGTAGCAGGACGCAAGAAGTACCCAGGTTCGGGGCCCTCGTGGTGAGGTAAAGCCCCTACTCCTGCCAGATCTGACTATGTGGAATACACAAACTACAAGTGCTCCTCGAGCTGGATGTGCTAGCTACTTCCTTAAATGCTAGATGACCAACCCTTTCTACTGAGGCCTTGCCTCTCCTTATATAGGCAGAGAGGCAAAGGTCTCACTGGCTAGTCCGACTGGTGGGCCCCATAGGCAGGTCCCAGCCGGCTAGTCATCTACAGTATCCAGTATGGCATGTCTTATCGGAGTACGAGCGGTATGACTGTCGTAGGCACAGTGGACGCCGTGCGAGCCCGTCGTCAGCACATGCCACTGTTCCTGTGTCATCCTCGCAAAGTCTTCGGTATGGCCGGGTGGTTGCTAGTCTTGTCATCGTACAGGGTGTACCGTTCACTGATACGCACGTCGTCCTGTCTCACTGATTGGGTCCGGCTATGTCGCCGTATCCGGCTGTCTCTTCCTGATCTGGCTACCGGGTGATAGCCGGCCTGTCTTACCCTGTCCGGCTGCATCTGGTCATCCGGACGCTATCCGACTGTCTTGTTTCTTATCCGGTTGGGGTACCTAGGGATCATCCCCTTGACACTAGCCCCCGAGCACGTGTGGATTCCGCCCTTAGGCGAAATGTGCGCGCGCTCCCTCCCGATTTTGAATTTGTATCCGGCTGTGCCTGGCGGTTGCGCTACTCGTGACGTCAGTGCTGACACCGGCCACACGCGCACGCGCCATCATTACACTGCGGCGGGTAGCGTAACGTCCCGTCGCACGTTGCCTCGGGAAACCGCTGTCCGACGCTTTGGTTTCTGCTCCGGGATCTTCTGCGCGTCCTGCTTCGGCACACGCGATCTGGGCGGCGGTTGGGGTGAGGGCCGTCCGGATGCACGCCACTTGGCTCCGTTGACAGTTGCCCTTCCAGCCCTTTAAAGGGATGCCGTGGAGGAGGCAGTTCTTTTCCTTCGCTCCTCCGCCGCAGTCTCCTCATCCCTCGCAGGCTTCTGCTCCTGCGCCCTTGCCTTCTGCGATGTAGCCTGCTGCGCCGCCCGCTCGTCGTCATCGTCGCTACGGGCCACCGCTAGTCTTCCGTCGTCGCTCCCCCCAGTCAGCCGGAGATGGCCGCCGACCGCGGGGCTTGGTGCGGCTCCTCCGTCACGGAGGACCACATCGCGAAGTACCGCGCCACCCGCGTTCTCCTGCTGGCGGAGGAGGTGGCGGTGCGGTTGGCACCGGTGGGGGAGGTGTCGCCACACCCGGCGGAGGGGGAGCGCGTCATCTTCCTCTCCCATCTGGCGCGCGGGTTCGCCCTTCCGGTGAACCCGTTCCTCCTGACGTTTCTCGCCTTCTTCGACCTCCGTCTTCACCACCTCGGTGCCAACGCCATCGGGACGCTGGCGCACTTCATGGCGTTCTGCGAGAGCTATCTCGAGATCCAGCCGGATCTCGGGCTCTTCTGCCGGCTCTTCCGAGTCCGGCCGCAGGTGCAGTACACGAAGGGGCCGCTAGTCGTCTGCGGCGGCGCCTCCATCTACTCCCGCTCCCAATCCGGCTACCCCAAGTTCTTGCTTCAGGACATGGTACGGCTGTGGCAGCAGTCGTACTTCTACGTCAAGAACGTCACCAACGTCGCCCGGATAAATCTTCTGGCCTTCCAGGATGTCGAGTCCAGCCGGCAGAACTGGGACCTGAAGTTCCACGGCGACAAGGCGGAGACGGACGCGATGCTGCAGTGCATGCGCTCCCTCGTCACCTGCCGGCTAACCGGCCTGGACATCACTCTTAGCTAGATGTCCTGGCTGATGATGCCGATGCAGCAGTGGGCACACAAGATGTGCTATTACTCCGGCCGGCTGGACCCGACCCGGCTGTCACGCCGTGATCCCCGCTACCACAACTTGAAGGAGTGGTTGTGGACGATCAGCAAGGAGCGGCTGCCATAGAACTGGAAGTTCAGTCTGGCGCCCTACAGCCGGGAGAACCGCGCGCCTCGGTAAGTTCTTATAGCCGGAAACTTTATTTGCTCTTTCTGTGTTGTTTCCCTATTCTGTCTGACTGACTTATTGTATTCGGCAGGTCTTCGCTTGCATCCTTCGCGAGGAGGGCGAGGCACCCCTCGAGGTATTCACGCCTGACTTGCCCGAGCCGCACGCTCGGCGGTCCGGCGAGGAATCGGACGGGGACAGCGACGCCTTCCCCAGCCGGAATGACGAGCCGGCTGCCGACCCGCACGCGGAGGTGCACGACGAGGAGGAGGCCACGCCAACCATGGACCCGGCGACACACTCCGCGACGAACGGCGAGGCAGGCGGTAGCGGCTCCAGTCGTTCCGGCTCCGGCCGGCTTGCGACGGAGGAGCCGGCTCCCAAGAGGAGCCGGTCCGGCGCCCTGCCGCCAAGCCGTCTTGGCTGGAAGAAGGGGGCACCCCCAGTTGTGCCGAGGTACGTTCCTTCTCCCCCCTTTTTCTTTTGGCGCCTTCCGTCTGCTTGCCACTTTTTTCTTCTTTTTCTGACTTTGGTTTATTTTGCCTTTGCCTTCTCCTCCTTCTCTTTAGCACGCTGGTCTCTTTCGGAGCCGCAAGCCCGGCACGAGCGTCGGCCAGGTCACCGCTCCGTGCCCCGACTGCGCCAACCGGTGCCCCTCCTTCTTCTGAGGCGCAACCCTCGCCTCCCCCTCGAGCTGAGCCGGCCGCCCCCGCCCAGCCGGAAGGTCCTCAGCTAGAAACGGAGCCCTCCCAGCCAGAAGGCTCCTCCGCAGGCGCGCGGGGGGCTGCCAGCAAGGAGCTCGTCGTTGTTGGCGATGACAACTCCGACGAGGAGCCTGGGGAGGAATGGTGAACGGCGGTGGTCAAAGCGAAGGAGTCCCTGGCCATCAACACCGTGGACGACGACGCTTCCTCCACCGCCTCGCTATCGGACCTTGCCGCCACGCTCGAGCTGGCGGTGAAGGAGATCCTGCTGCTGGAGGCCGCAGCCGGCGGGAACCGGATGTTGGAGCAGAAGCTTGCTGCCGCCAACGGGACTTCCCAGAGTAAGTTCGCTTCTCTTGGCTTGCTTTTTTCTTTTTTTTACTGATAGCCGGAATTTCCGCAGCCATCCTCGTGTGCGCTCAGCGTGAGATTGATCGCTTGAAGAAAGCGAACGACTGGCTGAGCAAGTCCAATTCCACTCTGCGGCTGCAGAACAAGGATTGGCACGCGAGGGTAGACGATCTGGAGGCCACCATCAAGGAGCGCGATGCCTCGCTCGCTAGCCGGGCCGAAGCCTTCACCCTTCTCAAGGCCTAGAACAAGGACCAAGAGAAGGAGATCAAACGACTAGCGATCAAGGAGAAGGTGCTGGTGGAGGAGCTAATGCAGGTCGGCCACACTGCCAAGGGTGAGTTCCTTTTCCTGTCTTCCTTTCTTTCCGGATCCGGTAGCCGGATCTGACCCTTTTTTCTGACAGCCTTTTACCACGGCATAGACCTGCTGGCCTACAACCGGCTGCAGGAGAACTGGCCGGGAGCGCAGCCGACGGCCCAGGAGCTCGTCGTCCTTCTTGGCGAGGAAGCTGCCAAGCTTCGTCAGGCGGCACGGGACGTCTTCTCCTTCATGTGGCCGGAGGCTCCGGTTCCGGAGACGATGGCGCAGCTGGCTGCGAAGGTGGGAGAGGTGCTGGCTGCGGTGGACCGGCTGCGGGACTTGGTGGTGCGGGCCGGAGCGGAGATGGCTCTGGCCCTCATGCTCTCCTGGTACAAGGACGCCCGCGTCGAGAAGATCGACGGTGGCTTCCGTGCCAGAGCCGATCTTGCCGCCATCCGCCAAGCCCATCCGGAGCTCCACGGATTCGCCATAAAGATTGCCAATTACGTGGATCCTGATGAGGTGCTCACCGACTCGGAGTCCGTCGGTACTCCTGATGTGGAGGGCCCGATTCCGCCGCCCACTGGCGCCGGGACCGGATCGAGCTCCGCGCCGCCTCCTCCGCCCGAAGCTTCCGCCGGCCAAGATCCTCCTCACGGCAAGGGTCCTTCCGCCTAGTTATTACCCCGGGATGCCAGGTGTATTTGTCTTGTCTTACATGTTCATGAACCTTGTCTGTTTGTACCGGCTGTCTTTGATGCCGGGTAACTTATGGGAGCTTCGTCTCCCTTTTGTTTGTTAACGTTGAAATTCTTGAGTCTCCCTTAACTTGTGCGTTGAGTTTCCTTTTGATATTTTGCCGGCTTGCCCTCCCGGCTACACACTCTTAGCCGGATGAACTACACCTCCAGTGGGGGCACGCTAGCGCACCCACTAGGTGTAGCCCCCGAGATTCGGAGTAGCTGGCGTAGCCTGGTGCTTCGAATCTTCCTTATTTTTCCCAAGTCTTCTAACTTTATCTGACTGGCCTCGTCCTAGTCGGCTGCTTTCGTCGGCTGAACGCCTTCAGCCGGGGGAACTAACATTCCAGTGGGGGCGCGTGAGCGCACCCACTGGGTGTAGCCCCCGAGATTCGGAGTAGCTAGCGTAGCCAGGTGCTTCGAATTTTCCTTGTCTTCTCTTGCTCCTGCCCTCGCCCTCACCTGGGCTCCGAACAGCCGGCTAAACACCCTTAGCCGGTCAGGAAATACAAGATTCCACTGGGGGCGCGTGAGCGCACCCAGTGGGTGTAGCCCCCGAGATTCGGAGCGCTTGATGAAGGCAAGGACTTCGAATCTTCTTCCCTTTTCCTGAATTCCGACTCCAGGTAGTCGGACAAGAATGTACATACACATACACGCATGTCTTCATAGGTTAGTAGGTTAGTCTGCCAAATTGTAGCCGGAAAACGGCTTGTTTTTTCGAAAACTGGCTTGTCCCTTTCTAGACACTTAGTCGCTTTTCCGTGTGCTCTGCTGTTTTCGCTGCGTCCTTGCTGGGCAGCCGGGTTGCGGTCTGCACCCGGAATCGAAGGGAGCTGACAGTACATTGCACACGGTACTAATGGCTTAGCGGCTGGGTTGGTTCGAATCAGTCGCAGGGCCGGGACGCCTGGTTTGCCGCGTCTCCTCCCTGTTTTTCGTGTGGGATGCCTCGGGCTTTTGCTCTTGCTAGCCGGACAGCTGGGTTGCGGTCTGTAGCTGAGACGAAGAGTGGGCCTCTGACATCATCACACACTACTCAGCCAGTTTGTTGACTTAGCAGGTCGGGCCAGCCGGCGAGCCCCCGGGTAGGGGTTGTCGGAGCCGGAAAATTTGAACCAGAAAACAGGTGCACACATATTTCTAGTAAGGAGCCCCCGAGATTCTCGTGGGGGTCCGCATTTTCATTCATGGGGTTTTCGGGATACATACACTGCCTGGCGACTAGGTGTAAAACGGGCGCAGCAGGGCCGCGTTCCAGGGACGCTCGGTCTCCTGGTCTGATTTGTCCATCTTGTTCTTGCGCGGCTGCTGCGTGTCGATGAGGTAGTACGAGTCGTTGGGCAGCGCCCGGCTGATGATGAAGGGGCCCTCCCAGGG
The DNA here is from genome assembly GCA_910589775.1 of Avena eriantha. Taxonomy (NCBI): domain Eukaryota; kingdom Viridiplantae; phylum Streptophyta; class Magnoliopsida; order Poales; family Poaceae; genus Avena; species Avena eriantha. The sequence continues at coordinate 262,559,782 of OU342746.1, forward strand.
TGGTGATAGCTTGTGCATGCCCTTCGTGTCTTGCACCAGCCGGAGAACCAGGTCACCCTCGAGGAATGCGACTGGGCGGATCCGGCTTGAATGGTAGCGACGTAGTCGCTGCTGGTACAGGGCTGATCTGGACAGGGCCAGCTCACGGGCCTCCTCCAGGAGGTCCACTCCGTCCTCCCGCGCCTCCCTGTTGGCCTTTTCGTCGTACAGGAGCCTGCGAGGGGAGTCGAACTCGATGTCGGCGGAGAGGACGGCTTCCGATCCATAGACCAGGAAGAATGGTGTGTAGCCGGTTGACCTATTCGGCGTGGTGCGGAGGCTCCACAGCACATCCGGAAGTTCTTCGATCCAACATCCGGGTGACCGCTCTAACGGCTCGATGAGGCGTGGCTTGATGCCGGCTAGCACCAAGGCGTTTGCTCTTTCGACTTGCCCGTTGGATTGCGGGTGCGCGACGGAGGCAAGGTCCAGTCGGATGCCCTTGTTGCTGCAAAACCGGGCGAAGGCCCCCTTGGCGAAGTTCGTGCCGTTGTCGGTGATGATGCTGTTGGGGTAGCCGAAGCGGTTGATGATGTCGGTGAAGAAGGTAACAACCGTCACTCCATCCAGCTTCCGGATAGGCTTGGCCTCGATCCACTTTGTGAACTTGTCCACCGCTACCAGTAGGTGGGTCATGCCCGCGCGTGCTCGCTTGAAAGGACCGACCATGTCGAGGCCCCAAATCGCGAAGGGCCAGGTGATCGGTATGGTCTTGAGTACCGAAGTTGGCATGTGCCTGAGCTGCCCGAAGCGCTAGCACCCATTGCATGCGTGGACCAGTTGCTCAGCGTCCTCGAGGGCGGTGGGCCAATAGAAACCATGGTGAAATGCCTTGGCGACTATCGCCCTTGACGAAGCTTGGTGCCCGCACTCGCCCTGGTGGATATCCTTGAGTAGCCGGTAGCCCGTGTCCACATCAACACATCTTTGGAAGATACCGGATACGCTGTGCTTGTACAGCTCGCCGTTTATGATGGTGTACGTGTGCGCGCGACGCCAGATTTGCCTGGCCTCCACCTCGTCGTCCGGGAGTTCTCCATTGGCGATGTAGCTCATGAAGGGCTGTGCCCTGGATGGCACTTCCCGAATGACGAGGACGCCCTTGTCCTCTGGCTGACGGATGTCGAGGGGTCGTCCGGGTGGTGTACCCGAGACAGCAGCCCCCGAGCCACTAGGTGAGCCGGCAGCCCCCGGGTCTTGCGAGCCGGAAGGCACTGCCTGGCCGGAATTGGTGCGAGTCTTCTTCTTCGGTGGTTCTGCCGGCTCCACTTCTGCCATTCCGTCAGCCGAAACGCTTCCTGCCCAAACGATGGAGTCTGATTCTGGTGACAGGTTGATGGATGGCTTGCGCAGGTGCTCCAAGGAGACCCCTGGTGGGATAGCCTGCCTAGTGGATCCGATCTTGGAGAGCGCATCAGCTGCCTCGTTGTTGATGCGGGGGACGTGGTGAAATTCGCACCCGTCGAAGGAGGCGCTGAGCTTCAGGATGTGGAACCGGTAGAGAGCCATGTTTGCATCTCTGGCGTCCCATTCCCCGGACACCTACTGCACCACCAAGTCCGAATCACCGAAGCACAAGATCCTGTTGACACCGATCTCCTTGGCTAGCCGGAGCCCGTGCGCCAGTGCCTCGTATTCGGCTACGTTGTTCGAGGCCTTGAAGTGGATCTGCAGCACGTACTCCAGCCGGTCTCCTTTGGGCGAGGTGAGCACGATGCCGGCTCCCAAGCCCCCGAGCATCTTCGACCCGTTGAAGTGCATCCGCCAGTGGTCCGAATCCGGAACCGGTGGGAGATACTGGGTCTCGGCCCAGTCGACGAGGAAGTCCGCCAATGCCTGCGACTTGATCGTGAGCGGGGGCTCGTACTGGATGGAGTAGGCGACGAGATCGATGGCCCACTTGGCGACTCGGCCGGTGGCGTCCTTGTTGCCGATGATTTCCGAAAGGGGTGCGGTGCACACGACCTTAATCGGGTGCTCCTGGAAGTAGTGCTTGAGCTTCTTGCATGCCAGGTACACGCTGTAGCACATCTTTTGGTAGTGGGGGTAGTTCTGCTTGGAGAGGGAGAGAACCTCGCTGAGGTAGTAGACGGGTCTCTGAACCGGCTGAGCCTTGCCTTCCTCGGGGCGCTCCACCACCAGGACGATGCTGATGACCCGGCTGATGGCTGCTATATAGAGCAACATCGGCTCCTTGCTAGCCGGCGTGGCTAGAACCGGTGCTGTGGATAGCATGCGCTTGAGGTCGTGAAATGCGGTGTCAGCTTGCGAAGTCCAGGAGAACTTGTCCGTCTTCTTCATCAGCTGGTTCAACGGGAGTGCCTTCTCCCCCAGCCGGCTGACGAAACGACTGAGGGAAGCCAGGCATCCGGTGAACTTTTGGACCCCAAGCAAGTTCTTGGACGGCTGCATCCTCTCGATGGCCGCGATCTTCTCCGGATTCGCCTCGATACCTCGTTGTGATACGAGGAAACTGAGTAGCTGGCCGGACGGCACCCGAAGACGCACTTTTCTGGGTTCAGCTTCATCCGGTACTGGCGGAGGTTGCTAAATGTTTCTCCCAGTTCCTCGAGGAGGGTGCGCTTCTCCTTGGTCTTGATGACCACATCATCCACGTAAGCATACACGTTTCGGCCTATCTGCGAGTGCAAGCATTTCTGCATACATCGCTGATAGGTGGTGCCTGCATTCTTTAGGCTGAAAGGCATGGTTACATAGCAGAAAGCCCCGTAGGGGGTGATAAATGATGTCTTAATCTGATTAGCCGGGTTTAGCTGGATCTGATTGTACCCGGAATAGCAATCTAGAAAAGACAACAAATCACAGCCGGCCGTGGAATCGATGACTTGATCGATACGGGGCAAGGCGAAGGGGTCTTTCGGGCACGCCTTGTTCAGGCTGGTGTAGTTGATACACATGCGCCAAGTCTTGTTCTTCTTCAGCACCAAGACTGGGTTCGCCAACTAGTCTGGGTGGTACACTTCCATGATGAACCCGGCTGCAAGGAGCCGAGTGATCTCGTCACCAATTATCTTTCTCTTCTCCTCCATGAACCGGCACAGAGGTTGCTTGACCAGTTTGGCATCTGGACGCACATGAAGTGAGTGCTTGGCGAACTCCCTCGGCACACCGGCATGTCCTTGGGGGACCATGCGAAGATGTCCCGATTCTCAAGGAGGAAGTCGACGAGCGCGCCTTCCTATTTGCTGTCCAAGCCGACACCAATGGTGACGAACTTAGTTGGGTCGGAGGGGTCGAGCAGGATCCTCTTCGACTCCTTCGCCGGCTGGAAAGCTCCTTCTCCAGCCGGTTTGCTGCTAGCCGGAATGTCCTGCTGGGCCATGGCCACATTGTGCATGATCACACATTTTTCTTCGGCTATGATGAGGGCCTCTGCTAGTTTGGAACCGGCTGAGGCGCACTCCATCGACCGCCTGAAGCAGCCGGCGACGGTGATCACGCCGTGGGGTCCTGGCATCTTCGTCTTGAGGTATGCGTAGTGGGGGATGGCCATGAACTTGGCGAGGGCGGGGCGCCCGAGGAGAGCATGGTATGAGCTCGTTAGATTTACCACCTCGAACCAGATTGGTTCACGGCAGAAGTTCTCCTCGGTCCCGAAGATGACGTCCAGCTTCATTTTCCCCAGCGGGGCGCAGGCTGGCCTCGGCAGTATGCCGTGGAACGTCGTGGTAGTTGGGCGCATGTCGCTTTCACGAATGCCCAGCTTCTCCAGCGAGGACTGGTACAGGAGGTTGAGGATGCTGCCTCCGTCAATGAGGACGCACGAGAATCGGCAGGTGCGCGTGTGGGAGACGATGAGAGGGTCGAGCACCATGGCGTAGCCCTCGGGAGTCAGTAGATGCTCAGGCTGATCTGCCCGGCTCTAGGTGATGGGGGTTTCCGACCAGTTCAGGTACTGGGGGACCGGAGAGATGATGGTATTGACCTCCTTGGAGCATCGCCTGCGGCTGTGCTTGTCGTCCTGCTCCGTCTCGAAGATGTGGTAGGCGGCGTGCGGCTGGGGGTAGCCTTTGTTGTTGTTGCCGCCGTTGCCGCCGTTACCATCATTACTGGCTCCCCTAGCCGGTCGTGGAGGTCCACCCGGTGGGGGAGGGGGAAGACGAGGCTGGTTGCCCTGGTCCTTTAGCTGGCGGGTCCAGCTGCAGTTCCGGGTGGCATGAGTAGCCGGTTTGAAGGGACCGCTATGCCACTTGCACAGGCCGTCAAACATCTGGTCGAAGGTGAGCCGTGGCTTCTGCCTTCTTGCCTCATTAGCCGGTGCGTCGGGCGCACCCTCCATAGCATTGACCTGTCGCGCGTGGTAGCAAGGCTTCTGCTATCCAGCCTGGCGGTCCCCATGGAACCGGTTGTCGTTGCCGTGGCGTCTGGAGGATCCGGCTTCTCCAGCCGGATTGCTTGGTCGGTCGCGAGACGGCTCCGTGGGAGTCAGACAGCCGTCCGCGTTTACTCGGAGGGGCTTCTTCATGGCGGCATCCGCCATGGCGTACTGGTCCGCAACCGTCATGAGCTCCGCATGGTTTTCGGCTCGTCACACAGTAGTCGGTGGCGAAGCATGGTGCCCTCTCGGCAACCCTCGATGAAGAAACTGATGGCTTGGCTCTCCAAGATGCCCTCACAAGTATTGTGCAGCTCCGTCCACTTGGCGAGGTACTCGTGGTCGGTCTCGCGGTCGCCCTCGACGCACAAGGCCAGGTCGCGCGGGCGCCCTGGACGTTTGTACGTGCCGTTGAAGTTGTGGACGAACACCTTCTCGAAGTTAGGCCAGGCGTTGATGCTGTTGGGCACAAGGCTATTGAGCCATGTCCTTGCCGACCGGGTTAGCATGAGGGGGACGTAGCGCACGGCTGTGCGCTTGTTCTCGTGGGCGATGCCGACTGCCGTAGCATAGTCGGTCAACCAGTCTTCCGGCTTCATGTTGCTGTCATACTTGGGGGTGTCCCTGGGCAGGGAGAATTTATCCGGAAACGGCTCGTTCTGGATGCGGGGTCCGAAACAAACCGGGCCGATGGAATCTTCCTCCTTTGTGATGCGTGCTTGAGCGAGGAGCTCGATGCAGTCGCGGGCATCCGGACAATCCGGGTTGGGCACTCCCACCCGGCCCGAGAGATGGGAACCGGCTGGTCTGGGTGCTCCGGCTGGCGGAGGGGGAGGTGGCGGGTTGCTGTTCACCGTCAGCTCCTGGCGCGGCTGGCCCCTGTTGCCAGAGCTGCGACGCCTGCTGCGGGCCCTGGGCGGCTGAGGGGAGGATGCCTGCTGGGTGTCGCGGCGCGCCCCTACTGTTGGCAGGTAGCTTGCTCCCCCTGGAGTAGCTAAGGTCTTCCTGCATCTGCCGGTTGGCGCCGGCCTGCTCGTCCGTGACGCGGAGGAGCTCCTGCACGAGAGCGTGCTGGCGGGCTCGCTCCTCGCCCTCCAGACTGGGCAGTTCCTCTGCCGCGGCTCGCACCGCGCACAGGCTCTTGATGGGCGTGTTGTAGGTGGGCCGTGTGAGGGCAGACGCGGGATCCGGTTCCCCGTCCTTTTCCATTCTACCGCCCAGCTCGCCGCCCCGACGCTGTACCTGGTCGCGCCGGCTCGGCTCCGCGGTAGCCGGAGTAAGGCCGTGCGCGCGGTCGTACTCGCGCCGGGTGATCTCGAGTTGCTTGCGGGCTGCCGCCAGCTCCATGGTCTCCTGGAGGAGGATCTGTCTCTCCATGGTGAACTTGGCCTCCGCTTCCTCCGGGTTATCCCCGAGGTTAACCGGTGTCAGGAGCCGATCAATGGCATCCTCCACCGGGTTCCGAGGCTACGGGGGAGCGGAAGTTCCGACCTCATCCATGCCTTGCTCTCGCGGCTGGCGGGGATGGGAGCTGGAACCAGCCATCATGACCTCCACGCCGCAGGATGCGGCGGAGGCGCTACCGCCTCAGCGCGGCAGCTCTGTGATAGAGACGATTTCCCTAGGGAAATGCTCCGGGACGGTGGCGACGTAGACAGGAGATCGCCGAATAGCAGGACGATGCCGTTCGCCGGGAAGGAGGTTCCAGCGAAGCAGGAGGCGTTGTCGATGACGCAGTCGAACTTGCCAAGCGTGAGCACCAGCCCGGAGGCCACACGCCCACCGGCTGAAGTGCGGGGTCCCATGCGGAACGTAACTCCGGTCGAAGCCATCTAGCCCCACGGTGGGCGCCAACTGTCGTTGTATTGGGAACGGCAGTACCTGAGGAGGTTAGATAGAGGTGTGGGGACTTGCAGGGAAGCTATCGACGGCGTCCGCAGGTGAGATTGGATACAAGAGAGCGTAGCAGGACGCAAGAAGTACCCAGGTTCGGGACCCTCGTGGTGAGGTAAAGCCCCTACTCCTGCCGGATCTGACTATGTGGAATACACGAACTACAAGTGCTCCTCGAGCTGTATGTGCTAGCTACTGCCTTAAATGCTATATGACCAACCCTTTCTACTGAGGCCTTGCCTCTCCTTATATAGGCAGAGAGGCAAAGGTCTCACTGGCTAGTCCGACTGGCAGGCCCCATAGGCAGGTCCCAGCCGGCTAGTCATCTACAGTATCCAGTATGGCATGTCTTATCGGAGTACGAGCGGTATGGCTGTCGTAGGCACAGTGGACGCTGTGCGAGCCCGTCGTCAGCACAGGCCACTGTTCCTGCGTCATCCTCGCAAAGTCTTCGGTATGGCCGGGTGGTTGCCAGTCTTGTCATCGTACATGGCGCACCGTGCACTGATACGCACGTCGTCCTGTCTCACTGATTGGGTCCAGCTACGTCGCCGTATCCGGCCGTCTCTTCCTGATCCGGCTACCGGGTGATAGCCGACCTGTCTTACCCTGTCCGGCTGCATCTGGTCAGCTGGACGTGATCCGACTGTCTTGTTTCTTATCCGGTTGGGGTACCTGGGGATCATCCCCCTGACAGACACCACTTTAGAAAAGCAACTTCAAAGAAAACAAGACGAACTCACGGATATTGAAACTCACCATTTGAAGTCAAGGTCAAAGGGTTTATCCGACGACTCCTTGGGTAGCCGTAGCTTCTTCCACAACCATCGCTAGATTGTATCTGCGCACCCCTGTAACTTTCGACTCCCTCGATAATTCCAAGAGCAGACAAACAGGAGTAGGGACCTCTATGAGGCCTAGACCTGGGTAAACCTTGCGTCCATGTGTGCTTGTTTGCTAGCCGATTGATGCCTCCAGCGCTCCCTCCTTCTCCAAAACCCAAGTCCATAACAATAGGCATTGACGAGTTAAACCCTCGTCACTTTCTATCTTAAATATTATACTCCTAAATAAGCTTATGATGATCGCTGCCGTATTTATAACTTTTGGCCACATAATGGAGAAAGTATTGCTCAAGCTTGGGGGAGATTAAAGCGTCTTGTTCGTAAAAATCCTTGTCATGGTATTCCTGAAATCATTATCTTAATAAACTTTTATGTGAGAGTGCCTCAGCATCATTAGACTTCCTGGATAATTCTTCTTTAGGAAGTTTCACTAATAAAACTCAGAGGAGGCAGCAGACTTATTGGAAACTATTTCTCAAAATACCGATGCTTGGGATCTTCACAAAGATAGTAAACCAGGTTTGGAATGTGAATATTCATGTGTAGATAATTTCTCTACTTCTATATTATTTGAGGAACTTAAGAACATGTCTGGCGTTGACCCTCATGTTTTAGTAGAAATTGCTAAATCTTTTACTAACGATCTTAATATCCCAAAGAAAGGATTTAATGTATTTGTTGAACCTCTTAAATTTTTTGCATATGTTTCTAAAGTTGTGAAACAAGTTCATCAAGTCTCATCTCCTGAGATAGAAGAAATCTTTGAGGCTCCCCCTTATCCAAGCAAAGTGAAGGAAAATTTACTCACTACTGTTATTAATAAGAGTGCTAGAAGATTTCATGAACCATATGAACAAATTCAAGTCCAACATCAAATTTTGTCCATTAAAGAATTGAATGAAGAAACACCTTGTGATGTTTATTTATGTGAAGATTCTACCAAGGTAATAAAAGGTAACACCACTAGAGTTTGGAAACCTATCATATCATGTACTATTGGGACTTCATGTTATCATGGACTTTGTGATACTGGAGCAAGTATAAGTGTGATCCCATATTCTTTATATCTTTAAATCTAGCCTAACATTGATCCCATCAACATGAAAGAGACAGGTATAACTATCCAACTTGCTAATAAAGAGTATATTTGTCCTCTTGGTATGGTTAGAGATGTTCAAGTGTTAGTTGGAAAGATTAAATATCATGTTGATTTCATTGTGCTTGGTTGCTCCCAAGATGCATTTTGTGCTATTATATTTGTTAGACCTTTCCTACATAGTGTTGGTGCTAAAATTAATTTGCTAAAAGAGAAAGTACTCATTGAATTTGCTAGTGAAAGACTTGAGTTTAACTTTTCAAAGTTTACTGATAAACATTTAGAAAAGGAAAAATTCTCTAAAGATATAGTGGAGACTCTTGCTTCAGTGGCAGTCGCTTCATCGAACGCGATGGAACGATATGTGCTAAATCAAGAGGAGCCATTTGATGATGAAGAGAAAGAAGCTTTAGAACAAATACTATCTCAAGAACCACCACAACTAAAATTACATATTCCACCTGATAATCTAGGAGAACTACCACCACCTAAAGAAGATCCTAGTGTTGAACTTAAACCAATGTCTGAAGATATTAAATATGAATTCCTTGATGATAAAAAAAGATATCCTGTTATTATTAGTGCTAACCTTTCAGATGAACAAGAATCACAATTACTTGAAGTATTGAGAGGTCATAGGCCAGCCATCATCTATTCACTTGATGATTTGAAAGGTATAAGCCCCACTTTATGCATGCATAAGATTAACTTGGAAGAAGATGTGAAGCCTATTGTTGACTATCAATGCCATCTTCATTCAAGAATGAAAGAAGTGGCAGGAAAAGAGGTAATCAAACTCATTGAGGCAGGTATTATCTATCACATAGCTGATAGTAAATGGGTAAGTCATGTTCATTATGTGCCTAAAAAGGGTGGAATCACTATGGTTCCAAATGATGAAAATGAACTTGTTTCTCAACGTACCATTACTGGTTATAGAATGTGTATTGATTATAGGAAACTTAATAAGGCAACTCGTAAATATCATTATCCTTTACCATTCATTGATGAAATGCTTGAAAGATTATCCAAACACTGTCACTTTTTTATTGAGATGGTTATTCAGGTTTCTCACAGATTCTGGTGCACAAGGATGATCAAGACAAGACTACTTTCACATGTCCCTTTGGTACTTATGCTTATAGGAGAATGCCATTCGGTTTGTGCAATGCTCCTACTACTTTTCAAAGATGCATGAATGCTATATTTGCTGATTATATTGAGAAAATTATGGAAGTATTCATGCATGACTTTTCTGTGTGTGGTACCTCTTTTGAAAAATGCTTGTTCAATCTTAACAAAGTTTTACAGCATTGTGAGGACCAACACTTAGTCCTAAATTGGGAGAAGTGCCACTTCATGGCGACAGAAGGTATTGTTCTTGGACACCGAGTTTTAGGTAGAGGCATTGATGTGGACCGCGCCAAGATAGAAGCCATAGAGAAGCTACCATATCCTAAGGATATAAGAGGTATAAGAAGCTTTCTTGGTCATGCTGGTTTCTATAGAAGGTTTATCAAAGACTTTTCAAAAATATCCAAGCCTCTAACAAATATTTTGCAAAAATATGTTCCATTCTCTTTTAATGATGATTGTGTAGAGTCTTTTTATGTTTTAAAGAATGCTTTGATAAGTGCTCCTATAATTCAACCTCCTAATTGTAATTTGCCATTTGAAATCATGTGTGATGCTAGTGATTATGCTGTAGGTGTTGTTTTAGGCCAAAGAATTGATAAGAAACTTAATGTGATATATTATGCTAGTAAAACTCTTGATGGCGCCCAAAGAAATTATGCTACAACTGAAAAAGAATCCTTGGCTATAATTTTTGATTGTGATAAGTTTAGACCTTATATTGTAGACCCTAAAGTAATAGTACATACCGATCATCCTACTGTTAAGTACCTTATGAACAAGAAAGATGCTAAGACTAGATTTATAAGATGGGTTCTTTTACTACAAGAATTTGACCTACATATTTTTGATAGGAAAGGTGAGGACAACCTGGTAGCTGATCATTTATCTAGAATAAAAAACATTCTGGTAGATCTTATTCCTATTAATGAGAGCTTTGCAAATGAACAACTAGCAAACATTAATGTATCTGCTATTTGAGTAGCTTCCCCATGGTTTGCTGACTATGCTAATTTCATTGTTGGAAAAGTTATGCCACCACACTTCACCTACCAACAAAGAAAGAAATTCTTTTATGATCTTAGGCATTATTTTTGGGATGATCCTTCCTTTATAAGAAAAGTGTAGACGGTATTATTAGACGTTGTGCGCTTGAGTTTGAGCGGCAGGCCATCATAAGGGATTGGCATGATATCCCTTATGGAGGAAATAATGTAGGAGACCGCAGCGCTGCAAAGGTATTACAATCCTGTTTTTACTGGCCTACTTTATTTAAGGATTGTGCTAATTACGTTAAAGCTTGTGACAAATGCCAACGTGTTGGAAATATCGAAAAGAGAAATTAAATGCCTATGAACTATTCATTGCCGCCTCTTAAACCATTTGATGTATGGGGATTTGACTTTATGGGACCTTTCCCCCCATCAAAAACAGAAAACACCCATATTTTGGTTGAAGTGGATTATGTCACAAAATGGGTTGAAGCAATTCCAACAAAAAGTGCAGACCATGCCACAACAATAAAGATGCTTAAGGACATCATCTTTCCTAGGTTTGGAGTACCTAGATTTTTAATTACTAATAGGGGTTCTCATTTTATTCATGGAGTCTTTAGAAAAACTCTAACCAAATATGGTGTTAATCACAAAATTGCATCTCCATATCATCCTCAAACTAGTGGTCAAGTTGAACTAAGCAATAGGGAAATTAAACTCATATTGGAGAAAATAGTTAATAAAGCTAGGTCTGATTTGCCAACTAAAATTAATGATGCTTTATGGGCCTATAGAACCACTTTAAAAAATCCTATGAGTATATCTCCTTATAAAATGGTTTATGGAAAAGCATGTCATCTTCCAGTAGAATTAGAACATAAAGCTAGATGGGATGAGTCTTTGATGACCCACAAGTATATGGGGTGTATTGCAGTATTTTTGATAAGTAAGAGTGTTGAACCCAACGAGGAGCAGAAGGTATTGACGAGTGGCTTAGAGCAGGAATTCTCTGCAAATACTTAGCAAACGGATTTTTAGGTTTTTTTGATAATATAGATAAATAAAGTGCGAGTAAATAAAAGACAATACATGCAGCAAGTGGCCCAATCCTTTCTTTAGCAAAGGACAAGCCGGTTGTATTACTTAAGATGACCAAACATTCTCGAGGACACATGGGGATATCGTCAAGTGCTTTCGTTTCGTATAGTTGATTAATCTTCTTTAGTTTGATAAGTGTTGTGTGGGTGAACCTATGCTAATGACCTTCCTAGGACTAATACATACTTGTGATTAAACCCCTTGCAAGCATCCGCAAGTACAAGAAAGTAATTAAGATAAAAACCTAGCCACAACTTTAAACTCTAAGATCCTACATCCCTTGTGCAAAGGTTTCTAAACGGGGGTTCAGGTTTCTGTCACTCCGGCAACCCCTACGATTAGTAGCCAAATACACAATGCATTCCCCTAGGCCCATAAAGGTGAAGTGTCATGTAGTCGACGTTCACATGACACCACTAGAAGAGTAACACCACAACTTAAATAACAAACTATTGAATCTTTCTCAACACAATTCCACTACTAATAACATGACTTCTCCCATGTCCTCAAGAACTAAACGAACTACTCACAAGACATCATATGGATCAAGATCAGAGATGAAATAATGATAAGTAAAAATCCAAAAATAACAATAGTTCAATGGTTCCACTCAATAGCATCAACTATAACAAGTAATCAACACCGGGAAAGTTTCCCCTAAGAACTATGCAAGATTCAACCCAATTGTTACAGCGGTATGAAGTGGTGATGATGGTGCTGGTGGAGATGATGATGGAGATGATGATGATGATACCGATGAAGTCCAGCTTGATGGTGGTGTTGATGGCGACGATCTCCCCTCTCCGGGAAGGAATTTCCCTGACAGATTTCTGCCTGCCGGAGTGCTCTTTCTCTCTCTGTAGTTTTACGCCCCGCATAGGCCGCGCAATCTTTCTGTGGTCCCCCTAGGCTTAGGGTTTCGTGGGTATAATATACACCAAAGGGGAGAGTCAGGAGTGGGCCAGGGTGGCCACACCACCTAGTGGCGCGGCCAGGGGTGGCCCATGCCAGGGTGGTGTGGGCCCCCTGTGTCCCAACTCTGCTCCCCCTTCTGGCATCCTTCGTCTTCTGGAAAAATAGGATTTTCCATGTAATTTCCCGGATTTTCTGATCTTCACGAATTTCGCCTCCAAACAACGCTTTTTCCATCAGAATCCAGACTTCAGCGGTCTTGCTCCAAAAGTCATCAACCATGCAAAAACAGATGAAATAACATAAGTATCATCTCTTAATATGAAATATATCAATGAATAACAATAAATTATGATATAGAATAGTGATGCAAAATGGACGTATCAGTCTTTTTGAGTAAAACTTGTTTTTCCATCCTGTTCCTTCAGCATTTAGCCATGGCTAGCTCTGGATCCAATCTCGGAGGAGATGACTCTAAGAAGAAAGGCGCGGTGAATCACTACCTCAGGTTTGTGGTGGCTCCCATGAAGACCTTGACCTTCAAGCACGGGGTGTTGCTCATGGAGGAGGTGAAGGCCCCCAAGACCAAAGGCACCATGGAGGAGAGGCTGCAAGTCTTGGAGGACACCGTCTTCAGGTATGCCACGGTGATTGACCGTCGTCTTGACGCTCATCACCTCATGAATCTTGAGATGGGGAAGAAGGTTAAAGTCTATGAAGCAAGTGTTGGGGGGATACCACCGGGTAGGGTAACACCGGGGTATAAAGGCCGAGTTGGCCAAGGTATGGCACGGTCAAAGCAAGTGCTGGCCGTGTCACCTCAAGGCAGGCCGGACAAGGGAGTAACCCGGCCCGTGGATCATCTCCCTAGCCTTAACCCAACCAGCATAAAATATATGTCGGCCATGTTTGTCTGTCTATTATGCAGGTACCCTGGTAGCCAGGTTAGCCACGTGCTAGACGGACTATCGTATGGCTTCCGAGAGAAGGAAGGAATCTCCCGCTGGTCAAAAGGTGGCTTTGTTAGCTGTAGCGTGAGCAAAGCAAGGAAGAGAGGAGGACCAGCGGGTCAGGAGCGACCAAGATGACGCAGGCAATGTCGGCTAACGTAGCCCATGTCTGGTGATGCTTAGCGGCAAGGATTACATTGTGGGTTACGTCCAAAGCCCGGGCGAGCAGTTAAAGGGAATAAAGAAGCATCTAGCTTTAGCCAAGGGGCATATTCGGGGAATATGCTGCCATGTGTGCCCTAACTTTGTAACCCGGGCTCCCCTATATAAGGAGCACCGGGGCCTCCATAGAGAGGGACCAATCATTTTCTTTGTCTAAGTTAGAACTCCAGGGCTAGGTTGTGGGGAGTGCTTAGCCCAAAATATATCGAGCCCGTTGGGGAACCCCAAGAGGAAGGTATGATGAGCACAGCAGCAAGTTTTCCCTTAGTTATGAAACCAAGGTTATCAATCCAGTAGGAGCAAGGAAACACCCCAAAGGTATTGCTAGCTGAACTTTGGCAGGGCGCACTACCGGTGCCAGCAGCAACATGGAGACCTGCACAACACAACCACAGAACTTTCCCCCAACTTGTGATGATGTTGTCAATCTCACCGGTTTTGCTAAAAACAAAGGATTAAACATATCGAGTGGAAGAAAGTAATAATTTGTAGAAAGTAAACAGAAAGCAGTAAACAGTTGATTGTAGATTGATGATAAAAGAAAGGACCGGGGTCCATAGTTCACTAGTGGTGGCTCTCCTTAAGATAGATGACATGTTGGGTGAAAAAATTATAGCGGGGCAATTGACAAATATCGAGAAAGCAATCATGCATATACTACTCATCTTGACTCCTTTGAGATTTGATTGGGTATTACAACATTATACATAGACCATAATCCAACTGCATCTATGACTAATAATCCACCTTCAGGTTATCATCCGAACCCCCTCCAGTATTATGTTGCAAGCAATTGATAATTTCAGTACGCATTGCATGTAAAGTAAACAATACGATTGTTCTATGAACAAAGGATTGTTGTTTTCTCCCTAGTAGCAACAACACATCTAGTACCTTAGAGATTTCTGTCACTTCCCTAGATTACTAGAGGCATGAACCCACTATCGAGCATAAATACTAACTCTTGGAGTTGCTAGCATCTAGTTGGCCAAGATAGCTGCTAACAATGGAAAGCATGCAAGATCACAAATAACAAAGACATGATAGAATCAATAATCAATCTGAAATAGCATCTCAATATCCATCGGATCCCCGCAAACACAACATGTAGGATTACAAATAGATGATCTTGATCATGAACGGAGCTCACAAGATCTAAACATGATGGCACAAAGGAGGAGAACCAGCCATCTAGCTACTACATGAACCCGTAGTCCAGAGATGAACTAGTCACGCATCACACCGGAGGCTTGCATTGTGATGAAGAAGGCCTCTAGGGTGAATTCCCCTCTCCGGCAGGGTGCCGGGAAGAGCTTCAAATCCCTCCCGATATAAGGATGGAGATGACGGCGGCTACAGACTCTTTCGTGGATTTTGATCGAGTACTTAGGGTTTCTGTATCGGAGGCAATATATAGGCGAAAGGGGAGGCTGAGGGGGTGCCTAAGGCGGCCAGACCACTCCCCGGCGCAGGCCAGGCTGGGCTGCGCGACCAGGTGGTGTGGCGCCCCCGGGCCCCTCTCTGTCTCATATTCTGGCTCCGGGTGTCCCTCGGTGAAAAACTGACTTTTGCTTTTGTCCCGTCCAATTTCGAGAATATTTATTTTCTGACTTTCCTAGAACCAAAAACAGAAGAAAATAGGCAGTTGGCACTGTGGCTCTTGTTAATCGGTTAGTTCAAGAAAGTGTATAGAAAGTACTACAAAGTGTGGACAAAACATAAGAAAGGAGATAAACCCAAGCACAGAACATAAAAAATTATGGATACGTTAGCTCTTGTCATTGTAAGTACATATGTATCATAGAGAACCACCAACGGGGTACCCCTTGCACATGATACAAGAGCTATCCCATAATAAAAATGACAAGGCAAGCAGACAATGAGCATCTCAGCGATCTTTTTATTTGCTATTTGCATAGGTTTTTATTGAGGATGCTTCATAGAGTGCTCATTATGGTTATGTGATACGTTGCAAACGTATCTATAATTTTTGATGTTCCATGCTTGGTTTTTATCTACTTTCTTATGTTTTGTTCCAACTTTGGTGTACTTTTCATAGAATTTCTTGGAATAACCTATTAACAAGATGCCACAGTGCCAGCTGCCTGTTTTCTGCTGTTTTTGGTTCTAGGAAAGTCAGAAAATGAATATTCTCGGAATTGGACCGGACAAAAGCCAAAGTCGTTATTTTCCCGCAAGACTCATGGAGCCAGAAGACGAGACGGAGAGGGGCCACAGGGTGGCCACACCATGTGGTGGCGCGGGCTAGCCCTGGCCGCGCCACCAGGTGGTGTGGCCCCCCTGGCCGCCCACCGACCTTGCCTATTCGCCTATAAGAAGCCTCCCGATGCATAAACCCTAAATCATCAAGTCTCCAGCCACAAAAAGTTCCGTAGCGCCTCCGCCACCGAAGGGGAGATTCGGGGGACAAAAAGTCTCTGTTCTGGCACCTTGCTGGGACGGGGAAGTGCCCCCGGAGCCATCTCAATCGATCTCCACCACCATCTCCATCACCATTGCTGATTCCCATGATGAGTAGGGAGTAGTTCTCTCTCAAGGCTAAGGGTTCTACCGGTAGATATGTGTTCATCTCTCTCTCTCTATATGCATGATCTTACTGAGATCATGAGCTTTCTAATCAAGTAGATCTACCTTGCTACCCAAGTTCTTTAATAGATCTCTGCTCTCCCCATGTGTGTGAATTTGACAGTGTGCACACCATGGTGGCACATAGGCTAGAGATTTCAAATACTTGTTACAAGTTATATTTGGAGTTGGATGTCTTTATGAAATTGTGGTGTTTGTTTGAACCATCTAGTGCTCAAAGTGATAGTGTGAGGTTATCTAGATGGGAAAGATGAACTTTGAGGTGTGCTGTTATAGCCCTACCAATGATTAGAGCGTCCAACCAGAGAGTAGTTAAGAGTAGTATCATAAAGAGAAGATATTTATATGAGAGTGTTCACTAGTGAAAGTATGATCCCTAGGCCTTGTATCTAAGCATTGATACACCGTTTGCAATTAGATCTGTTACATGTTTGCTTGCTTCCTTCTTTATTTCAGTTTGCCTTTAGTCTTTTCCCACGTCAACCACACGCTAGCAAGCTATTTTCTAGCACCGTTACCAATTATAATTATCTATACCACATGTATTTTACTATCTCTTCGCCGAACTAGTGCACCTATACACCTGACAAGTGTATTGGGTGTGTTGGGGACACAATAGACTTCTTGTATCTTGATTGCAGGGTTGCTTGAGAGGGGATACCTTTGACCACTTCCTCCCTGAGTTCGATAAACCTTGGGTAATCCACTTAAGGGAAACTTGCTGCTGTTCTACAAACCTTTGCACTTGGAGGCCCAACAACTGTCTACAAGAATAGAAGTGCGTATACATCAAGCTATTTTCTAGGACTAATACATACTTGTGATTATACTTGATACATTCCTTTCAGCATTAGAAAGTTTCAATTGTAAACTAGGAACATCATCGAGTTCAGACAAATATAATTCTTGAGAGCATAGTATCAAACAAAAGATTCATGAATAACAATGCTTTGCAAGACGTTTGTTTGTTTCACATAAAAAAACATAGCATAGTAGTATTCAGCTTGTCCCTCATAGATGCATAGGACACCTTCAAAGTTCATAAGAGTGACTAGATGCAAATAGTTTAAAACAAGCAATACCAAGGTATGCATCAATCAACTAGTCTTGGGACAATGCACATAGAACTAAGAATGGCCACTATGCTCTCAAAGTAGGTGCATAAAGATAGAAGGTGGAGACTCAATATAATGGTGGAAGAAATGCCTTCATAGAAGGAAGCAGAGATTCAAGTTTCATAAAGAGCTTCAAAAAATTATGGTACTTATAGCTTTCAGCTCTCGTTGCCCCTATCATAAGCATCTTGAAGTGATTAAGGTTAAAGTGAACAAACTATGGTGTACATGCTTGACGAAGTATAAGTTAGAAATCTCATGTCCCTTGAATACGAGGGTCGCTCCTCATACTACTCAAGTTTAGTCACCGGTAAGTTCTTGTCATTGTAAGTACATGTGTATCATAGAGAACCGCCAATAGGGTACCCCTTGCCCGATGATACAGAAGAATCCCATATCAAAATGACAAGGCAAGCAGACAATGAGCATCTCATCAATCTTCTTATTTACCATGCGAATATAAGAAGAATGCTTCATATACAACTCATTATGGTTACGCTGCAGGTTCCCACCATGTCAGCATGGATTAGACCAGCGGCCCAGGTGTCTCTCTAAAACATATACATCACTCCATGGACTTACAAGCTCCCCTTTCATTTCACACCGACGACATCCATAGACAAAAGAGCATGATATCAACTAGGTACAAAGTACCAGTGCAATGTTGAAAGCGTTCCCCATGACAACATGGTTCTGCTAATCCCGAACAAATAAGTGCAAGCATATACAACATAGACGACACAATGGTTCAAGTTTATTAAGGGCAAGAAAATTAAAGTGTGGCATCAAGTTCGTGAGAGCTTTAATCACTAGTTTTCTCATAACAAGTTTAATTTGGAAGGTAAACAAAAACATGAATATACTTGGAATAGCATAAGCTAATAGGTAGGTATGGTGGACTCTTTCGAATAACTTAGTTTAGGGAGTTGGATGCATGAGTGGAACTCATACTTGGTTGCGGAGGCTAGCAAAAGACTGGGAGCGACAAACTAAGAGAGCAATAATGGCCATAATCATGCAGAGGGACAAAACATCATTGATGAAAGCATAAAGTGATACTACAAGTTGAAAACTAAAGGATCATAAAGGCTATAGTGACTTGGGATAGTCATAACATGGTGTGAGCATGCTCCAAGTCAACCCAAATAAAGCATCAAAGGAGGATACCACAATACTATGCTTTAATATGCTAAAACAACGCATGATTCATACAAGGCACATTAAGCAATCTCAGTTGTTTATAACAAGTCATGCTACAGCAAAGAACACTAAGCATAAAGCCAAAACAATATCAAGCATGGCATGACAAAGCATAGGCCATAATCAAAAACAAGCTCTCTTTAACACTTAAGCATGAACTTTCCTACTCTTTTCCAAACCAAACCAAACTATTTGAAAACCAACATATGAAAGAGGGGGTCCAACCAATTTATTAAGCAAACTAAGCAAACAAAGCAAACAAAAAACCAAAACGAAAACGAAAAAGAAGACGCTCCAAGAACAACACAACTGTGCATGAAACAATAAAAATGAAGCGTTTGGAAGAAACCTGGGATTTTTATTGATGAAGAGGGGATGCCTTGGGCATCCCCAAGCTTTGAAACTTGTACTTCTTGGATATTTCTTGGGGTGACACGCGTGGCATACCCAAGCTTGAGCTTTAGTCCATCCTTCATCTCATTACTCATTCCTTCCATACACCAGAATTTTTTCCTTCATACAAAACTTCACACAATTTTTATTAGCAACATTAGTGCACTCAAGATAATAAGTCTTTAAGGTTCAGTTCCAACACCAATAAAACTTCCATTAAAACACTAGTTACTGTAGCACTTCCCTCAAAAAGATCAATTCCCCAAAAGAACTCAAAAAGGAATCAAAAAGAAGCAAATGCAGAAAATGGCAGAAATCTGTCAAAACAGATCAGCAGGTAAAGACGAATTTTTTAGAAGACTTTCTGTTGCTCAGATCAAAAAGTGTTGAACTAAAGAAAGTTATATAACAACCTGGGTCAGAAGCAAAAAAATTCATGCCTCAAAAGGACGTACAGAGATTTTACATGAATTTTTACGGTGAAGCATAGAAATCTGTTTCGGGACAACAACTTTCCTAATTATTACTTATCTCTCATTAGAGTTTACTCTTGGCACAAAAAGCAAATAAAAATGATAAGGAGCGGTTATTACTGAAGTACTAACTTCCAAGAGTCATCTAAAACTTTTGGGTTATCTCCCAATTAGTACTTTTTTAACGTCTTTAAGTTAGGCATAAGAAGCAAGAAAAAGGATCAAGTGTGCTCAAATGAAGAAGCATTAAGAGAAAATTTTGTTTTCATATTAGAGGCAAAAGAAATCTTCTCTCTCTTCTTAGGGAAGTATTCTATACCTTTCTTGAGTGGGAGTTGATATTTAATGGTGCCTTCTTCATATCAATAATGGCACCAACAGTTCTAAGAAAAGGTCTTCCCAAAGTAATAGGACAAGAAGCATTGCATTCAACATCCAAAACATAGAAATCAACGGGGACATAGGCATTGTTAACCATAATAAGAACATCATTAATACTCCCCATGAGTTCCTTTTTAGCATTATCATCAAGTGGGACATTCAAATAACAATCTTCAAGTGGTGGCAAATCAAGCATATCATAAATCCTTCTAGGCATAATAGAAACACTACTATCAAGATCACAAAAAGCTTTGAAATCAAAATCATTCACTTTCATATTAATGATGCGTTCCCAACCATCTTCTTATTTTATAGGGATAGAAGCTTTATGTTTCATCTTTTCTTCTTTAATCTTTATGAGAGCATCAGTAATGTGTTTTGCAAAGGCCATGTTCATAGCACTAGCATTAGGAATTTTAGCAAGCTTTTGTAGGAACTTGATAACTTCAGAGATATTGCAACTATCAATATCAAAATCATAATTATCATCTAAAGTAGTAGAACTATTACTAGCCTTAACACTAGTGGTAGTGATAGTAGAAACACTAATGTTTCTAGCAATTTCATCTTCTCTTTCCCACTTAGCATGTAATTCAACTAATAGTCTAACATTTTCATCAATTCTTACTTGTATGGCATTAATAGCTGCAAAGGGATTATCAATAGTTTCAGTTTAGCAGCCAATTTATTCAAAGATGATTGAGCTTCAGCCAAAGTTGCTATATTTTTTTCAGCATTAGAGAGTTTTTCCTCAATAGTTTTATTGAAAATAGTTTGTTTACTAATAAAGTATTTAAGCATAACTTCAAGTTTAGAGGGAGCACTCCTATTATTGTAAGGATTTCCATAAGCATTACCATTGTTGGGAGGATATGGCTTATAATTGTTATTACCAAAATTATTCATGTAAGCATTGTTGCTAAAATTATTATTTCTTATAAAGTTCACATCAACTTGCTCTTCTTGAGCAACCAAAGAAGCTAAGGGAACATTATTTGGATCAATATGGGCTTTCCCATTAACAAGCATAGACATACTAATATCAATTTTATCACTCAAGGATGAGGTTTCCTCAACAGAATTTACCTACTTACCTTGTGGAGCTCTCTCAGTATGCCATTCAGAGTAATTAACCATCATATTATCCAGAAGCTTTGTTGCAGCACCCAAAGTAATGGTCATAAAGGTACCTCCAGCAAAAGAATCCAATAGGTTCCTTGAAGAATAGTTCAATCCTTCATAAAAAGTTTGGATGATCATCCAAGCAGTCAGTCCATGAGTGGGACAATTCTTTACCAAATATTTCATTCTTTCCCAAGCTTGAGCAACATGTTCATTATCAGATTGTTTAAACTTCATTATTTCACTTCTGAAAAATTATATTTGTCTGAAAATATGCTTGATGGCCCAAAATATATCAAGCTCAAGGGAGAAAACAACAATCCTTTGTTCATAGAACAATTGTATTGTTTACTTTACACGCAATTCGTAAAGCAATAATATGTTGCTTGCAACTTAATACCGGAGGGGGTTCGAATGATAACCTGAAGGTGTATTATTAGTCATAGATGTAGTTGGATGGCGGTCTATGTATAATGTTGTAATGCCCAATCAAGTCTCAAAGGAGTCAAGATGATTAGTATATGGTTGTATGCTTTCTCGATGTTTTTCAATTGCCCCGCTGTAATTTGTTCACCCATCATGTTATCTATCTTAAGGAGAGCCACCTCTAGTGAACTATGGACCCCGGTCCTTTCTTTTACTTTCAATCTACAATCAAACTGTTTACTACTTTGTGTTTACTTTCTGCAAACTATTACTTCCTTCCATTCGATACGTTTAATCCTTTGTTTTCAGCAAAACCAGTGAGATTGACAACCTCATCGTAAGTTGGGGGCAAAGTTCTGTGGTTGTGTTGTGCATGTCTCCATGTTCTGCTAGCACCGGTAGTGCACCCTACCAATGTTCAGCTAGCTACACCTTTGGGGTGTTTCCTTGCTCCTACTGGATTGATACCCTTGGTTTCGTACTGAGGTAAAACTTGCTGCTGTGCTCATCATACCTTCCTCTTGGGGTTCCCCAACAAGCTCGATATATTTTGGGCCATCAAGCATATTTTCTAGCCCGCGCCATCAGATGGTGTGGCCCCCCTGGCCGCCCACTGACCTTGCCTCTTCGCCTATAAGAAGCCTCCCGATGCATAAACCCTAAATCATCCAGCCTCTAGCCACGAAAAGTTCCGCAACGCCGCCACACTGAAGGGGAGATTCGGGGGACAGAAAGTCTCTATTCCGGCACCCTGCCGGGACGGGGAAGTGCCCCTGGAGCCATCTCCATCGATCTCCACCACCATCTCCATCGTCGTTGCTGATTCCCATGATGAGGAGGGAGTAGTTCTCTCTCGAGGCTAAGGGTTCTACCGGTAGCTATGTGTTCATCTCTCTCTCTATGCATGATCTTATTGAGATCATGAGCTTTGTAATCAAGTAGATCTACCTTTCTACCCAAGTGCTTTAATAGATCTCTGCTCTCCCCATGTGTGTGAAGTTGACAGTGTGCACACCATGGTGGCACTTAGGCTAGAGATTACAAATACTTGTTATGAGTTATATTTGGAGTTGGATGTCTTTATGAAATTGTGGTGTTTGTTGGACCCATCTAGTACTCAAGGTGATAGTGTGGGGATATCTAGATGGGAAAGATGAACTTTGAGGTGTGTTGTTATAGCCCTACCAACGATTAGAGCGTTTAACTGGAGAGTAGTTCAGAGTAGTATCATGAAGAGAAGATATTTATAGGAGAGTGTTCACTAGCGAAAGTATGATCCCTAGGCCTTGTTTCTAAGAATTGAAACACCATTTGCAATTAGATCTGTTACATGTTTGCTTGCTTCCATCTTTATTTAAGATTTCCTTTAGTCTCTTCCACGCCATCAAGCTATTTTCTATCACCGTTACCACTTATAATTATCTATACCACTTGTATTTCACTATCTCTTTGCCGAACTAGTGCACCTATACACCTGACAAGTGTATTGGGTGTGTTGGGGACACAAGAGACTTCTTCTATCTTGATTGTAGGGTTGCTTGAGAGGGGATACCTTTGACCACTTCCTCCCTGAGTTCGATAAACCTTGGGTGATCCACTTAAGGGAAAACTTGCTGCTGTTCTACAAACCTCTGCACTTGGAGGCCCAACAACTATCTACAAGAATAGAAGTGCGTAGACATCAAGCTATTTTCTGGCGCCGTTGCCAGGGAGGTAAGGTAAAAGGTACTCAATCCTCCGGTGTGAGTGCTCAAAGTTATTTCCTTTAGATTCTGCAATTTTGTCTTTTTGTTTCTTGTTTTCACTAGTTAGGCTTAATGGAAAACAACAACAAAATTAGAGAGCTTTTTAGTATTTTTCCTAATGTAGAACATGAATTGTCTGAAAAGAAAATTAAAAAACCCATGGAACTTTCTTTGCATACTAATATCATTAGAGAGCTTTTTAGTATTTTTCCTAATGTAGAACATGAATTGTCTGAAAAGAAAATTAAAAAACCCATGGAACTTTCTTTGCATACTAATATCAATGTTATTAGTATGAATCTTTTGAACACCTTTGTTACTAATGCTATGGAAACGTCTAAGCTTGGGGAAGTTAGTTTTTATGAAAATGATCTTTTTAGTTCCCCAGCTTTAAAGAAGAAAATTTTCTCTGATGATACTTTATCTCCCATATGTGGTAATTCTAATGATACTTGTGATATTTTAAATCCACATACTGAAAGCATCCCTTTTAATATACCTATAAAAATTGTTGAACATGTTATGAACAACTATTATTTGGGAGATGGAACTGTCATTCCTGGTGATCATTTACTCTTTATACATGAATTATGCGAGTTGTTCAAGTGCGCAGGTATTTCAATGAACCAAGTTAAGAGGAAGCTATTCCCTTTGTCACTCAAGGGAAAAGCAAGGGAGTGGTATGAGCTACTAGATGATCCTCATCATTTGGAGTGGAAGGAACTTGAATCTCTCTTTTACTCTAAATTTTATCCTCCTCATGAAATTCATAAAGATAGGAATTACATTTATAATTTTCATCCACGTGATGGAGAAAGTATTGCCCAAGCATGGGGGAGATTGAAGTCACTAATGCTCAAATGTCCCATTCATGAGCTCTCTAGTAATATTGTTATTAATAATTTCTATGCAAGGCTTTCAGGACATTACAAGGACTATCTAGATACTTGTTTAGAGGGATCCTTCACAAGTAAGGATGTCAATGCTAAGTGGGATCTTCTTGAAACAATTCAAAGAAATACTGAAGATTGGGATAACAACAAAGGTAAAGAACCAGGTATAAACTATGAGTATGATTGCATTAAGTCTTTCGCTGAAAACTGCTGATTTTCAAGAGCTTAGTGCTAAATATGGTCTTGATCCTCAAATTCTTATTGATTATTTTAGATCCTTTGCTTCTCATATTAATGCTCCTAAAGAAAAATGGGACATGTATCCTGAGCCTTTTAAAGACACTTGCATGGAAAATGAAATTATTATTAATGATAGCAATAAACATGCTCAAACCTCTGAAAGTACTATTTCTTATAAGCACGTTAATTTTTTTTGGAATACATAGACCTTGTGAGAATAATCAAATTGAAGAAGAATATTGTATCACCCACAGGAATGAAAAAACTAGAATGTGGTATAGGGCTTTAAATGATCTTGGTAAAAAAGTTTGTGCCCTTTATCCTTTCATTTGTGAACTTTGCTTCGAAGTGGGTCATTTCAATTTTCAATTCTCAGGCCATATTTATATCCCTTCTAATCCAATGAGTACTGCAAGTTTGTATTGTGATGACATGATCACTCCTAATCAGCATGATGAACTTACATTATTTTTGGGGTGTGAAGAGTTATCAAGAAAAACCTCTTTGGTAGATATGGGTGCTTTTGATATGAATAGTGTCCTGCATGGTTGTCATCTTTATTGTGTTGATAATTTCCACATAAATACTTACATACACAATATTATAAAAGATGAGGTTTTACCAAAATATGACAGGACTAATATATGTTTTGTTCTTATTAATGAAAAGGAGGAATCCTCCAAAGTTTCTTCTATTGTCTCTAACAATGAACCAGGGTATATGGAGAAGCTTCCTTTCAACCCTCTCCCTCCTAAAGAGAAGAGGAAAAATAAGAAAAGGAGGAGTAAAAGGAGAGAGGAAACAGTATTTTCCCCTAAGCATGTTGCTCCTATTATAGTTTTTGGTTATGTATTATACTAGGTGTGAGTTCTCGAAGTTATTTCCTTTAGATTCTGCAATTTTGTCTTTTGTTTCTTGTTTTCACTAGTTAGGCTTAATGTAAAACAACAAAAAATTAGAGAGCTTTATAGTATTTATCTTGAGTTAGGACATGAAGTGTTTGAAGAGAAAATTAAAAAACCTATGGAACTTTATTTGCATGCTAATAGAAATTTTATTAGTATGGATTCTTTGAACACCAATATTGCTAATGCTATGGAAAAGTCTAAGCTTGGGGAACCTGGTTTTGATGAACATGATATTTTTAGTGCCCCAAGCACGGAGGAGAAAATTTACTTTGATGATACTATACCTCCGATATATGATGATTACAATGATGGATATGATATTTTCATTTCACCTACTATTGAGGAGAAAGTTAATTATGATTACAATATTCCTCCTATATTTTATGATTATGGTGATGATAATGATAATGATAGCTATTTTTGATGAATTTGCTCCCACTACAATTAATAAGAATGACTATGTTTAAATGGAGAGTATTAATTCCTTTATGCATGTGGCTCATGATAAGAATGTTTCATGTGATTGTTATATTGTTAATTTTATTCATGATGCTACTGAAAGTTATTATGAGAGAGGGAAACATGGTTTTATGCATCTCAATAATATTAAGTTTCCCCTCTTTATGTTGAAAGTCTTGAAGTTGCACTTGTTTTGCTTTCCTATGCTTGTTGCTTTGCGCTTTCATGACTTGTTTTTTTACAAGATTCCTTTTCATAGGAAGTGGGTTAGGCTTAAATGTGTTTTTAATTTGCTTCTTGATGCTCTCTTTTACTTCCATTCATATTTATTATGTGAGCATCTTCTCAAACTATCATGCCTAACTTAAAGGCGTTAAAGAAAAGTACTTATTGGGAGATAACCCAAAAGTTTTAGATGAGTCTTGGAAGTTATTAATTCAGTAATAACCGCTCCTTATCTTTTTTATTTTCTTTTTGTGCCAAGAGTAACCTCTAATGAGTGAGAATTAATGATTGGAAAAGTTGCTGTCCCGAAACAGATTTCTGTGCTTCACCGTAAAAAATCGTGTAAAATCTCTGTACGTTTTTTTGAGGCGTGAATTTTTGTGCTTCTTCCCCAGGTTGTTATCTAACTTTCGTTAGTTCAATACTTTCCGATTTGAGCAACATAAGGTCTTCGAAAAAAATCGTCTTTACCTGCTGGTCTGTTTTGACAGATTTCTGCCATTATTTGCATTTGCTTCTTGTTGGTTCCTTTTTGAGTTCTTTTGGGGAATTGAGCTTTTTTAGGAAAGTGCTATAGTATCTTGTGTTTTAATGGAAGTTTTATTGGTGTTGGAACTGAACCTAAAGACCTATTATCTTGAGTGCACTAATGTTGCTAATAAAGATTGTGTGAAGTTTTGTATGAAGGAAATTTTTTAGGTGTATGTAAGTAATGAGATGAAGAATGGACTAAAGCTCAAGCTTGGCGATGCCACACGTGTCACCCCAAGAAATATTCAAGAGGTACAAGCGTCAAAGCTTGGGGATGCCCAAGGCATCCCCTTCTTCATCAAGAAAAAATTCAGTTTTCTTCCAAACACTTTGTTTTTATTATTTCATGCACAATTGTGTTTTTCTTGGAGTGTCTTTGTTTTTGTTTTTAGTTTTATTTTGTTTGGTTTGCTTAAATAAGTTGGTTGTATCCCAACACACTTCTTTTGGAGAGAGACACGCTCCATTTTTATTGCCTAGAACACTCTAGTTTTCATTCTTATTATTCTGTGAGTGTTCTCTTCTCCTAGCACTGTGTTTAGCCTTAGTTTTCTTGTGCTTTCAAGTTAGAAGTTTTTAGTTCTTCTTTGTGGATTTGTGAGACAAGCTCACTAATCTTTATTGATTATTATCTTTGTGAGTTGTTTCAAATAAGTCGATTGGTGTTAGAAAAGAGTAAGAAAGTTCATGCTTAAGTGGTAAAGAGAGCTTGTTTTTGACTGTGGCCTATGCTTTGTCATGCCATGCTTGATATTGTTGTGGCTTTATGCTTAGTATTATTTGCTATAGCATGACATGTTATAAATAATTGAGATTTCTTAATGTGCCTTGAAATAATCATGCGTTGTTTTAGCATATAAAAGCATAATATTGTGGTATTCTCCTTTGATGCTTTATTTCGGTTGATTTGGCGCATGCTCACACCATGTTATGACTATCCCAAGTCACCATAGCCTTTATGATCCTTTAGTTTTCTACTTGTAGTATCACTTAATGCTTTGATCAATGATGTTTTGTTGCTCTGCATTATTACGGCCATTATTGCTCTCTTAGTTGGCCGCTCCCAGTCTTTTGCTAGCCTCCACAACCAAGTATGAGTTCCACTCATGCATCCAACTCCTAAAACAAAGTTATTCCAAAGAGTCCACCATACCTACCTATTATCATTTGCTATTCCAAGTATATTCATGTTTTTATCTACCTTCCAAATTAAACTTGTTATGAGAAAACTAGTGATTAAAGCTCTCACGAACTTGATGGCACACTTTACTTTTCTTGCCCCTAATAAACTTGAACCATTGCGTCCATCTTTGTTGCGTATATGCTTGCGCTTTATAAGTTGAAGTTAGCAGAACCATGTATCATGGGGAACGCTTTCAACATTGCACCTGTACTTTGTACCCCGTTGATATCATGTTCTTTTGCTTATGGATCCCGGCGGTGTGAAATAAAAGGGGAACTTGTAAGATCATGTAGTTTGTATTTGTGTTAGAGAAACGCCTAGGCCGCTAGCCTGAGCCATGCCTAATCATGGTGGAAACTTGCAGCATAACCATAATGAGCACTCTATGAAGCATCCTCAATAAAAACCTATGCAAATAGCAAATAAAAAGATCGCTGAGATGCTCATTGTCTAATTGCCTTGTTATTTTGATTATGGGATAACTCCTGTATCATGTGTAAGGGGTACCCCATTGGGGGTTCTCTATGATACATATGTACTTACAATGACAAGAGCTTACTTGTGACTAAAGTTGAGTAGCATGAGGTTCGGTCTTCGTAAGTAAGGGGCATGAGATTTCGGCTTATAACTTGTCAAGCATATCCTCTAGTTGTGTCACTTTAACATTAATCACCTTCAAGATGCTTATGATAGGGCAATAAGAGTTGAAAGCTAATAAGTACCATACTTTTAGGAAGCTCTTTATGAAATTTGAATCCCTACTTCCTTATATGAAGGCCTTTCTTTTACTTTTATGTTGAGTCTCCACCTTCTATCTTTATGCACCTACTTTTAGAGCATACTGGACATTCTTAGTTCTATGTGCATTGTCCCAAGACTTGTTGATTGATGCATAACTTTGATATTGATTGTTCTTAAACTATTTGTATCTAGTCACTCTTATGAACTTTGAAGGTGTCTTATGCATTTATGTTTGCTACTCTATGAGGGACAAGCCGAATGCCACTATGCTATGTTTTCTTTATGTGAAACAAACAAACGTCTTGCAAAGCATTGTTATTCATGAATCTTTTGTTTGTGCCTTTTCATGTTGCAACATAGTTGCTTTGTCTTATTGTTAGAACTGTATCTTTCATGTTATGATTGAAGTACTATGATCCCAGCTTTGAATGTTTTACAAATACTTTGATCAAGTTTATGATGGTGCATGTCACCTCAAAGCATGCCTAATGCATTTACTTAGGTTATCTAGCTGGCAAGGGTTATCTTACAAATAATAGCTTGCCTTGGTTGGTGTAGTGGTTGAAATTATCTTACTCCTCCTCTTGGTAGAACTCCTCCTCCTCATAGACTTGGTCGGTACTATCGTCTATAAATATATACAGAATACATAATCACCAAACAATACTTAACTAGTCTACTTAGCACACTAAGGTACACATTTGATGATCTAGTATCATCACAGACATCACAAGGTTTAATGAACTAGTTTCATTTATTTTATTTGAGAAAACTAATTTCTACTCATCGAAATTAACTAAGATTTAATATTCTCCAATTAAAATATGGGATCATGTGGACACATGTCATCACCACATATTATAATGCATGGGAATGTGATTTAAATGATGGATCACATTTTAATAAGTTTAAGTTTAATATTTAATGATTTAAAGTGACTAGAAATGCCTATATAGCATTATTTTGGTACTAGTCCAACGTCACTGCATGCAAACCTTAATATTATTACATATTTATATAGTTATGGTTAAATGTGATTTTTGAGAGTTGGAATCAACTCAAAAGCTATTATGGTTGATTTTATAAAAATGTTTGAGTGTGCAAAAGCTTCTGCCTTGTTATTTTATCTAGGAGAGATCTATAATTCTAAATGTTTTAAATCCAACGGGCTTGGATAAATATTTTCATTACCTTTCCAACAAAATTGGATTCACTCAATTTGGATTTGTAAAACTCCCTGAATTGATTTTTAAACTAAAGGACAGAACTAGGTTCAGCTAAAAAGGAAAAATCTAAATTCGAATTAACTGGGTCGTGCGGGAACACTAACGGGCCGGCCCAGATTCAGTCCGCGGCGCTGAGGACTGCTGACAGGGGGGTCCCGCCTGTCAGTGGCTCATTAAACGCGAAGCGGTATGGGGCGAGATGGATCGTAGGATTAGAACAGAATCTACAGCTGGGGCTTATCGTCGACGTCGGACTCATCGCTGGCGAGGCTGAACCCTAGCGGCTCGGTGGGGGTGCGGTGAGGGCGTACCAGGGCTCCAACGAGTGCGGCGATGCGGGCAAACAAACAAGGAGACGACGGCAAGCTCAGGCGAAGTCAAGGTAGCGGCTGGGGTGGACGGAATCGATGGCAGCGTCTCCTCCTCTGCTGCGGCGGTCCCCGGTGAAATTCCGGCGACTGGTTGCTCGAACTGCTCCGGTGAGAGGTGGGGAAGGATCAGTGGAGAGAGGGGAGTGTGAGAGTGTGAGGAATTCGTGCTGGGGAGGCTTCCTTATATATGCGCGGCGAGGCGGAAGAGAAGCATGGGCGGAGCTCGTCGGTGACGACGACACAAGGGGCTATCAGTGTGGGCAAGGTAGGCGGACAGTGGATGGTTCCCTGGCGGTCAGCTAGGGCGTAATGGTGGTGCTAGGGGCGGTGGATTGTGGTCGGGAGTGTCTCGCATTCTGGGAGACAGAGGCGGTGCTCGACGCAGTTCCCGACGAGTGTGGGTCGAGCGGCAGGGTACGAGCGTGTCTGGCGAGTTGAGGTGGTCAAGTCGGAGCGGAGTGCGCGGTCTGGTGTCGAGGCGCGGCGTGTGGCGTGCTGGCGGTGATGGCGCTCTAGCATGCGCTGGCGTGGCGTATAGACTCAGTGCGGGGGTTGGCTTCGGTGGTCTAGTGGCTAGCAGGGGCCGTGGGGTGGACCGTGGACGGCGGTGAGGTCACGCCTTGCTTCCTAGAGCGGCGAAGAGGGGCTGGTGGTCTCCTGCGGGCTGCGCATGATCGACCGGCGAGCATGGCCTCGGGGTGGCATGGTACTGGCGCTAGGGACTAGGGGATGGGTTGGTTAATGCTTGGTTTGATCAAAGAGGGACAGAGGGAGTAAATAGGGTGCAAATGGGTGGCAAAACCCTGTAGAAACAGTGGAGCTATACTAGAGTGTGATCAGTGCATGCCAAGTGTTCGACCAAATGGCCGCAAGAGTTTAATTTTTGAATTTTGAAATGACATTTGGTGGAGTTGTTAGTCACATGCTTAAGCATCTCTGGTTTCTAGGATTTGCTAAATGGAGTTCATTTGGATGGTTTTTGAAAAAGGGTGATCTAGACATATGAGATAGATTCCATTTTCAAATGTCTTTTAAAATTAGAGTTTGAACATTTTTGGAAGATCACAGAGTGGGCCTTGGTACATCTTAACTTGTACTAGCAAGGGGTGCAAAGATCCACATTCGTTTCTATTTGAAATTGAGTGCTAGGAATACCCAAAGTGGGCTAGTTGATTAAAATGGCAAAAGTGACCATTCCCTTTATTAATTGTATTTGATTTCTTTTTCTTTGGTTTTTGCTTGGGATTGATCTAGATGATGTGGCATTCATCTTAGAATCATTTTACAACCAATAGAACAAACAATCATAGCAATTCAAATCAACTCCTATTTAATGCAACACTCATATGCATGCTTAAATGTTTTTTTAAGGGAAAAAGTTTTTGTTAACCCTAAATTGGGTAGTTTTGATCTTGATCACTTAGGTTAAAGTTTTGGGATGTTACAATAGCCCAGTGTAATATCCCAGCATTAGAGCTTAGAAATAAGCTGAACACAGGTGTGTGCATTGCATTCATGCATAGAAAATCCGGATAATTTTCGTGCTTTTAAATAAAAACTGTCAAAGTGATGGAAGCTTCTCTTAACTTGGTGGAACTGAAGAAGATCATCAAGTTGACTGCAATAAGTTTCAATATGACCTTTGCTAAAACCTTGTCTTTGGGTAATATAATTTGATCTAAGGGTAGATCAGATGTAATAAAATTAAGTCACAACACACTACTTAATAAGGAGTACTAGATCTTCTAGAGATCATTACATGGTATTCCATACAACAACTCAAGGATGAATACTTAATACTCTAAGTATGATATCAAGGTATTATCTACAACAAACCCTGAATACCAAGTTAAGTGTATAACTTAATTAATGAAACCCCATAACTAAACCTTGATATACTTGCTGGCCATAGTAATACCTACCATGGGAATCATGGTAGCTCTTAAACATCAACTCTTATTACAAATAGAGTAGTAAGGGAAGTCAAGTCAAGACCATTCATCACATCCCCTTAGTGACATGTTATTAGTTGATAATCCTATTTAACCAAGTCCTGGTGTCAATGGATCATCACTATTGAGTGACCAATTCTTGACCTAGTCCTTGTTAACCTTTAGCATTAACCTAATGTATTAACTTTCCAAAGACCTTAAGTAAATTAGTAAGGAATAGGAACTAGCTACGATGAAGTATGCCATCATCAATGAAATGTGATCCTTAGTGGAGATCAAACCATCTGATGCTGGAGGGGTTAACTCGCTTATGAGTTAACTAGAAGTAGTACCATACATGTTCTATAGGATTGATATCCCATGTGATATGGAGATGATGGTAATCTTGTAAGTCCTGAAAGAAGTTGCAAGATGAAGTTAAGGAAGTTAATAGATGGAGTTAGCAGTAGCTACATTGATAGGTTCATCAGTGGTAGTTAATAAAGAGGAGTTATATACTAGTAGTAAGAATGGAGTAATGTTGAAGTGGCATGACCATGTCATCATATGATGATGGATATGGTGGAGTCAGATGATTGTCTTATTTAGGAACATGTGATCTTTGTGAATAAGATAAGAAAGATATACGGAGTATATTTAGTAACGGAATTCCTTATCTAAAGATAACCTTGGTGAGGTATTAAGATAAAGATTCTTTAGAAGCCTTAACCAAGAATATATCAAGCCATGACAAGGCCCATGTCTACTGTATTATTCAAGACCCTAGAATCAAATGGATAGTGAAACCATTTCCTATTCATAGGTAACCATTGAACAATACCTCTTAGTCAAGTAAAGTTTCCAAGAGATAAGTAGAAACCAGGTGAGTGTTTATAGATGGAAGTCTTGTCCACCTTATTGTCTTAAACCTTGATGAAGAAATTAATCTCATAGAACCATCAAGGTCAAATTAGGTAAGTGTTTTGTGGTAATTATAAACTCTCAAATCAAGTAGAATTGGATTTGGCAAATCACCAAATATGGAGGACCTTGAAACTTATATCATCCCATTATAAACCACAAAGATTAATCCCTTCTTATGTATATATGTAAATCCTTTATGAAGGAACAAGATTCTATACATGAATACACATCTCAAACTAGTACCATTCAGATTATCAAGTGAAGCTAGAATAATTCTATAAGATCTTCTTATAAGAAGAAAATCCCTAAAACCCTAATCATTATTAATATTTCTTAATGGAAAGGACTTTTAATATAACAAATATATTTTGTTGCCCAATAAGAAATTAAGAGAAGAGGATTATAAATTCTACAAACAATAATATGCATGACTTACAAAGTTTCTGCACATTTTAAAACTCTTATGGAATTCATATTTGAAATGAAATTATGAAAAAAACATAAATAAAAATGGAAAGAGAAAAGGAAAACAGAATATAGAAACAGATAAAAAGAAAAGGAAGAAGGAGTCAGTCAACCGCCCAGCCCACCATGGCCCATGTCCTATTCAACGCTAGTGCACAGCAGACAGCACTTCCCACTCACTTTGTCGTGGCCTAGCAGAAGCCCAAGGGTAGCCCGTCTTGCTTTCTCTCTCTCACTGACAGATGGGACAGATGTTGGACCGCGGGTTAATTTGCAGAAACATTAGGGGGTTTTCTAGAAAACACCATCGTCGTCACCACGATGCACACCGACGGCTCGCTGGAGGAGTGCACCGCTGCTGGATGCGCATCGCCGGCGTCAGCAGGAATCAACCGCCCGGATGCTCGCAGCCGACCTGGCCGAGAGGATAAGAACGACACCGCGACGCCTCTCTCGACCCTATCCTCATTTCCCCCTCACTTGTTCTCCATCTCTCCTTGTTCCTCTCCAGGGGCCGAAACCCTAGTTCGTCGGAGATTCCATCCTCGCTGTCTCCGGTCGTCTCGAGAACCTCTGAAACCACCACTGTGTTCACCTCTGTCTTCTCGTTCATCTCCAACCCGTCATGCAAGCAGGTGCGTCTCCAATCGCGAGGAATCAAGCTTGACATCTGGCTAGCCGCCATGACCATGACCATCGATTTGTCGCATCCGAAGCTCGCCTGGCACCACCAACCCCTTCAACGTGTTTGTGGTGAGCTGCTGAGCACGCGAGTGCTTCCCTATCTCTTTATCTCGCTTTAAATCAAACTCGCGACATGCTCCGCCGTGCACCGTTGTCCTCCGCCGCATAAGCTCATCGACGGTAGTCCTCCGGTGACCATTAGGTAGTGGTGTTGCCTTAAATTGACTCAGCTCGGTCTTTCGCGTCCAAAACTCACAGTAATACCGCATCGTGGAGTCCCCAGCGTCGAGCGGTAGCCTCGCTGGTGTTCCACCGCCGTGTTCCGACATGCTTACGTCATGGTCCAGTCAGATGACGTCACCTTGGTCCCGCTAGATCTATTTGACTGGGTCCTTGCCTAGGTGGCTGCTGACGTGGTCCGAACCTCACCAGCTAGTGGCTTTGGGGTAGAGTAGATTAGGTATAAAAAGTCTTTATCTCGTGTGGCATATGACGTGGCCACGGGCCCATTAGTCAGTGTCTATGGCTAGGTTAGATAGAAGTGTAAAAAATATTATCTATTTAAGTAATTAGATAAAACAAATAAGTTTAAATATAAATATAATTCCAGAAAATTAATAAAAGGATTAAATCTTAGAAATCCTATATCTTTTGTTTTATAGTTCAAAAAAATACATATTATATATCAAAATGTTAAGATAAATAAAATCTATAATTTAACCTTATTAAAAAATATTATTGTGTTAACTATTTAAATAATTATTATTTTATAAACATTTCATAAGTAATAATACTTTAAAATTCATATTTTAGTATTAGTAAATAAGAAAAATAGAAATAATATACTAAAATTCTTATAAAAACAAAATCTACATTTACAAACTTGTTTCAATTATTTTTGTATCACTTAACCAATGTCTATTATTTATTAGGTATTTATAAAGTGATGAAACTTATAAAACTCATATCTTATTATTTAAAATTCACAAAAATACTTATAATATACCAAAATGATCACAAAAATGAAATATACACACTTAAAATATCAACTCATACTTTTGAAATAAAATGAAAGGTAAAGGTCTAATAAAACTTATTTAAACCCTTTTCTTTTATTTTAATTCATTAAAAATATATAAACCTTTACTATTGTCTTTAGTATTATTTGTTTAAAGTCCAAAGATGTAATAATAAGTCAATTAATGTTTAAGTGAAGTTAAAATAGGTCAAACCATTTAAATAATGTATCTACTAAAATTGTAAGCTCAAATTAAAGGTATTTTAGCTTTCCTAAAAGATTTTTACGAATTATAAAATAAACTAAAATAGTATATTGTTTATCACAAGAATCCTATGCACTTGTAACATAACCAAACTTTTATTTACTAATTCCTTCACCAGCTTGAGAAAACCACTTAAAGATTTAAACTAAATTCCAAAGTAATTGAAGTAGTACCTATTATTTACTTATTAAATATAACCATTGATTTATAAGATAGAAAGGTAAATGCATTCACTCATACTATAATTATTTAATGTAGTAATGTTTTCCTATTTAATAATCTTAGCTAATAAGAAACCTTAGAGTGTTAACCTTAAGTTTAAATACTTTTACTTTGTAAAGGTAATCTTTCCTCAATAGTTATTCTTTTAAGGAACATTAAAAGTGATACTTGAACACTTCTTTAAAATCTCTAATTGATTCTTAATCTTGTTTAAGAAATATTCTAGATACCATGATCCAATCGAATGCTTTAGTATTGTATACTACTTGTTGTATTTACTTATTGTTTCACACACACTCTCACAAGCCTTAATAAAACGCACAAGTGTGAATTTGTTATAAAAGTGCAACACATTCTAAAAAACTCATTCCTAGTTTCCAAACCCTAGATTAGATACGACTATTCCGAGGATTCGCAGTTCTCAAATTGCATTACATTACTTATGCATCATTGCATTTTGCTTCTTTAAACATTAGTCCTTACTGGACCAATGATGTTATTTACTTCTATTGTGTTGAAGACCGTGAGTGCATAATATTTCAATCACAAAAGGCAAGTTCACAATATGCTCATGTTCTTTGATTATTTTCTTTGCTTGTAACTCAACTATGTCATCACCTGCATTTCAAAAAAGGTTAGAAAACAATATTTTCATAATAATATGATTATGGATTATTTACTAGATGGTAATAATCTACTGATACAGTTCCAGTGGTAAAGGAACATAATATCTAGGACTTAACAACCAATGTAGCCAGTGATTCTAGTGCCGTATATTATGCGTCAACCATAAGACTTGTAATGGGACGGGAAAGTCAGCTGTATCTTCTCCCTTTCATATGGAGGCAAGATGACCTTATCGTGACGTTGGGATTCCCGG
Source organism: Avena eriantha (assembly GCA_910589775.1). Classification (NCBI taxonomy): domain Eukaryota; kingdom Viridiplantae; phylum Streptophyta; class Magnoliopsida; order Poales; family Poaceae; genus Avena; species Avena eriantha. Next base: position 262,595,930 of record OU342746.1, read on the forward strand.
TGTGGATCGAACATATGGGTGGGCACCCTTAGGCCCCACGATTTTGGTGTCTAGATTATTTATGAGTGGCTGCCGGAGGTATAGCCAGACCTCCAGGGGCATCACCAGATCATAGAGTCTTCGGGAACTCCCCATGGTTATAACTTGCCCTAGTTGGCGCCTTAACGGAGGTGTAGTCAGCCCCAGAGGATCGTGCAGACATATGGGGTCGTGGAGAAGGCAGTACTGGCTTGGATCTTAGACTAGGCCCCATACCAAGGACGTGTGGACAAGCTCATGACTTGGTTGTGCAACAAGGCTAAGGTCTCTTGTGGGAAAAGTGACGCACCTCTGCAGAGTGTAAGAATTGTGACATGTTACTCCCTGTTCCAGGAAGGAGCTACGAACGTGGTAGGAAAGGAACTCCATGAAGTTCTGGTCAACCTATGAAGGCTGTCAGACATAGTTTTCAGAATAAAAGCAACCTTTGAATAAATGTTTACGAAAACCTACATTGCCTACGACCTAGGTCTGTGGCTGTAGATATAGTGCATCATACACTCCTTTTTAGTGAACTTGCTAAGTACACTCGTACTCAACTGTACCTTCTTAACCCTTGCTAGGTTCTAGACCGTTGAAGACGATGTCAACATCAACTTCTGCTCAAGAAACCATCATTGACAACTCAAGTTCTTCAATAAAGTCAATGAAGTCAACATATACATCAGCTAAAGTGAAGATAAAGTGTCGGTTTAGATAGGAGTAGATACTCTAGCCATAAAACCTACTTCTGTAGAGCATTGCATTAGTAGCAATGATCAGCCAAATAGTTTAGATACTAATCTTAGTTACTAGATAGTTCTGAGTTATTATTTCTGGTTCTTCTTTGTAAGCAGTTCTTTCTCTCTCTTTAACCTAGAGTGTTCTGTGGATCTTTTGTAAAGAGTCGAGTTGTAATCTATAGTCATGTCTTGGACCTGCTGTGTTTTTGTTGTACCACTCTGAGGGATGTAATACTAGTGAATGGTGTTTCATTGGTGTTATGTCAACGACTATAGTGTACTACATCATGCAGTGGTATGCTGGGTCACCGCACCTAGCAACGCCAATAGCACATGTGGTGGATCCGGCTCAGGCACAAGCTGAGTTAGAAGAAACTAGGCAAAAAATGTTAGCTCAGGCAAAGAAAGTAGCAGAGTTATAATTGTCCTTGAACATTACTTTGAGGGAATATGCAAAGGCAAACCGCATAGATGGAGTGAAAATCTAAGGTAGAAACCTAATTACTGAGATTGACAAGGAATACGAGCCTAGGCCGGGTCAGACAGCCACGATAGTAACATGAGGGATGAGAGGAACAGTACCCGACAAAGAACCTCAGAGCAGCAAATGCGGCTGCGTCCGAGTTAGAAGGTCTAACTGGAGGCTCGAGAAAGGCAACAAGAAAGGGTGAACCACTTCTTGTGGGTCGCTTGCCAGCAAAATGAAGAAATGAACAAAGCAAACCTGGCGCCACCAGGAGCATTGCATGTGGTTCATTCGGCTAGAAATAACCCGGCAAAATCCGACGGAGCCGCATCATCTCCGGGTCACAATCCCAGGAGAGAAGAGGTTGTCAACACCTGGATTTTTAATCCCAGATGCGCGTTATGCCATACCTCACAATCCCAGGATTACCATTTTTGCGACACATAACGGATTGGATATCACAGTACATCATCCATTACAAACCATACATAAGGTCTTACACAAATAAGGATCTCATGATCCAGTCTTAAAACAACAAGCAGCGGAAATAAAAGATAAGCATAGCAGTGGGGTCCATCTTCAGGGGCACAGGCAATGCTGACGAAGGCAGATAGTCCTAGTTATCATAGTCGTCCTGCTGGCCATCATCTTGATAGTCTCCTTCATAGTCTAGCCATGATAATAGCCAGGGACAAAAGCCATGAGTACTCTTTAAGTACTCTCAAACTACCACTAACAAGTATTATGAATCTAAGTTAAAGTGCTAACTCTATGCCTAACTATAAAGTTAAGTTTGAAACCTAAGCTGAGTTCTGAAGCAAAGAAAGATAAAGTAAAACTCTAGAATCACCTAAGTTGGGGAAACTATTGGCATAAACACAACCCTGTTGTGGTCAAGTCAAGATTCATCATTCATTTCAAGTTATTTAGAAAACATCTGACAACGAAACAGTATGGCCATTCCAACTGTCCATAACCGAGGACGCGGCTATTCGAATAGTTTGACACTCTGCAGAGGTGGTACACTTTCACCACAAGATTCGATACATCTGTCAGGGATAACCCTGAATCATCATACTTAGTATGCAGATAATCAAACATAACCTTCCCTTTACACACCCTAGTATAAGAACCTCTCCTATGAGCATGGCCTCCCAACCATGACCATCAGTCATCTTGGGCACTGCATAGGTGGACATCATGAGAGGTAGCCTCAGCTCAGACCTCTCCCATGAGGGAACTAATACTAATGCATATAAATTTCCAGCTAAGCCTTACCCAATTCAGGTAATGTGGTTGTACGGTAAATTTGGAATGGTATCGCATCCGAATCCAACCATCAGTTTTAAAAAAGGGTTAAGACTCATGCCTCAACATTTTCATCATCATCAACCAATTGTGTTTCTCACACATGTCAAAACATCTCAATAGAATGACTCATCATTCTAAGGTTTTCATAATTCATTTTCACCAAGTATTCCCATCTAAAGTGACTCAAGCTTTTGAGCTAATCTAAACTACTAAGGTAAGAGTGTTCACTAAGGTGGTAAAGAGGGGTTCAATCTCATGCCATAGAATGACATCTAAAGGGTTCTAAATAGGTCAAGTTTTATACTTTTTATGCTACCTTCTAAACAAGTAAAGGACTTTGTATAAACTAAGAGGGTAAAACTTGTAACTAAGACTTGGGTACCAATAGTCAAAAGGGAGTGGGATCAAAGGCATGCCTAAGGCATCTTAGCTAAACCATCTAGTTGATCCTAGCCTATTAAACACTAAACTTGCAAGTGCTAGCTTGCATTGTTAAAGGTGGCTTGCACTTAAAAGTGCTAGCTTGCTAATAGTAGCTTGCCTTGGTTGGTGTAGTGGTTGAAGTTTTCTTCTTCTTCTTCTTCTTGGTAGAACTCCTCCTCCTCGAAAGCTTGGTCGGTACTATCGTCTATAAATACATACGGAGCACACAATCACCAAACAATAATTAACTAGGCTAAGTAGCATTCTAAGACACACCTTGGATGATCTTTTATCATCACAAGCATCACAAGTTCAATTCCATAGTTTCATTCTTTTTATTTTAGAAAAGTAATTTCTACTCATTGCAAAATTAACTAAAATTTAATATTCACCACCAAATATGGGATCATGTGGACACATGTCCTCACCACATATTCTAACATGTGGGAATGAGAATTAAAGGTTGGATCAACATTACTTTGGTTTAAGTTCATTATTTAATGATTTAAAGTGACTAGAAATGCCTATATAGCATTATTTTGGTACTAGTCCAAAGTCACTGCATGTAAACCTTAATATTATTACATATTTAGATAGATATGATGAAATGTGATTTTTGAGAGTTGTAATCAACTCAAAAGCTAACTTGGTTGATTTTATAAAAATGTTGCAAGGTGCAAATGCTTCTGTCTTCTTATTTTTATTAGGAGATATCTATAACTCTAATTGAATTAAATCCAACGGGCTTGAATAGATCATCTTAATACCTTTCAGGAAAAATTTGTTTCATGCAATTTGGATTTGTAAAACTCCCAGAATTGAATTTTAAAAATAGTGGACAGAAACTAGATTTAACTAAAAAGAAAATCCAGATTTGAATGTGTGGGCTAGCGCGGGAAACGACTTGGGCCGGCCCAGTGGCGCTCCGCGGCGCGGGGCTCAGCTAACAGGGGGTCCCGCTTGTCAGCGGCACTTAACACGCGAAACGGTACGCGCGTTGTGGGCCGTAGCATTTGAAGGCAGATCTACGGCTGAGGGTCGTCGTCAACGACGAACAGGTCGCCGGCGAGCTCGAACCCTAGCGTCTCGGTGGGGGTCTGCTGGGGACGTACCAGGGCTTCAGCGGGGTCGGCGAGGCGGGCAAACAAAGTGGAAGATGACGGCGAGGCGAGGCACGGTTGCGGCGGAGCTTGGGGTTGTCGCAATCAGCGGCGCCCTTCTCCTCCTACCGCGGTTGCTCCAGCTCCAATTCCGGCGAGGCAGAGCTCTCCTTGCTCTAGCGAGAGGTGGGTGAGGTTCAGAGAGGTGAGGGGAGTGGAATGGTGTGGAGAGAAGAGGCTAGGGAGGGCTCCTTTTATAGGCTCGACGGTGAGACCGAGCGGGATGGGCAGGCGACGGTGGCGGCATGGCTACGGCGGGATAGAGGCATGGCTGCGGGTGGCGATCGACGTGCGGTTCCCTGGCGGTGCTCTAGGCATTGAATGCAACCGTAGGGGTGGTGGCACGCGGTCTGGGCGAGGTGGCGCTCTGCGCGGCAGAGGCGGCGGTGTCCACGGCGAGCGGTGGCTGTGAGGCGTTGGGCGGGCAGCGGGGATGTCTAGGGTGTTCTCCAGGTCGAGGCAGAGCGGCGGGCGCGGGTTGCGGCCAAGGGGCGGTCTGGTCGAGCAGGGACAGAGCGCGCTCTGGGGGCGACACTGCATGGTGCGGTGGCACTAGGCACGGGCTTTCCTCGGTGGTCCACGGCAGCACTTGGCTCGGGCAGGGGACAGAGAGGGGCGGTGAGCTCCTGGCTACCTCCTAGAGATGGCGAGGGAAGGGGGAGTGGTCTGCTGCAGTGAGGGCAAGGTTGGCTGGCTAGGGGTGGCTCGACATGGCATGGCAATGCCGCTAGGGGCTAGGGGAGTGGGTGCTAAGGGCCTGGTTAGATCAAGAGGGGACAACGGAGTTAAATGGAGGTCAAATGGGGGCAAAACCCTGTTCAAAACAGTGAGCTATGATTTAGGTTTAAACCTACTTGCCAAGTGTTTGATTAAATGGCCGCAAGAACTAAACTTTTGAATTTTGATTTCAAATTTTTTGGGTGTTCTCCACTAATGCTAGGTAGTCTCTAGTTGCAAGGGTTTTGAAAGTGGAGCTAAAAAAGATGGGTTTTGCAGAAGGGGTGATTTATGCATATGCATTAGATTCAATTTTCAAATGCAATTTAAAATAAGTAACAGAATGTTTTTAGCAGATCCAAAGGTGGGCCTTGGTACCTCATTTTGTGTACTAGCAAGGGGTACAAAGATCAAGAATTGTTTCTGTTAAGAAATGAGTGCTAGGAACACTCAAAGTAGTGTAGTGGATTAAAATGGCCAAAATGACCATTCCTCCTCTTTAATTCTATTTGATTTGATTTTCTTTAGGAAAAGTTTGGGAATGATGTAGATGATGTTTAAATCACCTAAGAAACATTTTACAAGCAAAGGATCACACAATCATGGCAATTCAAAACAACTCCTATTTTAAATGCACACATATATGAATACTTTCATTTTAAATTTGGAAAAGTTTTTGTTAACCCCATTTTTGATTGATTTGATCTTGATAAGCTTGGATTGAAATTTTGGGATGTTACAGAGGTGGTAAACTCCGGGAGAAGAGACAAACAGATGGTCTCCTATGACCCGGTGAGAGCTGGAAAAGGCAAAGCAGTGCAAGTGGACGAAGATCGGCACAGTACCAGCCAAGGTGAAGCTGGCCGAGGTAACCGCGACCAAGGCAATATCGGTCAAAGAAACACTGCCAACGCCAATGCTGGACAACATGATCCAGTGGGAATAGGACAAAATGTACCTCGGCAGCAGCAGCAGCAACGCGCACCTCGGCAGTAGAGAAGTGCAGGTCAAGCAGCGCAACAGCAGAACACTTATCCGGATCAGGAAAGATACAATGATGGTTATTCAGCGATGATCAACGACGGGCACCCTAGACCAGAGCACCATATAATTGGGTCGAGGCTGGGAAGCAGAAACTTGTAGCCAGATGATGCAAGGCTAAAACTGGATCATGCGAGGTTAGAACTAATCAAAGTACAAGGCCCTCCTAGTCCGACATGCTTTGGGCCCTGGATCATGAAGGAGCCACCAGTGCCAAACTTTCAGTTGTCCAGAGGAACCAGGACTTATGATGGTAGTACCAGACCAGAGGAGTGTCTTATTGATTACACAACAGCGGTCAAGATTGCAACTGGAAATCGGAGATGGGCAGTAAGGTACGTGCCTCAGATGTTAGAGGGACCATCGAGGGTTTTGCTAAACAACTTGCCACCAGGGAGTGTCAACTGCTGGTTGGATTTTGAGGATTTATTCATTAGCAACTTCTCGAGCACTTACAAGAGGCCCAACAGGCCATAGATTTTGGAGTTATGCCAGTAGAGACCGAATGAGCCAGACCGAGATTTCTTGACTCGGTGGTGCAACGTGCGAAACTCATGCGAGGGTGTAATTGAATCACAAGCAATTGTCTGGTTCGCCCAGGGCTGCAGATATGGAAGCATGTTGTGGCAAAGACTGGAGCGGGATATGCCAACCACTTTGGCTGAGACGATCCGGATCACAGATTCGTACGCTTTGGGAGATCCAACTCAACCCCGGCTAATGTCAAGCGAGGCAAATGAGGAATATTACAACCGAGATGGCTCTAGGTCATCAAGGAGGAATGATTTCCGAGGAAAGAGAAGGGACAAGCGTCCGAATTATAGATATAACTCACAGTAGGTGGCAGTGGTGGACCGGGATCAACCCAGTGCCGGCGCCAGAAAACTGGAGGGCAAAACTGGCAACAGAAAAATGAAGGGAATAAGCCTTGGACCCCGGAGCAGAAAAAGCAATAGCAAGAGCGAATAGATCGACCGAGGTATACGTTCGAGTCTATGCTGGATCAACCTTGCAAGTTTCATACGCCAAGTCCGGGGAATCATACAACCCGACAGTGTGAATGGATGAGGAAATTAGAACAGGGCAGTTCGGGGAATGCTCAGGCACCTTGGAATGAAGCTCCTCGGAATGAGGCACCACGGGAGCCACTACTGACAGGGGAATGGACATCAACTAATGTTGCCTCCACCTCCGCCGAGGTATGAAAATCAAGAAAGGAGGGATGATGTGCATCAAGTGAATAACAAGCAACAGCAGGACCAAGGATACCATGCTAATGAGGGACGAAACGAATACAGGGAGCATCATCAAAGCTACTGTGTGTTTACCACGGAAGAATCTGGTCGGAAATGCTTGCAGCACCAGCATATGGAGGTAAGTGCGGTAATGCCCACAGTGGTAAGATATATGCCTTGGTCGGAGCAGGAGATTACGTGGAGTATCAAGGATTAGCCAAAGAACATGCCTGGTCCAGGGACCTACGCACTGGTCCTGGATCCGAAGTTCATCGTGCTAAATCTCATTGTGAGGTTTTCCAAAGTGCTAATTGACAACGACAGTAGCATCAATATCATGTACAAGGATACCATGCACAAGTTGGGAATATCAGAGAACATGCTGCAAGAAACAAGGACCACCTTTCACGGCATTATACCAGGTATTTCCTATGAGCCAATTGGTAAGGTCTGGGTTGATGTGTTATTCGGTACGAGGGATAACTGCCGGACTGAAAATTTGGAGTTCGAAGTAGTGAATCTGGAGAGCGCTTATCACGCGTTACTCGGCAGGCCCGCGCTGAACAATTTCATGGCAAGTACTCACATCAGCTACTTAAAAATGAGACTGCCCAGACCTAGGGGAGTGATAACCATATCAGGGGACTTCAGGCATTTGATCGAGTGCGCCTCAGCCGGATCTAACTTAGCCGAGTCACTCGTGATAGCTCAGGAAAAAAGGAGGATACAGGAAGTAGCGGCATTGGCTCAATCCACGCAACAATATATGCCGGATCTGACCAACCCGCATGGAAGCGTGTCATTCCAAGCAACCAAGGATACAAAGAAAGTGCCTATCAATGATCAGTTCCCAGAACGCACCATAACCATTGGTGTCGAGTTAAGCAGCAAATAGGAAAGCGAGCGCGTCAACTTCCTCTGTGAGAATCAGGATATCTTTGCTTGGTCCACACAGGATCTGCAAGGTGTGCCGAGGGAGTTCGCCGAGCACTCTTTGAACGTAAGACCCGGTGCTAAGCCGGTGAAGCAGCCTCTCCGGCATTTCGCCGAGGACAGAAGAAAAGTCATTAGAGCAAGTTCAATAATATAGCCGGTTGTTGGCTATAAGCAAGTGACACGTCATCTATAGTCAGCTATATAGCCAATATGTACAATAGTTGGCTATAAAATTGTAGTACTTAATCAATACGTGGCCCACTTGTCACTCTCATAAAGTGCCTAGGAGCACGTGCTAGAGCCGGCTCTTAACTTACAGCCGGCTCCTCTTCTCTCTCCTCCACCTCACCCAAAGTATACTATTTTATCTCTTATAGCCAGCTGATTGTACTCTATTGTACTTGCTCTTAGGGATGAGATAGCTAGGCTCCTTGCAGCCGGGTTTATCATGGAAGTACTCTATCCGGATTGGCTCTCTAATCCGGTGCTAGTGGAAAAGAAGAAGGATGATCCGAACGTGGCCGTGGTATGGCACATGTGCATTGATTACACGAACCTGAATAAGGCGTGTCCTAAAGATCCGTTCCCACTTGCTAGAATAGATCAAGTCATAGACTCAACTGCTGGATGTGAGCTATTATCATTCATTGATGCGTATTCTGGTTTCCACTAGATACCCTTAAAACTGGATGATCAAATAAAGACTGCGTTTATTACCCCGTACGGGGCTTATTGCTATCGCACTATGCCATTTGGATTACGTAATGCTGGAGCAACGTACCAGCGATGCATGCAAAAATGTTTACATGACCAAATAGGTCGAAACGTGCAAGTTTATGTGGATGATGTGGTGATAAAAACTAAGGAAAGCAATACGCTCCTTGATGACATCCGATAGACATTCGCGAACTTGAGACGGTTCCAAATGAAGCTTAACCTGGAGAAATGCACCTTTGGTGTGCCTGTAGGAAAGTTACTCGGTTTTCTAGTGTCTAGCTGAGGTATCGAAGCTAACCCGATGAAAATCCGGGCCATAGATAGAATGGAACTGCTAAAATGTCTTAATGATGTGGAGAAGTTCACTGGTTGCCTGACATCGTAAGCCGGTTTGTATGTCGGCTGGGAGAGAAGGCCTTGCCCCTCTACCAGTTAATGAAAAAGGCAGACAAATTCACATGGACGCCACAAGCGGATATCGCATTTCGAGAATTGAAAAACATGGTATCTACTGCACCAATCCTAGCAGCACCACTACCCAAGGAGCCAATGTTGCTCATGTAGCCGTGACCAGCCGAGTTGTAAGTGCAGTAATCACAGTGTAGTGCGAAGAAGAAGGAAAGTCAGTGTATTATCTGAGCGAGGTATTATCTGCTTCAAAACAGAATTACCAACACTATCAAAATATGGAGTATGGCATGTATATGTCGGCCAAAAAACTCAAACACTACTTTGAGGAACACCCCATCAAGGTGATATGTGAGGCACCTATATCAGAGATTATGAGTAACAAAGATGCAAGTGGCCGGATAACAAAGTGGGCAATTGAGCAATCCCCGTATGCACCATAGTTTGACAGAAGAGATGCAATCAAATCACAAGCTGTGGCGGATTTCTCTGTGGACTGGGCTGAGATGCAATACGAGCCACCACTGCCGGACTCAAACTATTGGCAAATGCATTTTGACGGATCAAAATTAAAAGAAGGGCTGGGCGCCGGGGTAGTGCTTACCTCGCCCAAAAAGGATCAACTGAAATATGTTCTCCAAATCCACTTCAGTGCCTCAAATAATGTCGCGGAATATGAAGCACTGGTACATGGTCTCAAAGTAGCAAAAGAAGTGGGGATACGTCGGATACAATGCTTTGGAGACTCGGATTTGGTGGTGCAGCAAGTACCTGGCAACTGGGACACCTTGGACGCAAATATGGCCCTTTACAAATTTCATGTGCAAAAGATAAGAGGGTTCTTCGAGGGATGTGAATTCCACCACATACCTCGGATTGAAAATGAGGCAGCCGACATACTGTCTAAGTTGGGCTCATCCCGGCAGCCAATCCTGCCAAATGTTGCCTTGGAACACTTAATAAAACCATCTATTACTCCATCGCCGAATCCAAATCAATTTATATCCCGGCATTTTCCGGGTCAGAAGCTACGCCAATGGAAATAGATTGGGGAGGCACCTCAGCAAACCCGGGGACTGCTTCGGCAAACCCGGGGACTGCCTCAGCAAACCCGGGGACTGGTCAGCCAAACTCGGCAGAAGTTATGTCGGTGGATCCAATGGAAATTGACGAGGAACCTTTCTCAATCCGAGTTATACCCATTTGGGCCAAGCCAATATTTGATTTCCTGAAAGAGGGAATCTTGCCAAGTGATGAGATACTCTCAAGGCAGATCTAGAGAAGGGCAAAGGCCTATACCATTATCAATGTCGAACTATACAAGAGGAGTGTAACCACAGTACTACAGCGGTGCATTGACCCGGGGGAAGGACTTGACATACTTCAGGATATCCACCAAGGATAATGTGGTCACCATGCATCTTCAAGAGCATTAGTGGCAAAAGCTTTCCGACATGGAATTTATTGGCCAAGTGCCTTGGAGAAAGCAGAAGATTTGGTGAGAAAATGCAATGGTTGTTAGAGATACGCCATGAAAACTCATCTGCCAATGTCAGAACTCAAAACTATCCCCATTACTTGGCCATTTGTTGTATGGTGCCTATACATGGTAGGGACATTTAAGCCGACTAAAGGAGGAATGACCCATATCCTAGTTATGGTCGACAAATTCACCAAATGGGTCGAAGTGAAGCCAAACAGGAAATGTGATGGGGCAACAACGGTGAAGTTTCTCAAGGATATAATCATGAGATATGGCTACCCCCATAGTATAATAACTGATAATGGCACAAATTTCTCTAAAGGAGCATTTGCGAGGTTCTGCCGAGAAAAGAAAATCCAGCTAGATCTAGCCTCAGTGGCCCACCCCGCATCGAACGGGAAAGTGGAAAGATCCAACGGACTGGTATTGTCCGGGATAAAACCCCGTCTCATAGAGCCGCTGCAAATATCAGTTGGGTGCTATATAGAAGAACTACCAGCAGTACTATGGAGTTTAAGAACAACTTCGAATCGATCAACAGGCTATACGCCATTTTTCTGGTATATGGGGCAGAAGCTGTATTACCAGCCGACATAGAGCATGATTCTCCAAGAGTCACCCAATACATAGAAGATGAAGTGCGCGAAGCCCAGAAAAATGATGTTGATCTGCTGGAAGAAGCAAGAGAACTGGCCTTGTCCAGATCCACCATATATCAGCAAAATCTCCGACGCTACTATAGCCGGAAAGTAAACCCCGGAGTTTTCCGGGAAGGTGATCTGGTACTCCGGTTGGTGCAACGCACTGCTGGCATGCATAAGTTATCCCCTCCATGGGAAGGACCTTTCATTGTAAGAAAGCGTTGCACAATGATTCCTACTATCTTATTGATGCACAGCCACAGGAAAAGAACAGGGCGGACAGGTCCAGAGTGGAATCTAAGCGACCGTGGAATGTAGCACTACTTCGTCCTTTTTACACCTGACAAAGAGGTGAATGTATCTGAGCTACTCGTATGTTGGTATGTATGTCGGCAATGAGGTTATTATTGAAACTTTGGCACCCCAAGCAGAAACTCGGGGACTGCCATAATAATTGCTCTTCTTGCTTTCGTATTTTTATATGTCAGCTGGGTTAAGTCGCTTATATCTTAGCCGGATTAGTAATGTGTGAGTACCAAAAACCCAACTCTTCGACTTTGCTATTGTCCAACAAGAATTGGCTTCATGGCAAGCAAGAGAACAAGTTTGGAATGGCAAAGCACATGAAAAATGACTAAGGAAAAGAACTTAAGTGAGCCGACATTTGTTATTCGGACTAACCCTGTGTTTACTTTATTCATCTAACGCCGGATTATTTTGAGCTAATCTCAAAGTTTCAAGTATTGTTAAGTCATTTTTTGAACCTCGGACTCGTAAGTCAAAAAAACCTAATCAAGGTAGACGCGAGCTGAGTCAAAATTGGGAGAACAAGAAAAGGAAACTCGGGGACTTCACCCACGATAATCCAACCTTAAAAACTTAGTTGCAAACAACATAAATTGTAGCAAAACCAAACCAAGGTACTTAAATACATTTTCACCCGGCATTCCGAGGATCTGACGAATACGGTTAAGTGTTTTCAAGGAGCAGGGGCAGAAGCCGAATCATCGGCCGAATGAGGAGGTACTTCGGAACTTGTGGGTGGGGCGCTAGCATCAGCCTCATCCTCGGGGTTGGCCTCACCATCCTCCGGGTCTTCAGCCTCGTTGCCAAGTTCGGAGGCCTCGCCCTCACTTCCCTCATCTTCTTCACCCTCAGAAACAACTTCATCGTCAAACACGTCAAGATAGCTCAGCCCCTCGTTCCAAGCATGGCAGAAGGAGTACTGGATAAGCTTGTTCGCACAAGCTTTGTGATGCGCAACGCACTCTGGATCTTCGGACCACTTGGATCTGGTGCACATGCGTGTGAGCAACCCCAAGTCTATTCCTTCATACCATGAAAGGACGAACTGCAGCGCGATGTCAGCCCCGGCTCGAGCGGCAGATTCTCACCACAGGTGCACCTAAGTATCGCACTCCATCAATTTGGCTATGAAAGACGCATTTCCTTTGGGAGTGGGCTCAGTGGGCCAGAGGGAGTTGAACATCCGCATTGCCGCCGGCATTATATCTGCGCCGTAGTTCTTCACTAGCTCCATGCGAGTGAAGAGGCTTGCCAGCAGATCCTCCGTATCATACGGGATTTGCTCGACATCAGTGCCTGTGGGGATGCCACGTTGCTCGCGGGACTAGGCTACGGCAGCAACAGCAAGAGTATCACCTTCTGGAAATTTTCCTGAAAATAGAGCATAGGAAATAGTGAGCAAAAGCACTAAGTACGGAGAAATGAAAGTTGAGCAAGGGAAAGAAACTCACGGGCAATCTGGAAGAGGAGTCGCTGAAGCTCGGCATGGACATTGGCGCTGTGGGCCTGGAGTTTTTCGTATTCAGAGGTCACCGAGGTAAGTTTAACGTCAGCTTCCTGCAATAAATTCTGGTCCTTGGAAATTTGCGTGGCTAGACGCTCTTTTTCCTCGGCAAACTCCTGGTCAGCCTTCTCCAATTCAGACTTATGGAGGCCCTTAAGCCTCTGAATTTTGGCATTCAGCCGAGTAATTTTGAGTCCAGGAGGCGCAGCCGAGCTATCTCGTCATCCTTCTTCTTCAGTTTAGCCTGATACTTTCCTGCTTGTTCGAGAAAATGTGTCATCATATCAGGCATAGGTACGCTGTCCTCAAGAGTAACTGCAACAGTGGGTTAATTCGGCGGAGCCGAAGTATAAATATCTACTGAATCAAGAAAAGAGCATGCAATGATCATGTGAACGAGACAAGTTACCATGAATTTCAGTCAGGTTTTTCCGCAAGATGATATCCTCGCCTTCAACCTCGACTGCATGGTTCGGATAACAAGTTAATACGGATCACAGATAACTCGAACAAATGAAAGTGGAAGAAGGAAAAGTCTTAAGTAAGAAAAATGACCCTTCTTCTGGTGCTCCTCCAAGAGTTTGCCATAACGCGCGCGAAAATCTTTGTAAGAGTCCAGCAGGCGCTGGAACTCAGCAGTTCGGCGGTTAGTGGTAATCTAAAAAAAGAAAGACAATGTCAAGTTCATAGGCAAAGTGAAAATAATTTAGAGTCTACAAGATCCGGGCCAAGTGGAACTTAACCCGGCTCTAGGTGTGTGGATATTTGAAGTCACAAGATCTGGGCCAAGTGGAACTTAACCCAGCTCTAGGTGTGTAGATATTCGAAGTCTACAAGATCCGGGCCAAGTGGAACTTAACCCGGCTCTAGGTGTGTGGATATTCGAATTCTGCAAGATCCAGGCCAAATGGAACTTAACTCGGCTCTAGGTGTGTGGATATTTGAAGTCTACAAGATCCGAGCCAAGTGGAACTTAACCCGGCTCTAGGTGTGTGGATATTTGAAGTTTACAAGATCCAGGCCAAGTGGAACTTAACCCGACTCTAACTTTATCACTATTTGAAATTGCTAAGGACGAAAACTAAATTCTCGAGGAGCATCCGACCGAGTAACAAGTTACTCCCTCGGAGGCTCGGGGACTAGGGGATATGTCTATAAGTGCCCATGCATGTAAAGTACCGCAGCGGAAGAAAAGGGTTACCTCCATCATCCGGCCAGCCAAAGAGATGGGAACCGGGTCAAGTACCTCTAGAACCTCAACATCCGAGTCATCGTCATCTGGCCAATCCCTTAAAGAGGAGGCCTTACCAGAGGTGCATTTGACGATGTCCGGAGTGGGCAGAAAGGTCTCCGGATTAGGCTCCACCTCGTCCTCCTCGACGCGGTCCGGCACCCACTTGCTCGCCAGCTCCTGGCCATTTTTCTAGTGGTTGCTGGACAAATCGCTGAGAATAAAACAGCAAAGGTTAAGTTAAGAAAATTGTCCGGCATATCGAGAAGACCCAGAAAAGCTATAAGTAAGAAGTTTTACCTTTGGAGGAGGATTGTCCCGGGTGTAGGGCGCAAGCCCCCATTCCCAAGCCTCGGAGAATTCCTTCTCCATGTTGCAAATGGCCTTAACCCGGCGGTATACCGCCTAGTTATCAAGCTCAAAGGAGGACGTTCGGTGGGGGTCGAGGGGGCCGCTCAAGTAGCAGATCTTGTGGGTGCGTTTCTGCAGGGGGAGACCTAGCTACAAATGAACATGATCATAATATCCTCCGCCGCAGCTTCTCCTTGAGCAGCTCCTTAACCCGGCGGTCAACCTAGTTCGCCAAAGCCGTGGGGCGCTTGGAAATTTTCTCCCACAGAGAGGTATTCGGGGGTCCAAGCTTGAAGGGGAGGAGCCGGATCAAATCTTCGTCCGTAGTGTTCAGGACATAGAAGAAAGTCTAGGCCCAGCCTTTGCAAGACTCGAGCCTAGTAACCCGAGGGAACACTGAACCCTTGCGGGGAGAGATGGAGGCCCCACCGCATTGAGTCAGATCCTTTGTCGCCGGAGTAAGCTCCTTAGCAGGAACAACATTCTTCTGGAGACCAAAAAACTTAATCCACATCTCCTTGGAGGGCCAGAGGCCGACATACCCCTCTATGTTGGAGGCGAAAGAGGAGAGAGAGGTGATGGCATTGGCAGGGCGATGGTGTGGTTGCAATTGATATGTGGAGATGAAATCGAAAAAGAAATTGAAAACGGGAAGGCCGAAGCCGCGCTGAAAGTGGGAAAGGAAAACTACGTACTCCCCTGGATTGGGAGAGGGAGAAATCTCGTCGGTGGCGAGGCGGCAGGCGACACCAGCGGGGATGCAGCGCGTGGCATGGAGCCAATCCAGATCGTCCTCGCAGAAGAACGTACCGTCCCAACAGCCGCGCTCGTGGCCCTCTTCTTACTCCTCCTATTCAGCAACCATGATAGCTTCTTCCTCTATCATGGCGAAGTCGAGGTCCTCGAGGACAAGATCGGAGTAGAAGTAACCAGTGGCGGGGAGCCTGGAAGCGCAGGGCCCCATGGTGAAGACCCTGAATAGAAGCGGCAGCGTGAGCGTGAGGAGCTGCTGAGCACGGTCGCGGCGGCGCCACAACGGAAAAGGAGCAGCGGTGGTGGTGGAGTTCCCCCAGCGTCCTACTTAACCGCACGAGAGGGCGCGTAGTGGGATCCTTTGTGGTTGCCTTGCCACACGCAATGGACATGTGCGCAACCGAATAAACCAATCAGATCACGGCCACAGCGAGGGCCACAAGGAGAAAAGATCCCATGACGCGACGTGGTGTTACAATTAACGAGGCGCTGTAGTGAAGGGACGTGCGCAGCAGTTATTCCTGACATTACAACAGTAACAGGCGTAGTAAATGGGCGTGGCCCTTAAAATGAGGCAAAATGATGATTACCCTCCACGTAGGACGTGGGGAGGCATACAAGAGAAGGAAAGGTAACTCGGATAAGCAAGCAAAAGACCCAGCCAGTAAGGAATAACTCGGAATGAGCCAAGGGAGCACAAGAGAAGAAACCCCGGATTACAGGGTAACTCGGCCAAAGAGGCAAGGATCTGGATATGGGAACCTGTTGTGGCCTTAACAACTAAAGTTTCTAAGACCGCACCAGCTTCGGGGACTAATGTTGGGGGGATACCACCGGGTAGGGTAATGCCGGGGTATAAAGGTCGAGTTAGCCGAGGTACGGCACGATCAAAGCAAGTGCTGACTGGGTCACCTCAAGGCAGGCCGAACCACGGAGTAACCCGGCCTGTGGAGCATCTCCCTAGCCTTAGCCCAGTTGGCATAAAATATATGCCAGCCATGTTTGTCTGTCTATTATGCAGGTACCGTCATAGCCAGGTTAGCCACGTGCTAGCCGGACTATCGTATGGCTTCCGAGAGAAGGAAGGAATCTCCCGCCGGTCAAAAGGTGGCTTTGTTAGCTATAGCGTGAGCAAAGCAAGGCAGAGAGGAGGACCATCGGGTCAGGGCGACCAAGATGACGCGGGCAATGTCGGCTGATGTAGCCCGTGTCTGGTGACGCTTAAATACAAGGATTATGTTGTGGGTTATGTCCAAAGCCCGGACGAGCCATTAAAGGGAATAAAGAAGCATCTAGCTTTAGCCAAGGGGCATATTCGGGCAATATGCTACCACGTGAGCCCTAACTTTGTAACCCGGGCTCCCCTATATAAGGAGCACCCGGGCCTCCATAGAGAGGGATCGATCATTTTCTTTGTCTAAGTTAGAACTGTAGGGCTAGGTTGTGGGGAGTAAGAGCATAGTCTCCTTCTCACGAATAGCTCGAGGAGCATTTGTATCAACCATTGATAGAGAAAATACAAGAACATCTGTGCATGGAATCACCATGCTTTCCCTCCCTGGATGCCCCTAGCACCCATTGGCCCCATCTTTAGCCTATCCATGGCATCTGCCATGCGACCACCACAACAGCAAGGATCAAAGATCTGGAGGATAAGTATGTGCACACCCTCACACAACTGGATAGGTTCCAAGCCCTCATTTGGGATGTGGAAAACCAAAACTATGAGTATGAAGATCGCTTCAAGAAGATCGCTGAGGCTTCCTCCACCAAGTTCAATGATCCACTATGCTTCTACAATGGGAGGCCCTATCCTTGGAAGATCAAGGAGTGGGACACCTATTATGAGGAGAACGACACCAAGGAAGAAGACCCAATGGCAAACCTCTAAGCTTAGGGGAGTTCCACCATATTTTATGATTTTAGTTATCATATTTGCATCTGGTTTGTAATTGTTAGGAGGTTTTTGTTTGCATCCATTATGTATTGATTTTCCTAGAGTTTAAAGAGATCTTAGAGCATATCATGTATCCTTGGCTGAGTGGTTTTGAATGAAATATAAAGTATGGTGTCATCCATGATTCTCTTGTTTGGGACTTATGGGTAACACTCATGCAGATGTGTGCACCATAGGTAGAAGTTTCACCTACATCTTTCCTTGAACTAAATTAACTTGAACATGTTTGACAAGCATAGAATTACTCAATAAGATGAACTTGCAAATAATGAAAGATCCATGCAAGGGAAGCAACACTTATTAAAAAAGGAACATTGTGAATTTTTGGTGAGATAGGAAGTCCTATAAAATAAATAGTTGGAAAGAGGAGGATGACAAGGGGACATGCGATACTCTTGTTCCATCAGAATCCAGACTTCAGCGGTCCTTGCTCCAAAAGTCATCAACCATGCAAAAACAGATGAAATAACATAAGTATCATATCTGAATATGAAATATATCAATGAATAACAGTAAATTATGATATAGAATAGTGATGCAAAATGGACCATGTTTTCTGTTGTCTTCTGGCTCCATGACTCTTCCAGTAAAATATCGACTTTGGCTTTTGTCCCGTTCAATTCTGAGAATATTCATTTTCTGGCTTTTCTTGAACCAAAGACAACAGAAAACATGCAACTGGCACTGTGGCATCTTGTTAATAGGTTAGTCCCAGAAAGTGTATAAGAATACTCCAAAGTGTGGATAAAACATAAGAAAGTAGATATAAAATAAGCATGAAACATCAAAAATTATAGATACGTTTGCAACATATCAACGACATATGTATCAAATCATAGATCTGTAAATACCAATGAGGGTTGTTCCATAATTTTAATTTAAGCCGCAATGCCAAGGTTACATGCACGCGTACAAACATTAGAATAATCAACCAACATCTGCAAGAGTTCCAACACAGTATTCCGGCAACCATGAGGAAAACTCCAAAATCGATCGTACAACACTACCACTGATGCTGGGATGGAGATCTCGTCTTCAAATGAAGAACTGAAGATCACTTATTGTATACAATACCATGTGCATTGACGTAGATGCTAAAAAAGGCTACCAATACCCTAATTTGATTTTTTGAAACCACAACTTTAAAACTCCACCCATAGATCGGGTTCCTTGTCCCTCCGGATGCTAGCGTGGTTGGCCGAACAAGGAGGGAATCGATCTATGGAGGAGGAGGCCATCGGAGAATGGGTATCCCGTGAAAGAATAGGGGAACCGAAGAGCCTCAGATTCATGAGGGGACTAACACATGCTTAGACCTCGATGAAGACGATGGTAGCAAAGGAACACACGCACGACAGAGAGATGACGCAGTTGTTTTTACCTAGGTTCCGGACCCTCGTGAGGAGGTAAAGCACCTACAAGTGTATGTCTACTGTTTCTGATCGCAAGGATTGACCCCTCTGAAAGGACATTTAGTGTTCCAATCTGTTTTGGTGTTCGTTAACAACATAAGGTACATTTTACTGTGTGTTAATGTCTACAGGTCAATCTATTGAAAAGGGAAAAAGTCAGAGTGTTGCGGGAAATTACAGGGCTAAATTACAGGGCTAAAAGGGAAAAAGTCGAGGGGGGACACTTCCATAATGCAAACCATCCTACATGATAACTTCTCGATTAATGATATGACTCTACTAAAAAGGTAAAAAGATAAAAGATAGTGATATGATACCGCGGCACTCCCCCAAGCTTGGAACAACCCAAGGGGATGCCAAAACCTGATGACGAATTACTCCTTCGATGGTGGTGTTCTCTCGATCGGAGTGAGAAAGCTTTCTAGGATCTTGTGAAGCCTATTATTCTCTTCTTGTAGCATCTCCACGTTTCTCCTCAGGACTCGGTACTTATCGCAAAACTCATCAGTGGCCTGTAGAGCTTCCACCGCTGCAGGGCAGGAACTGAGGTTTAGAATTGGAGGTATAAGCCCTTGTCCTTTCATGCCTGCCGACATGCCCTTTTCTTCCTCCTTGATGCTCCAATCCATATCTTCATGCCTAGTTGTGATCCTTTCTTCTTCCACCCATCCTACGAAGGTCCTCTGCTCTAGGTCGCGATGGAGCTCGCGCCGGTGTCGCAGCTCATAGTCCTCCGAAAATGAAACCTAAAACGACATCTGAACAAAACATATCGAAACGAAAACACGACTAGAACATGACATACGAACCTCGGGGGATCCGGGGGATTATATATTACGAAGTTTTACAATAAAAGGAAGGTACTGGGAGAAAACGGGTCGGAGACGGGCTCCAGGGTGGCCGCGCCACAGGGGGCCCATGCCAGAAGGTGGTGTGAGCCACCCTGGCTCTGTTTCCGTCCCTCTTTCGCTTCGTTGCTTTCCTTGTTGGATAAAAACTGCAAAAATATAACTCGACAGATTTTTTGTGGACCTTTTCTTACCAGAACTGTTACCTATTCGAAAACAGACTCTACAGGTCTCTGAACTTTGTGTTTAATAAATTCTTCCGGAGTCACCTCTTGAATAATGTCAATATCTTCATCTTTATACACATATTGTTTGAGTCAATTAACCATTCACCATCTTATTACACCATTTTCTCCTATAACCTGGAAATTTCTTTCATACAATTCTCATTAGAAACATTAGTGCGTGCGAGGTAATAAACTTTTTAAGTTCAATTTCAACTAAAATCCATCAAAACATAAGCTACTGTAGCAACTCCTTCCGAAAACCCAAAAAGAATTCAAAGAGGAAATCAATTTAAGAGGCAAATGCAAGAGTGGCAAAAATGTATCAAAATAGACCAGCGGGTAAAGATCAATTATTTCGAAAATCTTCTGTTGCTCAAATCAAAAAGTGCAAAACTAACGAAAGTTAAATAATAACCCGGGGCATGCACACAAAATATTACAGATCAGTACGACGTTCTGGGATTTTTCATGATTTTTAATAGTGAAGCACAAAATTCTGTTTCAGGACAACAACTTCCCCAAATCTTACTTCTCTCTCATTAGAGGTTGATCTTGACACAAAAACCAAACAAAAGGATAAGGAGAGGTTATTGCAGAAGCAATAACTTCCAAGACTCAAATAAACAAAAACAAACTGAAAGCAGAAATATATTGGGTTGTCTCCCAAAAAGCTCTTTCTTTATAGCCATTTACGATGGGCATGCTAATTTCAATGATGCTCACATAAGAATATGAATTGAAGTAAAAGAGAGCATCAAGAAGCAAAAATACACATGTTTAAGTCTAACCCACTTCCTATGCAAGGGAATTTTGTAAGAAAATAAATTGTTGAAACCAGAGGCTGCTAGCATAGGAAGGAAAAACAAGTGCAACATAAAGACTTTAAGCATAAAACGAGGAAACTTGATATTATTGAGATGCATAAGAACAGTCTTCCCTCTCTCATAATAACTTTCAGTATCATGCATAAATTTAACGATATAACTATCACATGAACCATTGTAGCAATGATCACTTATCCTAACAGAAAACACAGGTATATTAGCTCTCATAACACTACTTTGTGAAACAATATTAGAAGTATCCTTACAGAGGATAGTGTGTCCATCTTCTACATATTTAGTGACAAAGTCATTCACATTTACTACTACAGGTTCATCAGCTATTTGTTCATCAGGTTCAACAGCTTTATTTGTACTTTCATTAACCATACTAGTTATCATAAAATGTTCCTTTATCTTAACTGGAAAAGGCATTTTCTCAGTGTAAGGTTCAGGTAAAACATGATTAGCAGTATAAACTTCAGTATTTCTTACAAGAACACAATTAGCAATATCTTTATATGGCTCATGATACTTATCCCATTTCTTTTTAGGAATTTCAATATAGGAAGCAAAAGCCTTAAAATAAGTTGCAATAGCTTGAGAGTCTAGACCATAAGCATTACTAATATTACGAAAGTCATCAGTTCCCATAAAATATTTAATGCATTCATAATCATAATTTATACCTGACTTTCTTCCTTCATCATTCTCCCATGCTTCAGCATTGTCTTGAATACGGTCTGGAAGATCCCATTTAGCTCCTTCTTACATGTGTGTAAATGATCCAGCACAAGAAGCATCCAATAGATCCTTATCATGAAGAGAAAGCCTCGCATAAAAGTTATTGATAATAATATTGTTGGGGAGCTCATGAATAGGACATTTGAGCATTAGTAACTTCAATCTCCCCCAAGCTTGAGCTGTAATCTCTCCATCAAGAGTCCAAAAGTTGTATATTTCATTCTGATCTTTATGAATCTCACTAGGAGGATAAATTTTGAATAAAAGAGAGGTACTACTTCCTCCCATTCAAGAGCTTGACCATTCTTCAGCAGCTTATACCATTCCTCAGATCTTCCTTTCAGTGATAATGATAATAACTTCTTCTTGACTTGATCGATTGTAATAACTGCACACTTGAACAACCCGCATAATTTGTGTATAAAGAGCAAATGATCACCGGGATGGACAGTTCCATCTCCAAAATATTAGTTATCCATAACACGATCAATAATTCTTGTAGGAATCTTAAAAGTATCATTTTCAGCAGGTGATGGTTCATCTACTACCTTAGTAGTGGTAGTAGCATTATGAAATAAGAAACTAAGCGAATTATCCATATTGGAATAAAGTAACTAACAGAAATAAGCAATACTCATAGTAGAAGTTTCCTTTACCAGTTCCACTCTCCAATAGCGCTCCACTCCCCGGCAACGGCGCCAGAAAATAATCTTGATGACCCACAAGTTTAGGGGGTGTATCGCAGTATTTTCGATAAGTAAGAGTGTCGAACCCAACAAGGAGCAGAAGGTGTTGACGAGTGGCTTGAAGCAGGAATTCTCTGTAAATACTTAGCAAACAGATTTTTAGGGTTTTTTTTGATAATGCAGATAAATAAAGTGCGAGTAAATAAAAGACAGTAATAATAGATGCAACAAGTGGCCCAATCCTTTCTTTAGCAAAGGACAAGCCGGTTGTATTACTTAAGATGACCACACATTCTCGAGGACACATGGGGATATCGTCAAGTGCTTTCATTTCATATAGTTGATTAATCTTCTTTAGTTTTTATAAGTGTTGTGTGGGTGAACCTGTGCTAATGTACTGACCTTCCTAGGACTAATACATACTTTTGATTAAACCCCTTGCAAGCATCCGCAAGTACAATAAAGTAATTAATATAAGAACCTAACCACAACTTTAAACTCTCAGATCCTACATCCCTTGTGCAATGGTTTCCTAACGGGGGTTTAGGTTTCTGTCACTCCGGCAACCCCTGCGATTAGTAGCCAAATACACAATGCATTCCCCTAGGCCCATAAAGGTGAAGTGTCATGTAGTCGACGTTCACATGACACCACTAGAAGAATAACACCACAACTTAAATAACAAACTATTGAATCTTTCTCAACATAATTCCACTACTAACAACATGACTTCTCCCATGTCCTCAAGAACTAAACGAACTACTCACAAGACATCATATGGATCAAGATCAGAGATGAAATAATGATAAGTAACAATCTGAACATAACAATAATTCAATGGTTCCACTCAATAGCATCAACTACAACAAGTAATCAACACCGGGAAAGTTTCCCCTAAGAACCATGCAAGATTCAACCCAATTGTTACAGCGGTATGAAGTCGTGATGATGGTGCTGGTGGAGATGATGATGGAGATGATGATGATGATCCCGATGAAGTCCAGCTTGATGGTGGTGTTGATGGCGACGATCTCCCCTCTCCGGGGAGGAATTTCACCAGCAGATTTCTGCCCACCGGAGAGCTCTTTCTCTCTCTATAGTTTTCCGTCCCGCAGAGGCGGCGGATCTTTCTGTGGTCCCCCCAAGCTTAGGGTTTCATGGGGATAATATACGTCAAAGGGAAGAGTCAGGAGTGGGCCAAGGTGGCCACACCACCTAGTGGCGTGGCCAGGGGTGGCCCGCGCCAGGGGGTGGTGTGGGCCCCCTGTGGCCCAACTCCGCTCCCCCTTTTGACATCCTTCGTCTTCTGGAAAAATAGAATTTTCCATGTGTTTTCCTGGATTTTCTGATCTTCACGAATTTCGCCTCCAAACAATGCCTTTTCCATCAGAATCTAGACTTTAGCGGTCCTTGCTCCAAAAGTCATCAACCATGCAAAAACAGATGAAATAACATAAGTATCATCTCTTAATATGAAATATATCAATGAATAATAGTAAATTATGTTATAGAATAGTGATGCAAAATGGACGTATCAATCTTTTTGAGTGAAACTTGTTTTTCCATCCTGTTCCTTCAGCTTTTACCATGGCAAGCTCCGGATCCAATCTCGGAGGAGATGACTCTAAGAAGAAAGGCGTGGTGAACCACTACCTCAGGTCTATGGTGGCTCCCATGAAGACCTTGAACTTCAAGGAAGGGGTGTTGCTCATGGAGGAGGTGAAGGCCCCCAAGACCGAAGGCACCATGGAGGAGAGGCTGCAAGTCTTGGAGGACACCGTAGTATGCCACGGTGATTGAGCGTCATCTTGACGCTCATCACCTCATGAATCTTGATATGGAGAAGAAGGTTAAAGTCTACGAAGCAAGGATCAAAGATATGGAGGAGAAGTATGTGCACACCCTCACACAAATGGATAGGTTCCAAGCCCTCATGTGGGATCTGGAAAACCAAACCTATGAGTATGAAGATCTCTTCAAGAAGATCGCCGAGGCTTCCTCCACCAAGTTCAATGATCCACTATGCTTCTATAATGGGAGGCCCTATCCTTGGAAAATCAAGGAGTGGGACGCCTATTATGAGGAGAACAATGCCAAGGAAGAAGACCCAATAGCAAACCTCTAAGCTTAGGGGAGTTCCACCATATTTTATGCTTTTATTTATCATATTTGCATCTGGTTTGTAATTGTAGGAGGTTTTTGTTCGCATCCATTAGGTATCGATTTTCCTAGAGTTTAAAGAGATTTTAGAGCATATCATGTATCCTTGGCTGAGTGGTTTTGAATGAAATATAAAGTATGGTGTCATCCATGATTCTCTTGTTTGGTACTTATGGGTAACACTCATGCAGATGTGTGCACCGTAGGTAGAAGTTTCACCTACATCTTGCCTTGACCTAAATTAACTTGAACATGTTGGACAAGCATAGAATTACTCAATAAGATGAACTTGCTAATAAGGAAAGATCCATGCAAGGGAAGCAACACATAATAAAAAAGGAACATTGTGAATTTTGGTGAGATAGGAAGTCCTATAAAATAAATAGTTAGAAAGAGGAGGATGACAAGGGGACATGAGATACTCTTGTTATACTTAGTAATCAACGAGTAAATTGAATGATTGTCATGGGTATTTCAATACATATGCTCTATGGAAAAGTGTTTGAAATCCAAAGGGTGTTTAGAGCATATGACATGATTGAAAGACCCATGGATAAGATTTATACTGGTTGCTAAGAGAGCAAGACCGTTAACTAGTGCCATAAAAAAAGTGGTGAAAGTTCTTGACAAAAGTCAAAATAGTCATGTCTATCTGGTTGTTTAAAAAATTCTCTTTTCCACTGTTTTTTCTATGAGAAACTTATCTTTATTTGTAAAGGCATATCTAGAGGGTAAATTAAAAGCTAGTAAAAATCCATGCAAAGCTATTACAAATAGCGAAGTGTATGATAAATCTGAGACTTGTTAAATTGTCCAACATGTAATGGTTAGTTTTTGTTCAAAAGTAAGGGGTATGTGATAATTTCTATATATGTAGCTCAGATTTACATGGTTGTTAGTCCATATTTCTTTTGGACAAGTGAATATGCATAAGTTGATGATGCCATGCTCGTATTTTCTTGTCAACCATAAGCACATTGATGCATGATCCTGATCTATTCGCTTATTTGCTCGAGGACGAGAAAAGGTTTAAGCTTGGGAGAGTTGATACATGCAGTTTGCATCATCATTTTTAGGACTTATATGTTATGTTTAGAATCATATTTATCATGATAAATCATTATTTATGCATATTTAGTTGATTTATGGGACTTTCCTACAAAGTCCCTTTCATTGGTATTTAATTTCTAGGAGGCAGAAAACCTCCTATTTCATGTTTTTGTTGTTTCAGGACCTTCTGGACGTCAATAAATTGAAGCAAAAATATATGATGATTTTTTCACCTGGAGAAGGACTGTGGTCCCAAGAATGCAGCGAGGGGAGCCACAAGGCCCAAAAGTGGGCAGGTGGCGCCCCCGCTAGGCACGCCACCCATGATCTTTTGGCCCACGAGCATCGCCTTGGCTCCTATTTTTTACAGACGCCTCCGTATCCCCAGAAAACCTACGCCATATTTTTTCCATGATTTATAGAGGCGGTGGTGGAGGAGAAAGTCCTCTACTTCTCCAGGAGAGGGCAGATTCTGCTGCACTAGAGCCTCCGGTGAGGGGTAAATCGACGCCATCATCATCACCACTCCTCCTAGGCATAGGGGAGGCCTCTCCATAAAGATCTCCACCAACACCATCACCATCTCCAAGATCCATCTCATTCCCCTCGTTGTTTGTGATTGATTGAACCCCGGATATTGTTTTAAGGGCTATTTACATGTTTGTGATTGGCATCTTGTCTTTATTTGGTGGAGATATTATATTTTCAGATTGTGTTGTATTCCATATTCTACCGATCCATATCATGTTTGTCACTTGTGAGTAGATCCCCATGTTCCTGAGGGCATAAGATGAATTGGCTATGATTTCCATATAATATGCAGTGAGTATGTGGTCAAGTTTTTATCTTTTATATTGTTATATGATGGTTTTGTGCGAACATCGGCTACATATTACTTCACCTATATGGGCTCATAGGAGAATACTTTGATGCAATGATAGGGGTTGGAAGGGACATAATTGACAGAAACCGTTTTCCAATACTTTGAGTTGCATTGGAGGGATTATATGTCAGGAACTAATGAACCTATTGCTATGGTGAGACATTTATGTCTTAATGATTCTTAGATGTTCATGTGAATGGCTCTAGGACCCATCATAAGTGGTGTATTTTTCTCATATTTGTGGTTGCACCTTATTTAGGCTCCGCCCTAAGGGAATGAAACTTGACTACAGTTTAGATCATATATTGTGCAGAAATCTTTATGCTAAGTATATCCATGCCGCCCTTAGGAACGCTTGTCACATATAAGTACACACACTTGAGATTGTCCTCTTGCTTCATAGATGATTGGGTTTCTCTCATTGAGAGCATTTACTTATTGTTGTTTACTTTCAACACTTTATATTCTTGGAAACTACAAACCCAAAAACACCAAATCTACTACATTTACTATTATTTCCCTTGTGGGTTTGACAACCTTTATTTATTGAAAAGTATGACAATTTATCTCCTGCACTTGGGAGACATCAGCTGCTGTAGAGAGTTATGATGGTTCAGAAAATTTCTTTAGCTGCATGATGGAGGAGAACAACTCTGTTAGTGAGCACGTACTTAAAATGTCTGGGTACGCCGATAATCTTGTGTCCTTGGGAATACCGATTCCCATTGACTTGGGCATACATCATGTTCTCCAATCTCTGCCACTAAGCTATAATAGCTTTGTGATGAACTATAACATGTAGGGCATGAAGAAGACTCTCCCCGAGCTTCTGTCAATGCTTAAGACTGCCGAAGTGGGGATTAGGAAAGAACATCAAGTGTTGATGATCAATAGGACCACTGGTTTCAAGAAATATAAGAAGGGTAAACATAAGGGTAACTTCAAGAAGGGCGGCAAATCTATCGTTGCACCTCATAAGAAGACTCGGGCTGGCCCTAAGTTTGAGACCGAGTGCTACTATTGTAAGGGGATTGGCCACTAGAAGCGCAACTGCCCCAAGTATCTGGCAAATAAGAAGTTTGACAAGATGAACAAAGGTATATTTGATATATATGTTATTGATGAGTACTTGACTAGTACTCGTAGTAGCACATGGATATTTGATACCGATTCGGTTGCTAATATATGTAACTCGAATCAGGGGTTACGGAACAACTAGCAAGGGATGAGGTCATGATGTGTGCCGGCAATGGATCAAAGGTTGATCTAATCGTCATTAGAATGCTACCTCTCCATCTACCATCGGGACTAGTTATAAACCTAAATAATTTTTATTTGGTGCCGTCGCTGAGCATGAATATTATATCTGGATCGTTTTTATTGCAAAGCGGTTATTTGTTTAAATCGAAATAATGGTTGTTCGATTTATATGGATAATATCTTTTATGATCATGCACCTATGATGAATGGTTTATTTCTCTTGAATGTCGATAGTAGTGATACACATATCCATAATGTTGATGCCAAAAGGATTAAACATGATAATGATATATCTGCATATATGTGGCACTACCGTCTAGGTCATATTGGCGAAAAACGCATGAAGAAGCTCCATTCTGATGGACTTTTGGTATCACTTGATTTTGAGTCAATTGATACATGTGAGCCATGTCTTATGGGCAACATGACTAGAAACCCGTTTTCCGGTACAATGGAGCGGGCGATAGATTTGTTGGAAATCATACATACTGATGTATGTGGTCCAATGAGTGTGTCAATGCGAGGTGGATATCGTTATTTTATTACTTTCATGGATGATTTTAGTAGATATGGATATATCTATTTGATGAAACACAAGTCTGAAACCTTTGAAAAGTTCAAGGAATTTCAGAGTGAAGAGGAAAATCATCGTAATAGAAATATTAAATTTCTGCGGTCAGACCGTGGAGGTGGGTATCTAACTTACGAGTTTGTCACACACATGAGAGAGTGTTGAATAGTTTCACAACTCACACCTGCCAAAACACCACATCATAATGGTCTATCGGAGCATCATAATAATACCTTATTGGATATGGTTCGATCTATGATGTCTCTGACTGACTTGCCACTTTCATTTTGGGGTTATGCACTGGAAACCGCCGCATTCACTTTAAATCAGGCACCATCTAAATCCGTTGAAAAGACATTGTATGAATTATGGTTTGGAAACAAACCTAAGCTGTCATTTCTAAAAGTTTGGTTTGCGATGTTTATGTGAAGAAACTTCAGCCTGATAAACTAGAACCCAAAGCGAATAAATGCGTCTTCATAGGATACCCTAAAGAAATAATTGGGTATTCCTTCTATCACAGATCTGAGGGCAAGGTTTTCATTGCCAAGAATAGATCCTTTCTAGAGAAAGAGTTTCTCACTGAAGGTGTGAGTAGTCGGAAGGTAGAACTTGAAGAGGTTATGTGGTGACCCAGCATACCACTGCATGATGTAGTACACTATAGTCGTTGATATAATACCAATGAAACACCGTTCACTAGTATTACATCCCTCATAGTGGTACAACAGAAACACATCATGTCCAAGACATGACTGTAGATTACAACTCGACTCTTTACAAAAGAACCTAGAGAACACTCTAGGTTAAAGGGAGAGAAAGAAACTTCTTACAAAGAAGAACCAAAGATAATAACTCTAGATTATCTAATGACTAAGACTGGCATCTAAACTATCTAGCTTGCAATTACTACTAATGCGATGCTCTATAGAACTAGGTTTTATGGCTAGAGAATCTATTCCTAGCTAATCTAGAACTTCGTATTTACTTCAGTTGATTTATATGTTGACTTCCTTGACTTCATTGAAGGACTTGAGCTGTCGATGATGGTTTCTTGAGAAGAAATTGATGTTGACATCATCTTCAATGGCTTAGAACCAAGCAAGGGTTAATAAGGTATGGTTGAGTACGAGCGTACTCAGCAAGTTCACTAAAAAGGAGTGTATGATGCACTATCTCTACAGCCATAGACCTAAGGTCATAGGAAATACAGGTTTTCGTAAACATTTCATCAAAGGTTGCTTTTATTCTGAAAAGTATGTCCGGTAGCCTTCACATGTTGACCAGAACCTTCATGGGGTTCCTTTCCTACTGCGTTCGTAGCTCCTTCCCGGAACAAGGAGTAACATGTCACAATGCATACACTCTATAGAGGTGCGTTGATTTACCCATAAGAGACAGCTTTGTTGCACATCCGAGTTATAGGCTCATCCATACTTCCTTGGTACGGGGCCCAGTCTAAGATCCAAGCCAATCACTGCCCCCTTCACGACCCCGCATGTCCCCTTGGTGTACGCCATTCCCACATCTTGAATTATGGCAATGGTTAGTATAGACCGTCAGATGCCAGAATTATCGTGGGACGTTGAGGGTTCCTAGCCATATGTTGCATATCCTCTATGAATTACCAATTGATGCACGCTACAAGGATAACAACCACGACCTGGCCATCTAGATGCATGCGAGAGGAAGAAGATACAGCAGACTTCTCCGTCCCATTCCAAATCTCATGGTTAACGCGTAATATACGACGCTAGAATCACTGGCGACATTGGTTGATTAAGTCCTAGATATTATGTTCCTTTACCACTATAACCGTATCAATAGATTATTACCACTTGGTAAATAATCCATAATCATATTATTATGAAAATAGTATTTCTGACCTTTTTGAAATGTAGGTGATGACAACATTTGAGTTACAAGCATTTTATAGAAAATAATCAAAGGACATGAGCAAGTTGTGAACTTGCCTTTTGTGATTGCAAGATTATGCACTCATGGTCTTCGAAACAATAGAAGATCCAAATTCTGTAAACAACATCATTGGTCCGGTAAGGACAAATGTTTAAACAAGCAAGATGCAATTATGCATAAGTAATGTAATGTAGTTTGATAAACGCGAATTCCCCAGAATAATTGTATTTGATCTAGGGTTTGGAAACCAGAGATGGTTTCTTTAGAATGTGTTTCACTTTTATACCAGCTTCATACTTGTGCTTCTTATTAAGGCTTGTGAGAGTGTGTGTGTGAAACAGTATGTGAATACAACAAGTAACATTCAATGACACAACATCTAAGATGTTGACAATTGATTCAATGTTTATTATGTTCAACCTTTCTATTATAACCTTATATTAGAGAATTAAAGAAAATGTAGAGTTCATTTATTTTTAAAAGAATTACTTTTGACGAAAAGGTTACCTCTTAAGTAAAATCATTTCAATCATGAACTTACACTTTCAAAGTTTTTTATTAACTAAGATTATCAAAGGGGAAAATATTACTACATTAAACAATCACAGCACAAGTGGTGTAGATTTACATATTTTGAATAAGGCGCCATCTTATAGATGGGTTACTTCTTAACATTCTGCAAAGTTAGGATTTAAGTATTATTACTTGAATGACGTGGTGTTTTGTTAAAGTTATAAGTGGATGCATTCACTTTCCTATCTTTAAAATCAATGGTTATACTTCATAAGTAAAGAATAGGTATTACTTCAATTACTTTAGAACTTGATTTAAATCTTTAAGTGGTTTTTCTCAAACTTGTGAAAGAATTAGTAATTAAGAGTTTGGTGATTTTATAAATAAATAAAGTCCTCCTAAGAAACCATACACTATGTTTAATGATTTTATACTTGATGAAATATTTTTAGGAACAAAATATGATTACTTTGGATGACAACTTTAGCAACTACATTTTTTAAAATGGTTGGAACCATACTGCTTTTCATATAAACATTATTTGAGCTTGTTCTTATACTCTTAGATTTAAATATCTTATATTAAAGGCATAAACAAAGTTTTATATAATTTGTATGCATTAAAATAAAACAAAAGAGTTTAAACTAGTTTTATTAAACCTTTACCTTTTATTTTACTTTAAAAGTGAGAGTTGACATTTTTAAAGTGTAGATTTTTTTTGTGATCAATTTGGTATATTATAGGTATTTTTGTGATTTTTTAAATAATAAGATATGATTTTTATAAGTTTTATCACTTTATAAAAACTAAATAAATAATAAATATTTAGTTAAGTATCCCAAAAATGTACAAAATAAGTTTATGAATGTTTATTTTGTTTTTCTAAGAATTTTGATATTTTATACTTATTTTTATGAATCTTTAAATAATACTATATACTTATTTAAGATTTATCCTTAATAGGATATTTGCTGATAATAATAATTATCTTATTTAAGTTGGAAAATAAAATATAATATTAGGTTTAGATTGTAGATTTTATTTATATGAATTTTTTGATATATAATATATATTTTTCTGAATTATCAAATAAAATATATTGATTTAACAAGATTTATTCATTTTCTAAAATTTCTAGAAAATATGGATATTGGAATTTATATTGTGTTATCATTTTTCCTAACAGACGATACTTGTTTTCACCGAGGCTATTTCTACCCTAAGTCACTGACCCATCGGCTAGTGGCCACGTTGGATGCCACCTAAGTGTGGACTAGTCAATGATGATGTCGCCCCCCTATTAATTATTTTTACACCGATGCTACATCTAGACATAGCCACTGACTAGTGGGTCCAGGTAACACATCATAGGACACGTAGGCATTGACCTTGGTCAATTTGCTGACCACGCCCACGATGACGTCGGTTGACTCGTCCATGACATCATCACACCGGAACCACGGTGACTGAATACGGCGAGGCTATCTTACGATGATGGGGATCTCATGGTGCGATGTTACGATTGGTGTTGGATGTGGAAAATCGAGTTGAGTCAATAGAAGGCAACGCCGCCACCTAATGGTCACCGGAGGACTGTCGGCAACAAGTTTATGCGACGAAGGACAGCGGTGCACGACGGATCATGTCGTGAGCTCGATTTAAAGTAGATAAAGAGATAGGGAAGCACTAGCATGCTCAGCATCTCACCACAAATGTGATGGAGGAGTTGGTGGAGCCAGGCGAGCTTCAGATGCAACCAATTGATGGTCACGACCACGGTGGCTGGCAAGATGTCGAGCTCGATTCCTCGCAATCTGAGATGCGTCTACTTGCGTGATGTGTCTGAGATGAACGAGAAGACAAATGCAAGTTCAGTGGTGTGCTTAGAGATGCTAGGGGAGCTAAGGAATGGTGGGGAACCTCATCAACTGGCAGCTAGGTTTTTGGTACTAGGAGAGGAATGATAAAGAGGATGAGCGCAAGAGAGGAAATATCAGGAGGAGGATGAGGGCATCATCGTGGAAGTCTTATCCTCGCAAAGGCATCGATGGCGGTGTCACGGCGGCGAGGCGAGATCGAGTGGTCGGCGGCCTCTCCAGCGAGCAGCTTAACCGGAGGAGGAAGGCGACGAATTATAATGACAAAGAGGTACGCGGGCATGGGCCGATGTTGGGCCACTGCAGAGTAAGTGGGTTATTTCTTCTACCACTCGTGTTGGGGGGATACCCCCGGGTAGGGTCACACCGGGGTATAAAGGCCGGGTTAGCCGAGGTTCGGCAAGGCCAAAGCGGATGCTGGCCGGGTCACCTCAAGGCAGGCCGAATCACGGGGTAACCCGGACCAGGGGGCGTTCGCCTAACTAAGTCTCAACCGACTTAAGCAGTAAGTCGGAAATGCATGTTTAACTTGTATGCAGGAATGGGTGTGGCCGGATCAGCTATGATCCGGGTCACATCTAGCTTCTAGGAGAAGGAAGGAATCTCGCTGGTCAAAAGAAGCCCCGGTACGCACTACCTGAGCGAAGCAGACAAGGGCAGGACCGCCGAGGCGTGGCCGACAAGGGTGATGACGCCCATGTCGGCTGACGCGGGCGCTGCAGAGGCTCACGTAGCCTCTATATGTGTGACGCGGGGGAAAAGCAACCCGGCCGGCTTACTACTTTGGGAGAAGGCATATTCTTAGGAATATGCCTCCACGTATGCCCTAAGTGGAGACCTAGCCCCCCCTATATAAGGAGGGCTAGGGCCTCTGTAGAAGGGGTTCCGCTAGTCTGATTGTTTAGGGTTTTAAGAGTGAACTGTTTGTGAGAGTAAGGGGGCTTCTTCTTCCTCCTCTCGCCAATACAGCTCTAGGAGCACTTGTAATCTTGGAAGAAAAGCAAATACAAACTTCTGTGTGAGGAATCACCTCACTATCCCTCCCTGGATTCCCCTAGCGTGTATTAGTCCCCACCTTTAGCCTATCCATGGCATCTGCCGTGACACCACCACGACAGTTGGCACCCACCGTGGGGCTAGCGGCGCTAGCAGGGGTCAAGATCCAGACGGGAAACTTCATCGGCACCGGCGAACGCATCGTCTCCGAGCTCGTTCAATGCTTTGGAGCGCCGGACTTCGTCTGCGACAACGCTGGCTGCTTTGGCATGCGCCCTCTGCCGCGCAATGGCCTCTTCATCAAGCTCGGCACGCACAAGGTCTACGTCGCTGTTGACGTGTCGTGTGTTCTTTCGCGTCACGTCGTCGAGGCGGGGGAGCCACCCCTCACCGTGGTTCCCGGACGCGTATCGCTCGCTCCCCGGACCATGCAGAGGTGATGATGACCGCGCCAGGTGCAGGCGCAAGCAAGGATCCAGTGCCAGATCCGGAGATAACACCTAAGGCGCCTAGGAAAGGTAGAGGTCCTCCACTAGAGAGGCAAGAGAATGTGTTGAGGGAAGCGATGGATAGCTTGGCAAACCCTGTAGTAGCAGCAGTAGATCCGGCTCGAGCGTAGGCCGAGCTAGAATAAACTAGGCAAAAAATACTAGAGGGCGCAAAGAAAATAGCCGCGGATCAGCAGTCGTTGAATATGACACTGCGGGAGTACGCAAAGGCGAACAAAGTTGACGCTGTAAAAGTGAAGGGAAGAAATCTCATGAGCGAGATGAACAAAGAGGGTGATACTGGAATTGAGGAATCAGAAAACTGTTTGTCCGTGGGGCTGCCGAGGTATAGTACCCCGGCAAAGAACCTCCGAGCAGCGGATGCAGCGGCGTCCGAGTTAGAGGGTCTAACGGGTGAAGCCCGACAAAGACAACAGGATAGGGTCAATGAGCTGGTTCGGATTGCGAACAGGCAAAACGAGGAACTACTCCGAGCTAACCCGGAGAGAGCTGGAGCCTCCAAGATTGTCCATTTGGCGATAGGTAACCCGGAGAAATCCGCTAGAGCCGCATCGTCTCCTCATGGTGGACCAAAGAGAGAAGAGGTAGTAACCTCGGCCCGAAGGAACAAGCAGATCGTCCCATATGACCCAACACGGGCAGGGAAAGGAAAAGAAGCATAGAAAAATGATGATCGACGAAGTGTGAGCCAAGGTGAAGCTGGCCGGGGTAACCGCGACCAAGGCAATGTCGGTCAAGGGAACGTCGTCAACGGCAATGCCGAATAGCGAAACACGGCAGGAGCAGGACAACCGCAGCAGCGGAATATACCAAGGCAAGAGCAAAGTGCCGGCCGAGGTATACAACAGAGAGGTGCTCCACGAGAGCAAGACCGGTACAACGATGGAGATTCGGAAATGGCAAACGCGGGATACCCAAGGCCGGGCTATCATGTGATAGGGTCAAGATTAGGAAGCAGGGATTTGATGCCGGATGATGCCAGGTTGAAACTGGATCGACTGTATAGGTCGGAACAAATCGAATGTCAAGGTCCACCGGGTCCAGCATGTTTTGGGCCCCGGATCATGAAGGAGCCACCTGTACCCAACTTCTAGTTACCCAGGGGCACGAAGACATATGACGGCAGTACCAAGCTAGAGGATTAGTTGATAAATTATGCTACAGCTGTGAAAATTGCCACAGGCAACTTGAGATGGGCTGTACGATATGTACCCCAGATGTTGGAGGGGCCAGCAAGGGTATGGCTGAACAATTTGCCACCCGGAAGCATTAACTGCTGGATAGATTTTGAGGAGATGTTCATCACCAATTTTTCAAGTACGTATCAGAGGCCAAATATGCCGCATACCGTAGCCATGTGCAAGCAAAGACCAAATGAGACAGACCAGGAGTTTTTAACCCGGTGGTGTACCGTGAGAAACTCGTGTGAGGGCGTGATAGAGTCACAGGCCATAGCATGGTTTGCGCAAGGGTGCAGATATGCAAGCGAATTGTGGCAAAAGTTGCAAAGGAAAATGCCAACCACATTGGCAGAGATGATCCAGATTGCTGATTCGTATGCTCTGGGTGATCCGACTCAACCTAGGATCGTGTCAAACGAGTCAAACGATGAGTACTACTAGAGAGATGGAGCCAGATCATCCCGAATGAATGACTACAAAGGAAAAATAAGAGATGACAGACCGGATCATCGATACGGCTCGCAACAAGTTGTAGCTGTGAATCAAGATCAGCCCGGAGCAGGGGTCAGTCAACGTCAGAAAACTGGAGGGCAATGGACTCCGAGAAACGATGGCAAGAAAACTTGGACGCCAGAGCAAAAGAAACAGTGGCAAGAAAAGAAGGACCGTCCAAGGTATACTTATGAGTCGATGTTGGATCAGCCGTGTAAGTTCCACACGCCAAATCTGAGTAACCCAACGGGTCATACAACGAGGCAATGTGAATGGATGCGCAAGATTGAACAGGGTGGTTCGGGGAATGCTCAGGCATCCCGGAATGATCAACCTCGGCAGGAATTACCCCGGCAGCAATTGCTCTCTAGAGCAAACACGCAACAGCTAATGTTGCCTCCCCCTCCGCCGAGGTATGATAACAACGAGAGAAGGGATGCGGTGCATCAGGTGGAAAATCAGCATCAGCCGGATCAGAGGTACCCCAGAAATGAGGGGAGAAATGAGTACAGAGAGCATCATTAGAGCTATTGTGTGTTCACCACTGAGGAAACAGATAGAAAGAGCTTGCAGCGCCGACATATGGAGGTGAATGCAGTAATGCCTGCAGTGACGAGGTATATGCCTTGGTCTGACCAAGAAATCACCTGGAGCATCAAGGATCATCCCAAGCTTATGCCAAGCCCTGGTTCGTATGCGTTGGTGCTAGATTCGACATTCATTGGGCCCAGC
The DNA here is from genome assembly GCA_910589775.1 of Avena eriantha. Lineage (NCBI taxonomy): Eukaryota > Viridiplantae > Streptophyta > Magnoliopsida > Poales > Poaceae > Avena > Avena eriantha. The sequence continues at coordinate 262,632,210 of OU342746.1, forward strand.
ATTAATGTAAGGTTCTCAAAGGTACTGATCGACAATGGCAGTAGCATTAACATCATGTATGCGGACACAATGCGCAAGTTGGGTATCTCAGAAAACATGCTACAGGCCACGAGGACAACTTTCCATGGCATTGTGCCCGGCATTTCTTGCAAGCCCATAGGCAAGGTCCGGGTTGACGTATTGTTCGACACGAAAGATAACTGCCGAACCGAAAATTTGGAGTTCGAGGTGGTGAACCTGGAAAGTGCGTACCACGCGTTACTCGGAAGGCCAGCGCTGAACAAGTTCATGGCAAGCTGTCACATTAGTTACTTGAAGATGAAATTGCCCGGGCCAAACAGAGTGATTACCGTTGCTGGGGACTTCCGACATTCCATGGAGTGTGCGTCGGCCGGGTCTAACTTAGCCGAGTCACTTGTGATTGCGCAGGAGATAAGGAAAATTCAAGAGGTGGCGGCATTAGCTCAGTCCGCGCAGCAGTATATGTCGGCGCTGAGTAACCCGCATGGAAGTGTATCCTTCCAAGCCACGAAAGATACCAAGAAGGTTCCTGTTGATGATATGTTCCCAGAGCGCATCGTAACAATTGGTGCCGGGTTAAGTGATAAATAGGAAAGCGAGCTCGTCAGCTTCCTCCGTGAGAACCGGGACATTTTTGCTTGGTCCACACAGGACTTGCAAGGTGTTCCGAGGGAGTTGGCCGAGCACTCTTGAAATGTGAGACCCGGGGCAATGCCGGTGAAGCAACCTCTCCGCTGCTTCGCCGAAGATAGGAGGAAAGTCATCGGAGATGAGATAGCTCGGTTACTAGCTGCAGGATTTATCATGGAGGTTCTTTACCCGGATTGGCTGTCTAATCCGGTGCTGGTGGAGAAGAAAAAGGACGATCCGAATGTGGCGGTGGTTTGGCGAATGTGTATCGATTACACGAACCTGAACAAGGCGTGTCCAAAAGATCCATTTTCCACTACCAAGGATAGATCAGGTCATAGACTCAACTGCTAGATGTGAATTGTTGTCATTCATTGATGCATATTCTGGTTTCCACCAGATACCTCTGAATCCAGATGATCAAATAAAGACTGTGTTTGTTACCCCGTATGGGGCTTATTGCTATCGCACCATGCCGTTTGGTTTACGTAATGCAGGGGCAACGTACCAAAGATGTATGAAAAAATGTTTGCACGACCAAATTGGTCAAAATGTACAAGTGTACGTGGATGATGTGGTTATCAGGACCAAGGAAAGCAAAACGCTTCTTGACAGTATCAGGCAAACATTCGGGAACCTAAGAAGGTTTCGGATGAAGCTTAACCCGGAAAAATGTACCTTCGGTGTCCCGGCTGGGAAATTACTTGGATTTCTTGTTTCCAGCCAAGGTATCAAAGTGAATCCAACTAAAATTTGGGCCATTGAACGAATGGAACTGCCGAAGTGTCTTAACGATGTCCAGAAGTTCACGGGTTGCCTGGCATTGTTTTGTATGTCGGTTGGGAGAAAAGGCATTGCCTCTTTACCAACTCATGAAAAAGTCGGATAAGTTCGTTTGGACGCCGCAGGCCAATGAAGCCTTTGCCCACTTGAAGAAGATGTTAGCCACTGCACCAGTGTTAGCCTCGCCACTATCAAAGGAGCCAATGTTGCTCTATATAGCCGCAACCAACCGAGTTGTAAGTGCAGTGATAGTGGTGGAGCGCGACAAGGAAGGTAAGTCGGTGCAAAGGCCAGTGTATTACCTGAGCGAGGTATTATCATCCTCAAAGCAGAACTATCCACACTATCAAAAGGTGGCGTATGGGGTGTACATGGCCGCTAAGAAGCTGAAGCACTACTTTGAGGAACATCCCATGAAGGTAATATGTGAGGCCGCCATATCCGAGATAATGAGTAACAAGGATGCGAGTGGAAGAATTGCAAAATGGGCAATTGAACTAGCTCCTTATGCGCCATAATATGACAGAAGAGTGGCAATCAAATCTCAAGCTGTGGCGGACTTTTTTGTGGACTGGGCCGAGGTGCAATACGAACCACCGTTACCATATCCGAACTATTGGCGAATGCACTTTGACGGATGAAAAACAAAAACCGGGCTAGGTGCCGGAGTTGTACTTACCTCGCCAAAGAAGGACCAACTGAAATACGTGCCGCAGATCCATTTCGCGGCATCAAACAATGTCGCTGAGTATGAAGCACTTGTGCACGGGCTCAAGGTAGCAAAAGAGATTGGGATACGTCGGATCATATGCTTTGGCGACTCGGATCTGGTGGTGCAGCAAGTGTCGGGACTGTGGGACGCCCTTGATCCAAACATGGCACTATACAGATTTCATGTGCAGAAGATATCTGGTTACTTTGAGGGATGCGAATTTCACCATGTACCCCGGGTGGAGAATGAGGCTGCCGACATGTTGTCGAAGCTTGGGTCAACCCGACAAGCAATTCCACCGGGTGTAGCATTAGAGCACCTCAGGAAACCATCCATCAGGCCGTCCCCAAAAACTGACTCAATTTATGTCCTAGAGGACACGGAATCTGGAGCTGTACCCATGGACGTTGACCTAGGAGGTGGTGCGCGAAACCCGGGGACTGCCGCGGCAAACCCGGGGACTGCCTCGGCAAACCCAGGGACTGCCTCAGCAAACCCGGAGGCTGCTTCGCAAGACCCGGGGACTGCTCAGCCTGATCCGGTTGAAGTTATGCCGGTGGATATAATGGAAATTGGTGAGGATGTGTTCTCTGTGCGAGCGATACCAGCTTGGGCACTACCTATATTTCAATTCCTGAAATATGGAACGTTACCCACTAAGGAAGTGTTGTCCAGGCAAACTCAGAGGAGGGCAAAGGCGTACACAATCATCAATTCCGAACTATACAAAAGGAGTGTGACCAATGTCCTCCAGCGATGCGTTGACCTGGAAGAAGGGCTTGACATCCTCCGAAATATACATCAAGGGGAGTGTGGGCATCATGCCTCGTCCCGAGCCTTGGTGGCAAAATCTTTCCGGCACGGATTCTACTGGCCAAGTGCCTTAGAGCAAGCAGAAGATCTGGTGAGAAAATGTAATGGTTGTCAGAGGTATGCTACCAAGACACATATGCCAATGTCGGAACTCAAGACCATACCAATTACATGGCCATTTGTCGTATGGTGCTTGGATATGGTTGGTCCGTAAAAAACCAGCAAGGGGAAATATGACTCACATTTTGGTCATGGAGGACAAATTTATGAAGTGGATTGAAGTGAAGCCTATAAGAAAGTGTGATGGAGCTACGGCCGTAACGTTTCTCAAGGACATCATCTTGAGGTACGGTTATCCTCACAGTATCATAACTGATAATGGCACAAATTTTGCGGAAGGAGCATTTGTGCGTTACTGCCGAGATAAGAAGATCCGGCTGGACGTAGCCTCGGTAGCCCACCCCGCATCGAACGGACAAGTGGAAAGATCCAACGGATTAGTATTATCCGGGATACACAGAAGCCGAAGTGCAAGAAGCCCGGCAAAATGATGTTGATCTGCTAGAAGAAGCGAGAGAACTGGCACTGTCCAGATCCGCCATATATCAGCAAAATCTCCGACGCTATCATAGCGGGAAAGTAAGCCCCCGAGTCTTTTGGGAAGGCGATCTGGTGCTCTGGTTGGTACAACGTACTGCTGGCATGCATAAATTATCCCCCCATGGGAAGGGCCGTTCATTGTGAGCAAAGTGTTGCACAATGATTCTTATTATCTTATAGATGCAAAGCCACGGGAAAAGAACAAGGCGGACAGGTCCGACGAGGAATCTAAGCGTCCATGGAATGTAGCTCTACTTCGTCCTTTCTACACTTAGTAAATAAGTGTATGTATCCGAGTCTTCTCATGTGTCGGTATGTATGCCGGCAATGATCTTATCAATGAAATGTTGGCACCTCGAGCAGTAACTTGGGGACTGCCTTAATAATATTTGTTATCTTTTGTGCATTCGCTGGAATAAGTTGTTCTACTTAACTCGGATTAGTAATGTGTGAGCACCAAGAACCCAACTCTTTGACTTGCTGCTGTCCAACAAGAATTGGCTTCATGGCAAGCAAGAGAACAAGTTTGGAATTGCGTAGCACACGAAAAATGACTAAGGAAAAGAACTTAACCGAGCCGGCGTTTGTATTTCGGACTAACCTTGTATTTACTTTCAAATTATTATGCTATTTTATTTTTGAGCTAAGCCTAAAAGTTTCCCAGATTGTTAAGACAATTTTTGAAGCTCGGATTCGTAAGTCGTAAAACCGAATCAAGGTAGACACGAGCCGAGCCAAAAGATTGGACGAACAAGAAAAAGAAACTCGGGGACTACGCCCAAGTTAATCCGGCATAGGAACGTAGTAGCAAAATATCACATGTATATGGGATACAATTCCACCCAGCATACCGGGGATCAGATAAATTTTCAAGTTTTTTCGCTCAAGGAGCAGCATGAGGAGGAAGTTCAGCGTCATCTTCGTCGTCTTCGATATCTGAGGCGTCGTCCTCTCCATCACCGTCCGAGCCATCTTCATCGTTCTCAACCTCTTCGTCCCCAGCGGCTTCCAGGAAGCTCGGTCCCTCAACCCATTCATGAATGGGAGCATATTCGATGAGGCTATGGGCGCAAGCCTGGCGCCGAGCTACCCACTCCGGGTCATTGGTCGATTTGGATCTGGTGTGCAGGCGTGTCAGGAGGTTGAGATCGATCTTCTCGTACCACGTGAGTATGTGGTGAAGAACGGTATCAGCTGCAGCACGTCCAACGGACTCCCTCCAGAGGTCGAGCTGGGTCTCGGTTTCCATCAGCTTCTCAACAAGAATTGCGGTGGTCTCCGGAGTATCTTCTCTAGGCCAGAACATGTTGAAGATGCGAACTGCAACATCGAGGATGTCCTTGCCATAATTCTTGATGAGCTCCACGCGAGACGACAAGCTGACCAACAGGTCCTCCATGTCATAGGGAATCTCTTCACCGTCAGGAGCGGCAGGAGTACCCCTTTCTCGGTGGAAATCTGCAACTACAGCGCTTGCGATAGCGGTGCCCTCTGGAAATTTGCCTGGAAACGACACAAAGGAAGAAGGTAAAGAAAAGACATATGAAGTAACCTAGAGAAGTACGTCGGATAAGGGAAAGGAACTTCCGTGATATGTGGCTGAGGATCTGGGTCAACTCCCTGGTACAGTCATCACGTCTTTTGCGGAGCTGCACAAGCTCAGCATTTGCCGACCCAAGCTGGGTGTCGGATTCCTTGAGTAGATCCTGGTCCTTGGCGATCTGGAGATTGAGGCGCTCGCGCTCTTCTGTGTAATCCTGGCTAATCTTTTGGAGCTCGGACTGATGCTGCGTTTTCATTTTCTCCATCTCGGCCTTGATCCTAGCAATCTCATCATCCTTGGTCCGAAGGAGGGCAAGCTCATTGTCTTTCTTCTTGAGCTCGGCTTGATGTTGCCCAGCTTGTTCGAGAAAATGCAGGATCATATCAGGCATGGGCACACTGTCTTTTAGATGCTGAAAATAGTGTGTTGACCCGGCAGAGCCGAGGTATGAATGTTTGCCGAGCCAAGGAGAAAAGGAGATGGAAAGCATAGCAAGGTCGGACAAAAATGACTTACCCTTGATCTGATCCAGATTCTTCCTCATAATCTTGTTCTCAGCCTCCACCCCAGCTGCGGAAACCGAATGATGAGTTAGTTCGGCATAGGAAGATGAAGAAAAACGGAGAAGCGACAAGGGAGAAATTTACCTCTTTTCTCATGTTTCGCAAGAAGTGCAGCTTGCTTTGCGCGTAGCATCTTGTGGGTATCCAGCAGACGTTGGAATTCAGCACTCCGGCGATTGGTGGTCACCTGAAAAGAGTACAGAAACATAAATTAGCTTGGTGCATATTCGAAGTGTACAAGATCCGGGCCAAGTGGAACTTAACCCAGCTCTAGGTGTGTGCATATTCGAAGTGTACAAAATCCAGGCCAAGTGGAACTTAACCCGGCTCTAGGTGTGTGCATATTCGAAGTGTACAAGATCCGGGCCAAGTGGAACTTAACCCGGCTCTAGGTGTGTGCATATTCAAAGTGTACAAGATCCGGGCCAAGTGGAAATTAACTCGGCTCTAGGTGTGTGCATATTCGAACTGTACAAAATCCGGGCCAAGTGGAACTTAACCCGGCTCTAGGTGTGTGCATATTCGAAGTTATCGTGAAGCTACATTAATTTTCTAAGGAGCATCCGGCCGAGTAACAAGTTACTCCCCCGGAGGCTCGGGGACTAACGGTTATATCATCATTATCTACTGCATCTAAAGGGGAAGTGACGTACCTCCATCATCCGACCCGCGAGGTTGATTGCCTTAGCGGCTGTGTTCATTTGGGCGGAAAATTCGGCGGGGCCAAACCTCTCCGAGAGATCATCGTCATGGATGAACTCCGCCTTGTTCCAGTTGTTGACGAATTCAATCAACATTGGAGGGTACCGCTCGCCGGTGGGCATATGGGGCTCCACCAAGCCCTTCGCATGCGCCTCCTTCCTCTCAACCAAGGCAAGGGATGGGCTGGTGTGCAAAACCATTTGTTGTGCATCGGTTGGCTCGGCAGGGGCGTCCTTCGCTGCTGGAGCCTTCTTGGGAAGCATGGATGCGAGGGTACGCTGCCCAGCCTCGACGAATGCTGCCTTAGTAGCGTAAGGAGCCTTTTTGCCCTTTGGTTGCTGGGAAGAGGAAGTAGTTGAAGCGGATTTTCCCTTAGGAGCTGCCGGGGTATTTCCTCGCCGAGATTGAGAAGACTCAGACGAGGCGGAGGAGCTTGGCGCTGGTGCTCTGGTTGCTGGACTTGGTGCCGCTGCTGATGTTCTTGCCGCCGGAGTTGGTGCTGGTGTCGGAGTTGGTGTTGGTGCTGGTTTGGTTGCTGGTACTGGAGCTGGTGTTGGTGCTGAGGTAGTCTCAGAAGCTGCTGGTTGCGGCGAAGCCGAAGTTGTGGTTGTCGCCGCCTCGGCTGGGCCGGTCTCCCCCGCTCCGAGGTTACCCCCCTCTTGACGAGGTGGAATAAAACTCGGAGCAGCCGCAAAACCCTCTGGAATAGGGCTCAGCAGGCGTGACTCGTCGTCACGAGGGGGAGAAGGGCTAGGACGGAGCGGCGAAGAGATGCTAGATCCACTCTGAGGGACCTCCACCGCAGCCCTGCCAAATCAAATAATGTCAGAAGAGAAATTACAACCATGCAAGGAAGAACAAGTTGCAGAGGGAAAAGAGACTTATGCATCCTAGGTTTGGGGCTCCTTGGGTTTCCGAGCCCTTCGTGCTGGGGCTTTGCCTGCTGGCTTGGAGGCAGTTTTGTCTCTGGACTTCTTTCGCCTTTTGGCGGGCTGAGAAGGTCCGGAGGAGGAACTTGATGCAGCTCCGCGCTTCTTCTTCTGCGCTACCGGAACAGGTTCGCCCGTAGCAAGGGGAGGGTCCTCGTGGATATGCCCACCGGGGTTAGCTGATGCCAGAAAAGCATAAGAAAGGGGGACAGCATCAACAGGTTCAATCACCTCGACATCTGAGTCATCTTCATCATCGGGCCAATCTCTAATAGAAGAGGGTTTACCGGTGGGTCGCTTTGTAGCGTCGGTCATCGGGAGGAACATATCCTGGTCCGGCTCTTCCTCATCCGGGGTCTCCCGGTCGGGCGCCCACGTAAGGGTCGGATCCATGCCGTCCTCGAGGGTCTGCTGAAGGAATAGCTAAGGAAAAGAATGAACAACAGAGTCAAAAATGCAACAATGACCGACATATAATTAAATCCGGTGTAAGTTTGTGCCACGAAGCTTACCGTGGGAGGAAGCCTGTCATGACAAAAATGCTCAATTCCCCACGTCCACTCAGCGGAGAAGTCCTTGTGGGTGGTGAAGAGAGCCTTAACCCGGTGATAGATCTCCGTGTTGCTCAACTCGAAGGACGAGGTCCGGTTGGGGTCGTGGCCGAAGCTCATGTGACACACCTTGTGAGTGCGCTTCTGGAGGGGGGAGATCCGGTTGTGGACGAACGTGATCATAGCATCCTCGTTGCGCAACCCGAGCTTCTTCAGTTCCGCGAACCTCTTATTGACCTGGTTGGCCAAGGCCGTGGGCTTCTTGGGGACGACGTCCCACAATTCCGGGTTAGGTGGACCCGGAGCATAGGGAAGCAGCCGGATCAAGTCTTCAGTGCCCGTATTCCCGACATAAAAGAAAGTCCGGGCCCATCCTTTGTAGGAGTCCAGCCCGGTGACTCGGGAGAAAACGGAAAACCTCCGGGGTGAGATGGACGCAGCTCTGAACTGAGTGAGCTGCTTGTCCTCCGGATCTAGCTCTACATTCAGAATGACATTACGACGAAGGCCGAAAAACTGGATCCATAGCTCCTTCGTGGGCCATAGTCCGGCATAGCCTTCGATCGTAGAAGCGAAAGCGGAAAGAGAAGTAATAGCGTTGGCAGGAAGGTGGTGCGGCTGAAGTTCGTAGGTGCTTAGCCAATCGCGGAAGAAATCGCTGATCGGCAGACCAAACCCCCGCTGGAAGTGGGACAAGAACACGACGTACTCACCCGGATTGGGTGAGGGGGCTAGTTCGGCGAAGGCGAGACGCGCGGCAACGCCGGCGGGGATGCGTCTGGTGCGGTAGAGCCAATCCAGGTCATCTTGGCAGACCCAGGACCCAGCCCACGCACCACGGTCCGCCGTCGCGGTGCCTTCCTCCATCTCTTGCTCGGCGACGACGATCTCGTCCTCCGTCATCTGGTGTTCGCTGCCCTCGCTGGCGCTAGCGGCGGCGGGGGGCAAAGGTCTAGATTGATAGCCACCCATGGTGAGGGAGGCGCGTAGCGGTGGCGGCGATGCAGAGATTTGGGGAAGCAGTGCGGCGGCGGCGCTGTTACTGAGGAGCACTAGCGGCGACGCTGTCACGGGGAAGATGAAGAAGAAGAAGAGCAAGGGGCAGAGGGGCGCAGAAGGGGAAAATTCCTAAGGGGTGCGCCTCTCCCCTATTTAACCACCCCATCAAGGGGAAAGTGGGATCGCGTCCTGTGGATATGCCACACGGTGTGGCCGTGTAAAGCCTACATTGACCAATTAGCAGGGAGCCACACGAAAGGCCACAGGGTGGGGCTGATCCCATAACGTGACGCGTGGATGCGGTAAACGAGGAGGCAGGCGAGACATGACCCGCACGCAGTGATAACTGACAATTACTACGGCGGTTACTGTAGCTGGCCCTTAAAATGAGGCAACCTAATGATTAGCCTCCGCGTGGGTTGGCGTATGAGAGAAGGAAGGAAGACCCGGATAGGACCGTGGTAACCCGGCCAGCAAGTGAAAACTTGGAATGTGCAGAGGGAAAGTAAAACCATGGGGTCCGAGTTGAAGTGGTAACCCGGACGACAAGTGAAAACTTGGAACGTGCAAGGGGAACGTAAATCCATATAATCCGAGATAAGGAGGTAACTCGGAAATAACGTCCAAAGCTCAAACATAATTGAACCTGATGTGGCCTTAGCAGCCAAGGCAGCTAAGACCGCACTAGCTTCGGGGACTAATGTTGGGGGGATACCCCCGGGTAGGGTCACGCCGGGGTATAACCGCCGGGTTAGCCGAGGTTCGGCAAGGCCAAAGCGGATGCTGGCCGGGTCACCTCAAGGCAGGCCGAATCACGGGGTAACCCGGACCAGGGGGCGTTCGCCTAACTAAGTCTCAACCGACTTAAGCAGTAAGTCGGAAATGCCTGTTTAACTTGTATGCAGGAACGGGTGTGGCCGGATCAGCTATGATCCGGGTCACATCTAGCTTCTAGGAGAAGGAAGGAATCTCGTTGGTCAAAAGAAGCTCCGGTACGCATTGCCTGAGCGAAGCAGACAATGGCAGGACCGCCGAGGCATAGCCGACAAGGGTGACGACGCCCATGTGTGTGACGCGGGGGAAAAGCAACCCAGTCGGCTTACTACTTTGGGAGAAGGCATATTCTTAGGAATATGCCTCCACGTATGCCCTAAGTGGAGACCTAGCCCCCCTATATAAGGAGGGCTAGGGCCTCTGTAGAAGGGGTTCCGCTAGTCTGATTGTTTAGGATTTTAAGAGTGAACTGTTTGTGAGAGTAAGAGGGCTTCTTCTTCCTCCTCTCGCCAATACAACTCTAGGAGCACTTGTAATCTTGGAAGCAAAGCAAATACAAACTTCTGTGTGAGGAATCACCTCACTATCCCTTCATAGATCCCCCTAGCGTGTATTAGTCCCCACCTTTAGCCTATCCATGGCATCTGCCATGACACCACCACGACAGCTGGCGAGCGACTGTTAAGCAAGGAATAAACGGGTCATGGGATGGTTCTGCTGAGAGTTGTTTTTTTCCTTTTCTATTTCGGTTTCTATTTCCTGTTTTAGTATATCCTTCTCAATTTGAATTTCATCAAGGATTTAAATATCCAGAAAATTTGTAAGTTATGAATATTAGTGTATAAAGCAAGTATGACCCTCTTTTCTTAAATTATTATTTTGTATAAAATATTCATAACTATATGAAGAGTCCTTTTCATTAATGAAAACATTAATATGAATTAGGGTTTCAGGTATTTATTTCCTATATAGAAAATGATTTCCATTTTCCCATGGTAATGGAAATGGTCAATGATTGAGATGGTTAATGATTTAAATAAAATTCTATTTACACTTAGTTTCATATAAGAATTAATATAGATACATTATAATACTTTTAGTGTTTAATGGTTTATACTATGGTGATTTAAATTCCATTATTATCAACACTTGGTGATTAGTATTTAGAACTACCCTAACACAACCTTGGTTAAGACATTATGTATGAATAATAACCATTGATGAGGAAATGAAAATGCTCATTTCCAAATAATTGCCATGGGTTTTGGAAAGGTTTAATAGACTCATAACTTATTATGAATGTGGATAAAGATCAAGGTTTAAGGATAGATCTAAAATTTATAATCCTGAATGACATCTCATGTTAGAGTGAGCTATAAAGAGTACTTATTAATATGGTCTTGATTGTACATGAGTCTAGGTTTCTATTAAGGTTTAAGACAATAACGAGGACAAAGCTCTCATCAATACACCCTCAATGGGTATTCTAATTATCTCTTAGAAGTTTCATTTGACAAAGAGATACCTTTCCAATGGCTGCTTACAATTAGGAATTGGTTCCACTTCTAACTTAATGCTAGGGTTCTGGACAAAGTGGCAGATATGGTTCTGTCATGGCTTGATGTACTGTTGGTTAAAGATTTCTTAAGCACTCCTACCATAATACCTCACTAAGCTTATATTTAGATAAGGAATTCCTTTCCTAAATATACTCTATAAACCTCTCTTATCTCATTCACAAAGATCACATCTTTCTGAATAAGTTAATCATCTGACTCCACATATCCATCATCAGATGATGACATGGTCATGCCACTTAAACAATTCTCATTCTCCATTCTTCTACATATAACTTCCATTTCTTAGCTACCCTTGATGAATCCATCAATGTAGCTACTACTAACTCCATCCATTAACTCATTTATATTTACCTTGCATCAACATCCAAGGCTTGCAAGATTACAATTTTCTCTATATCACATGTGATAGCAATCCTCTGGGATAGGTATGATACTACTCTCCATAATACAAGTTTGTTCTTGTATTAGCTTGGTTACATTACTATACTTCCAACTACTCCCTACAACTCATATTATATACTTCATCAAACTCTAGCTTGACTTCTCATAATCAAGATAGATGATTCATCTTACAAGGGCTTTACCTAATTTGGTATACTCATAATACTTCTTTATCAAGTGGTCATCTATTCTCAGGTGATTTGAGAATAATGACCACCATCCCTTGATCATGCTAAACTTAAGCTTCTAATTTCCTAATCAAAATATATAATCAACTAAGTAGTAGACTTGTACTATACCTGGTCTCTTTATAGGCTTATCTTGTTAAGCAAGCTTACTCTAAGTTTATACCCACTTGACTTAACAAGATTATTATTTGATACACTAATACTACTAGCTTTCTCATGGCTCCTCAAGCACTAGTTTAACTCTTAGGTTTAGATACCTCTTCTAGTTAACTCATGAGTGAGTTAACTCTTCCAACACCAAATGGTTTGATCACCACTAAGGATCTCATTCCATTGATAATGGCACACTCTATCATAACTAGTTCCTTGTTCTTACTAATTTACTTGAGGTCATTGGAAGGTTAACATAACAGGTCAAAGTTAAGAGTCACTAAGTTCTAGGTCAAGAATTGATCACTCAACATTGAAGATCATTAGAATCTAGGACCTGGTTAAGTAAGAATGTCATCTACCAATATGACATCAAAGCTATGTGATGGATGGCCTTGGCTTGACTTCCTTTTCTACTTTATTTGTGATAAGAGTTAATGTTCAAGAACTACCATGATGCTCATGGTAGGAATATCTATGGCAGACCAGTGTTTCAAGATCTAGTTAGGGAATTTCTTTACTTAAGTTATATACTTAACTTGGTATTCAGGATTTTTTGTAGATAATACCTTGATATCATCTTTGAAATATTAAGTATTATTCCTTGAGTTTTTTATGGAATACGATGTAATGATCTCTAGAAGATCTAGTACTCCTTATTAAGTAGTGTGTTGTGACTTAGTTTTATTGCATTTGATCTACCCTTAGATCAAATTATATTACCCAAAGATAAGGTTTTAGCAAAGATCATATTGAAACTCATTGCAGTCAACTTCAACCAAGTTCAGAGAAGCTTCAATCACTTTGACAAGTTTTATTAAAAAGCGTGAAAATTATCCAGATTTTCTATGCATGAATGCAATGCACACACCTCATCTCAGCTTATTTCTAAGCTCTAATGATGGGATGTTACAGACTCTCCCCCTTAAAATAAACTTCGTCCCCGAAGTTTGTACTCTCTTACATTTCAGAATGTGGAGTTGATTTGTATTGATCGCGCATTTCTCAAATTCCATTGTGATCACAAATGGGGATTATTGTGGTATCCCGTATCTAGATCTTTTTCCTTCAATTTTCTTCATACTTGGCAGCTTCCTACTGTTGCTTCCAATCTATAGCATAACTCCTTCTACTAAAATCCCTTGAGTTATATCTTCACAATCCTACTTAGGATTGGTTTTGGACACATTTAATCTATTCCAATCAGGCTTTCCTATTACTCTACACTGGCCTATATTGGAATACTCTATTCACTCTTAAAGACAACTTACAAATTGTTTTCTTCTTAAACTAGTCCACTTGGTTTAAGCTGTTATGTCTACTTCGATCATTCATCTAGACATACTCTCGGAAATACTTTACAATGGTGGCTTCTTTTTACCTTATGAATATAAGGCTTAATCTCATCATAATTTAGTACTTCCCTTTTCGACCTTTTGTCAAAAAGTCAGATAACAACACTTTAGTGTTTATTATTTACTCTCCCCCTTGGGGTTTCCTAATGGTCTCTAAACTTCATGTATAATACTCATTAGCTCAATATTAAGGATATTGATCTCTATCTACCTTATACCTTACCAATATAAGGTCTCACGAAAGAATTTGTGGTACACCCACACAATTGTGGATCTCCGAAATGAATCTTCCAACATTACTTGTCTTACTCTTAACCTTTAGGGCATTATTTCTCACGGATAACCCTGATTTCGTGAAACGTCTCGAAAGTCGTTCACTTAAATTTTATACTTCTTTATGACTCACTTAACTTTGGCCAAGTTTTATGCTCTTTAAATCAAAGATGACCTAATTAGTTAAAATGATGTACCAGCTACGGATACCATCTACGAATCCTTCTGGGTATATGAATTAGTCTAAAGGTTTTCTACTTAATGGCATCCTCTCTGAGTTGTCAGATCTTCAATACCACTTTTGTTCTAAGACTTCCTTAGCTTCTGAGCAACATCACCCACTTTAAGTGAAGTTAAGTTCATTCCTTCATGTTGATCCACACATTTTCTACACTAATATTCCTTCTTATTACTAGCTCATAGGGAGTTGGAATTGATCCATCCTTTAGAATAGTGTTAATACACCTTATATTTGCCATCCTTCTTCATGTAAGTCTTCATCTTTATCTTCGGAACTCGTCACTCCCTTACACGAATTCCCTTTTCTATCTAGGTCTATAACATCAAGTAATAACTTGATGATTCAACATGCATTTGCACACCAAGTCAAACTTCATGCACAAAACTAGTCAATCAAGAAGATCCAAGAAAAACCAAGAAATCCAAATGTGGTACATATAACACGCATCATTCTAAGCCCGGAATACAGTAGTTGAGTATAATACCTCTTGAATTTAGACTTAGCTGTGTAGTATATGACACCTCCTAGTATAGGTTTACCTCATGATACATGGCACTTAAGTGTTAAACTATTCTTTGTCTCAATATCTACACAAATTTCCTAGTTGCAACAGGATATTTTTGAGCAAAGTGATCTCACTTTGGTTCTGACTAACTTCTTACGTTTCTTTCAGGACTACTAGAGACTACCAATTTTCCATTCTATCATAAACTATCCTCACATGATCTCTCAAAACTACTAACAAAGTTGTATTCACTACCTTAATCCAAAAACTATCATAGTATTATGACACCTATGACTTATATCATAGACCTACATTGTTCCTTACTTACTATTATTACAAGATTTGTTACTGAGTACATGTTCTAATTACAATCTTATCATGGTCTCGGAGCTATGCTCACCATGATTTTGTTAAGATTTACCTAGTCATCATGATTAAAGAGTTAATCTCACCATGACGACTCTTATTCTTAACTTACTATTAATGATTCTTAACAAAGTTCTACTCCATCACATGGAATTCCCAAGTGAATGCCACATGATTTACTTCCAGTTGTATCTATACACACTCTAATGGTCTACCTGATGTGGTATAATGGTCTCAACTAGTGATAAGATTCTGCTACTTCAGAAGGACTCTAAATATAGACTCCATCACTAATACTACTCCACATGATATACTAATCTTGATCGTATTCTTGTTTGATATTTTAACTTACTTAAGATATATCAGTGATGTTATACCTATTTAGATCTACACTAACATAGCATCTATCTAGATAAGACATATAACTAATCCTTAAGAAAGATGATAAAACATCCAACTTAAGTGTGACAAGGTTTATCATCAAGTGTATACCCATCACAAGTCTTGGTTTAGATAAGATGGCTCCTATAGTCACTATCCAACCTAGAGATCTTCCTAATAGGGTTTTAGCCCTAAGGTCAAAGCATATGCTCTGATACCAGCTGCGGTGACCCGGCATACCACTTCATGATGTAGTACACTATAGTCGTTGACATAATACCAATGAAACACCGTTCACTAGTATTACATCCCTCAGAGTGGTACAACAGAAACACAATAGGTCCAAGACATGACTATAGATTACAACTCGACTCTTTACAAAAGATCTAGAGAACACTCTAGGTTAAAGGGAGAGAAAGAAACTTCTTACAAAGAAGAACCAAAGATAATAACTTCAGATTATCTAATGACTAAGACTGGCATCTAAACTATCTGGCTTGCAATTGCTACTAATGCAATGCTCTATAGAAGTAGGTTTTATGGCTAGAGAATATATTCCTAGCTAATCTGGAACTTCGTCTTTACTTCAGTTGATTTATATGTTGACTTCCTTGACTTCATTGAAGGACTTGAGGTGTCAATGATGGTTTCTTGAGCAGAAATTGATGTTGCATCGTCTTCAACGGCTTAGAACCTAGCAAGGGTTAAGAAGGTACGGTTGAGTACTAGCGTACTCAGCAAGTTTACTAAAAAGGAGTGTATGATACACTATCTCTACAACCACATACCAAAGGTCATAGGCAATACAAGTTTTCGTAAACATTTCTTCAAAGGTTGCTTTTATTCTGAAAACTATGTCTGACAGCCTTCACAGGTTGACCAGAACCTTCGCAGGGTTCCTTTCCTGCCACGTTCGTAGCTCCTTCCCGGAACAGGGAGTAACATGTCACAATTCTTACACTCTACAGAGGTGCGTTGCTTTACCCATGAGAGATCTTAGCTTTGTTGCACATCCAAATTATAGGCTCGTCCATACTTCCTTGGTGTGGGGCCCAGTCTAAGATCAAAGCCAATCACTGCCACTTCACGACCCCGCATGTCCCCTTGGTGTACGCTATGCCCACATCTTGAATTATGGCAATGGTTAGTACAGACCGTCAGATGCCAGAACTATCATGGGACATTGAGGGTTCCCACCCATATGTTGCATATCCTCTATGAATTACCAATTAATGCACGGTACAAGCTTAACAGCCACGACCTGGCCATCCGGATTCATGCGAGAGGAAGAAGATACAACTGACTTCTCCGTCCTATTCCAAATCTCATGGTTAACACATAATATGTGATGCTAGAATCACTGGCGACATTGGTTGATTAAGTCCTAGATATTATGTTCCTTTACCACTATAACTGTATCAATAGATTATTACCACTTGGTAAATAATCCATAATCATATTATTATGAAAATAGTATTTTCTGACCTTTTTGAAATGCAGGTGATGAAAACATTTGATTTACAAGCATTTTATAGAAAATAATCAAAGGACATGAGCAAGTTGTGACTTGCCTTTTGTGATTGCAAGATTATGCACTCACAGTCTTCGAAACAATAGAAGATCCAAATTCTGTAAACAACATCATTAGTCCGGTAAGGACAAATGTTTAAAGAAGTAAGATGCAATTATGCGTAAGTAATGTAATGCAGTTTGATAAACGTGAATTCCCTGGAATAATTGTATTTGATCTAGGGTTCGGAAACCGGGGATGGTTTCTTTAGAATGTGTTTCACTTTTATACCAGCTTCATACGTGTGCTTCTTATTAAGGCTTGTAAGAGTGTGTGTGAAACAGTATGTGAATACAACAAGTAACATTCAATGAAACAACATCTAAGATGTTGACAATTGATTCAATGTTTATTATATTCAAGCTTTCTATTATAACCTTAGAGAATTAAAGACAAATGTAGAGTTCATTTATATTTACTTTTAAAAGAATTACTTTTGACAAAAAGGTTACCTCTTAAGTAAAATCATTTCAATCATGAACTTACACTTTTAAAGTTTTTTATTAACTAATATTATCAAAGGGGAAAATATTACTAGATTAAACAATCACAACACAAGTGGTGGAGATTTACACATTTTGAATAAGGCACCACCTTATAGATGGTTTACTTCTTAACATTCCGCAAAGTTAGAATTTAAGTATTATTACTTGAATGAGGTGGTGTTTTGTTAAAGTTATAAGTGGATGCATTCACTTTCCTATCTTTAAAATCAATGGTTATACTTCATAAGTAAAGAATAGGTATTACTTCAATTACTTTAGAACTTGATTTAAATCTTTAAGTGGTTTTTCTCAAACTTGTGAAAGAATTAGTATTAAGAGTTTGGTGATTTTATAAATAAATAAAGTCCTCCTAACAAACCATACACTATTTTTAATGATTTTATATTTGATCAAATCTTTTTAGGAACAAAATATGATTACTTTGGATGACAACTTTAGGAACTACATTTTTAAAGTGGTTGGAAACATATTGGTTTTCATATAAACATTATTTGAGATTTTTCTTATACTCTTAGATTTAAATATCTTATATTAAAGGCATAAGCAAAGTTTTATATAATTTGTATGCATTCAAATAAAATAAAAGATTTTAAACTAGTTTTATTAAACCTTTACCTTTTATTTTACTTTAAAAGTGAGAGTTCACATTTTTAAAGTGTAGATTTTATTTTTGTGATCAATTTGGTATATCATAGGTATTTTTGTGATTTTTTAAATAATAAGATATGATTTTTATAAGTTTTATCACTATAAAAACTAAATAAATAATAAATATTTAATGAAGTATCCCGAAAATGTACAAAATAAGTTTATGAATGATTATTTTATTTCTCTAAGAATTTTGATATTTTATACTTATTTTTATGAATCTTTAAATAATACTATATACTTATTTAAGATTTATCCTTAATAGGATATTTTCTAATAATAATTATTATCTTATTTAAGTTGGAAAATAAAATATAATATTGGGTTTAGATTATAGAATTTATTTTTATGAATTTTTTGATATATAATATATATTTCTGAATTATAAAATAAAAGATATTTATTTAACAAGATTTAATCATTTTCTAAAATTTCTGGAAAATATGGATATTGGAATTTATATTGTTTTATCATTTTTTCCTAACGAAGAATACTTTTTTTCACTGAGGCTATTTCTACCCTAAGTCACTAACCCGTGGGCCAGTGGCCACGTTGGATGCCACCTAAGTGTGGACTAGTCAATGATGAAGTCGCCCCCCACTTAATTATTTTTACACCAATGCAAAATCTAGACACAGCCACTGACTAGTGGGTCCAGGGAACACATCATATGCCACGTAGGCATTGACCTTGGTCAATTTGCTGACCATGCCCCTGATGACATTGGTTGACTCGTCCATGACATCATCACACCAGAACCACGGTGACGGAACGACGGTGAGGCTATCTTACGATGATGGGGACCTAACGGTGTGATGTTACAATTGGTGTTGGATGCAGAAAATCAAGTTGACTCAATAGAAGGCAACGCCACCACCTAAAGGTCACCTGAGGACTGCCGACGACAAGTTTATGCGGTGGAGGACAGCGGTGCACTATGGAGCATGTCGCGAGCTTGATTTAAAGCGAGATAAAGAGATAGGAAAGCACTGGCGTGCTCAGCAGCTCACCACAAATGCGATGGAGGGGTTGGTGGAGCCATGCGAGCTTCAGATGCGACGAATCGACGGTCACGGCCACGGCGGCTGGCAAGGCGTTGATCTCGATACCTCGCAATCTGAGATGCGTCTACTTGCGTGTTGTGTCCGAGATGAACGAGAAGACAAAGGCGAGTTCAGTGGTGTGCTTAGAGAGGCTAGGGGAGCTAAGGAATGGCGGGGAACCACATCAACTGGCAGCTAGGGTTTCGGTACAAGGAGAGGAATGAGAAAGAGGATGAGCGCAAGAGAGGAAATATCAATAGGAGGATGAGGGCATCGTCGTGGCAGTCTTATCCTCGTAGAGGCATCGATGGAGGTGTCATGACGGCGAGGCGAGATCGATTGGTCGGCGGCCTCTCTAGCGAGCAGCTTAACCGGAGGAGGAAGACGATGGATTAGAATGACAAAGAGGTACACGGGCCTGGGCCGATGTTGGGCCGCTGTAGAGTAAGCGGGTTATTTCTTCTACCGCTCGCGAGCGATGGTTAAGCGAGGAATAAACGGGTCGTGGGACGGTTCTGCTGACAGTTGTTTTTTCCTTTTCTATTTTGGTTTCTATTTCCTGTTTTAATATATCCTTCTCAATTTGAATTTCATCAAGGATTTAAATATCTATAAAATTTGTAAGTTATGAATATTAGTGTATAAAGCAAGTATGACACTCTTCTCTTAAATTCTTATTGTGTATAAAAATATTCATAACTATATGAAGAGTCCATTAATGAAAACATTAATATGAATTAGGGTTTCAAGTATTTATTTCCTATATAGAAAATGATTTCCATTTTCCCATGGTAATGGTTATGGTCAATGATTGAGATGGTTAATGATTTAAATAAAATTCTATTAACACTTAGTTTCATATAAGAATTAATATAGATCATTATAATACTTTCAATGTTTAATGCTTTATAGTATGGTGATTTAAATTCCATTATTATCAACACTTGGTGATTAGTATTTAGAATTACCCTAACACAACCTTGGTTAAGACATTATGTATGAATAATAACCATTGATGAGGAAATGAAAATGCTCATTTCCAAATAATTGCCATGGGTTTTGGAAAGGTTTAATAGACTCATAACTTATTATGAATGTGGATAAAGATCAAGGTTTAAGGATTGATCTAAAATTTATAATCCTGAATGACATCTCATCTTAGAGTGAGCTATAAAGAGTACTTATTAATATGGTCTTGATGGTATATGAGTCTAGGTTTCTATTAAGGTTTAAGACAATAAGGTGGACAAGGCTCTCATCAATACACCCTCAACTGGTATTTTAATTATCTCTTAGAAGTTTCATTTGACTAAGAGATACCTTTCTAATGGATTCTTACAATTAAGAATTGGTTCCACTTCTAACTTAAAGCTAGGGTTCTGGACAAAGTGGCAGATATGGTTCTGTCATGGCTTGATGTACTATTGGTTAAAGGTTTCTTAAGCACTCCTACCATAATACCTCACTAAGATTATCTTTAGATAAGGAATTTCTTTCCTAAATATACTCTATAAACCTCTCTTATCTTATTCACAATGATCGCATCTTTCTAAATAAGTCAATCATCTGACTCCACCATATCCATCATCATATGATGACATGGTCATGGCACTTAAACAATTCTCATTCTCCATTCTTCTACGTATAAATTCATTTCCTAGCTAACCTTGATGAATCCATCAATGTAGCTACTACTAACTCCATCCATTAACTCATTTATATTTACCTTGCATAAACATCCAAGGCTTGCAAGATTACAATTTTCTCTATATCGCATGTGATAGCAATCCTCTTGGATTGGTATGATACTACTCTCCATAATACAAGTTTGTTCTTGTATTAGCTTGGTTACATTACTATACTTCCAACTACTCCCTACAACTCATATTATATACTTCATCAAACTCTAGCTTGACTTCTCATAATCAAGATAGATGATTCATCTTACTAGGGCTTTACCTAATTTGGTATACTCACAATACTTCTTCATCAAGTGGTCATCTATTCTCAGGTGATTTGAGAATAATGACCACCATCCCCTGATCATGCTAAACTTAAGCTTCTAATTGCCTAATCAAAATATATAATCAACTAAGTAGTAGACTTGTATTATACCTGGTCTCTTTATAGGCTTATCTTGTTAAGCAAGCTTACTCTAAGTTTATACCCACTTGACTTAACAAGATTATTATTTGATACACTAATACTACAGCTTTCTCATGGCTCCTCAAGCACTAGTTTAACTCTTAGGTTTAGATACCTCTTCTAGTTAACACATGAGTGAGTTAACTCTTCCAACACCAAATGGTTTGATCACCACTAAGGATCTCATTCCATTGATGATGGCACACTCTATCATAACTAGTCCCTTCTTCTTACTAATTTACTTGAGGTCTTTGGAAGGTTAACATAACATGTCAAAGTTAAGAGTCACTAAGTGCTAGGTCAAGAATTGATCACTCAACATTGAAGATCATTAGAATCTAGGACCTGGTTAAGTAAGAATGTCATCTACCAATATGACATCAAAGCTATGTGATGGATGGTCTTGGCTTGACTTCCTTTTCTACTCTATTTGTGATAAGCGTTAATGTTCAAGAACTACCATGACGCTCATGGTAGGAATATCTATGCAAACCAGTGTTTCAAGATCTAGTTAGGGAATTTCTTTACTTAAGTTATATACTTAACTTGGTATTCAGGGTTTGTTGTAGATAATACCTTGATATCATCTTTGAAATATTAAGTATTCATCCTTGAGTTGTTGTATGGAATACCATGTAATGATCTCTAGAAGATCTAGTACTCCTTATTAAGTAGTGTGTTGTGACATAGTTTTATTGCATTTGATCTACCCTTAGATCAAATTATATTACCCAAAGATAAGGTTTTAGCAAAGATCATATTGAAACTCATCACAGTCAACTTGATGATCTACTTCAGTTCCACCAAGTTAAGAGAAGCTTCAATCACTTTGACAAGTTTTATTAAAAAGCATGAAAATTATCCAGATTTTCTATGCATGAATGCAATGCACACACCTCATCTCAGATTATTTCTAAGCTCTAATGCTAGGATGTTTGATACATTGCAAATGTATCTATAATTTTTGATGTTCCATGCTTGGTTTTATCCACTTTCTTGTGTTTTGTCCACACTTTGGAGTACTTTTCATATGATTTCCTGGACTAACCTATTAACAAGAGCCACAGTGCCATCTGCATGTTTTCTGTTGTTTTTGGTTCCAGGAAAGTCAGAAAATGAATATTCTCGGAATTGGACGGGACAAAAGCCAAAAATCCTATTTCACCAGAATACTCCCAGAGCCAGAATCTGAGACAGAGTGGGGCTAGGGCCCAGCCACACCACCTGGCCACGCGGGCTGGGCCTGGCCGCGCCAAGGGGTGGTCCGGCCGCCCCAGGCACCCCCTCGGTCTCCCTCTTCGCCTATAAGTTGCCTTCTGACCTAAAAACTCAGGGGGGTTCGACGTTTTTCTAGAAGGAGTTCCGCTCCACTGCCACCACCAGATTCCATGAAACAGCACCAGAAACTCCGTTCTGGCACCCTGTCGGGACGAGGAATTGGAGGAGATCATAGCCATCATCATCACCATCACTTCTCCATCGGCCATCCATGTTTCCCCCATCTATGAGTGAGTAATCCCCCGATGTAGGCTATGGGGGTGGTAGGGATTGGATGAGATCGTTCATGTAACGGCATCAGATTGTTAGGGCATGGTGCTTAGTATCTTCTATAAATGCTTTATGACTTTGTTGCGACTTGTTATGCTTAATGCTTGTCACTAGGGCCCGAGTGCCATGATTTCAGATCTGAACATGTTATTGATTCATTGTGATAGTATTGTTTTTGGTCTTATCTGCAAGTTGTATACACATGTTGTTGTCCGGAACCAATGGCCCCGAAGTGACAAAAATCGGGATAACGGGAGGGAATGGCTTTGATGTGAGTATCACATGTGTTCACGGAGTGTTAATGCTTTGCTCCATGGCTCTATTAAAAGGAGCACCTTAATTGCCAGTAGTTCCCTTGAGGCCCCGCTGCAAACGGGCTGGCAGGACAAAAGATGTTGTGCAAGTTCTCACTGCGAGCACGTATGACTATATATGGAACACATGCCTAGGATTATCTAGTATTTGGATGCTTTATCTTATTTATCTGCAATTGCCCTATGTTCTGATTGCTATGTGAATTGTATTGTCCATGCAACGCCCGTCCATCCATCCCTATTCCTACCGCACTCGAATCCCACTATTTACTGCTATTGCAACTACTGTTTTTTACTTTACTACTGCTGCTACTTTACTATTCCTACTACAAAACTGTTGCTACTGATAAACTGCCATGAGCAAGATTGTTTCCAGGTGCAGCTAAATTGACAACTCAGTTGTTAAGGCTTATAAATATTCTTTGGCTCCCCTTGTGTCGAATCAATAAATTGGGTTTCACTTCCCTCGAAAATACTGCGATACACCCCCTATACTTGTGGGTCATCAATGTTACAGACTCTCCCCCTTAAAATAAACTTTGTCCCCGAAGTTTGTACTCTCTTACGTTTCAGAATGTGGAGTTGACTTGTATTGATCACGCATTTCTCAAATTCCATTGTGATCACAAATGGGGATTATTGTGGAATCCCGTATCTAGATCTTTTTCCTTCAATTTTCTTCATACTTGGTAGCTTGCAAGTGTTGCTTCCAATCTGTAGCATAAATCCTTCTACTACCATCCCTTGAGTTATATCTTCACAGTCCTACTTAGGTTTGGTTTTGGACACATTTAATCTATTCCAATCAGGCTTTCTTATTACTCTACACTGGCCTATATTGGAATACTCTCTTCACTCTTAAAGACAACTTACAAATTGTTTTCTTCTTAAACTAGTCCTCTTGGTTTAAGTTGTTATGTCTACTTCGATCATTCATCCAGACATACTCTCAGAAATTGCAGAAACTGGTTCTACATGTGATATTGAAATGTTGTAGGGGATTTTATATGAATGTTTGTTAATTAAAGTAATTAACAAAATTCTGAATAAAATAAATAAAAGAGTTTTATTAAATGAGAGCTTGCATTAAATTTTGTCGAAATTTAATGGAGGTGAGTTGATTTTTGAGTGGAGGCATATTTATCTGAGTTGGGAGCTCCACCCACATGAATGATGGAAGAGGTGGGTCACCTCAAAATCCACCGACCATGGGAGGGGGCTGCCCTCCTCTCCCTATAAAAGGCCCCCTCTCTCTCCTCTCATCTCACACCTCCTCATGAAGGATCTCTCTCCCCCTCTAGAATTATTCCTCATGGTCTCAGATTAGCGAGATACATGTTCCCGATGGCTTTGTCTGAAAGGAGTTGCTGCTTTCGCTGCATCACTAGAGCGAGGTTGTGGGGGTTGTCGGAGGATTGGACATGTGTGCGATCACGGATGCGCCGCTGAGTTGTGGTGCTGGACTTCCTCATGATCTTGAGATCGGCAAGAGATCGACTACATCATCCACGAGTCTAACCTCGTTACGCTTTGTCGCTCTTCAAGGGTATGTTCTCTATGGATGTATATCCACCCGTTGATTATATCTAGGTAGATAGATCTTGGTGCTTAGTAGTTCACATCGTAGGAATTTTTTGTTTTCTATGCTGCGAACCCAACACCATCTTTCTAACCTTCCACCATAGGCCTTTGTGTGTGTGTGTCTTGGGTATTGCTACTTGCTTTGCTCTCGGTAAGAATAACCTTCCCAATTTTTGACTCGGTGAGGCAAGGTAGCAAATACCATTCCACCAATATCACCCTTCCTTTCAATTGTGGTTATACAACATGTCTAGGGGAAGCAAAGCTAGTGGAGATGGAAACTTCAACAACCAAGATGGTTTTGCCACGCGCCATAACTTATGGGTGCAATGCCAAGAATTCAATGCCCAATTTCATAGGCTTGAGAGCCATCTTGATGACACCTTTCAAGAATTCGACTGTCGTGATCAGCAATGTCAAGCAGAGCATCACACTCAATTCCAAGCTCTTCAACATGCTATTGCCAATCTTTGCAACCGTCATGGACATAGACCAAGCTTGTCAAGTTCATCTCATATGCATTTCTCAAGTCATCATGGCGAGTCTTTGCGCTCACACTCCCGTCATGGCAAACCCCACCACCACAATGGGGAACACCAAGCTCGTCATCGACATGAACAAGAGGTTGATCCACAAGCTAAACAACAACAACACATAATACATCATCGGCACCATTCTCATCATGCTCAACCACAACGGCAAGAAGGACATGGCCTCCCGCCACAACAAGCAATGATACAAGTGCAACCTCAACAAGAGTAAGCACATCATGGTGAAGACCATCGGGATGATATGCGCCATCACCCACACCATGACCATCGTCCTCCACATCACATAAATCAAGAACCGGAATGGGATATAAGTGATGATGATGAGCTTGCTAGCCACGCTAGACGCAACAACCGTCATACTCAACCCCAACATCGTCATAAACAACCAATGAATGCAAATGATCCTGAGCAAACGCGTAGAAGGGACTTCGAGAATCATCAAGATCCTCCTCCACTACCACCTCGAGACAATCAAGCTCCCCCTCCTCTGCCACCATGCGCACCAAGTGAAGCAAGTACACACCAAGAACGCTGAAACAACCATTGTGAGCGTGAGGATGGAAAGTTCGGGAAACTCAAATTCATTATGCCCAAGTTCGAGGGAGAACAAGATGTTGATGCATACATTGACTAGGAACTCAAGATTGAGAAGATCTTCTGAGTCCACAACTTTTCGAAAGATAAGAAAGTTGCAATGGCATCCCTTGAGTTTGAGTACTACCCCAATGTTTGGTGGGAAGACTATCAAAGAACCCGTGAGAAGCAAGAAGAACCACCGATTAGAACTTGGATGGAGATGAAGGAAGTGATGTAAAAAATATTCGTACCCAAGTACTATAGACAAGATCTCTTCAACAAGCTACAAAATTTGAAGCAAGGCACAAGGTAAATTGAAGAGTTCTACAAGGAAATGGAGAAGACTATGATGCGAGCCAATGTGAGTGAACTAGAAGAACAAACAATAGCAAGGTTCCTCAATGGGTTAAGCCGTCCAATAAAAAAAAATGTTGACTTACAACCATACAAGAACCTCATCGAGCTCCTCCATCAAGCTACCAAGGTCGAACGCCACTTGCAAAAAGATAATGCATATGAGAAGTCCAAGGCATAATTTACTTCCATCAATGCAAATGCCTCCAACAAGCCAACAAATCACGCACCAAGCTCGTCCAAGCAAGAAAAAACCATGATAGCATCCTTCTCCAACACGACAATGGTAGTCAAGTAACTTTTTTCAAGTGTGGAGTGAAGGTTCACAAATCATATGAGTGCACAAACACAAGAGTTATGCTTATAGATGAGAATGGCGCAACATATTCCGCAAGTGAAGAGGAATATGAAGATTTGACTCAATGAGTGATTACAAGGGAAGCCGCAATGGAACATAATGACACCCTTATATGCAAGAATGATCCAAGCCCTTCCCTCGTCATCGCACAAGTCTTAACAACACATTCTATACCAAGAGAGGACCAACACCTCAATATCTTCCAAACTCGAGCCAGAATTGATGGCACATAAAGGTAATCATCGATGGAGGTTGTCACAACCTTGCGAGGACCTACCTTTGTGAGAAACTCAAGTTACAATACATGGAGGACCCTCACCCCTACATGTCAAATGTCTTGATGACAATGGAACCCTCGAGATCAACCACAAAGTCAACGTCTCCTTCAAGATTGGAACCTATGAAGACACCATCAAGTGTGATGTGGTGTCAATGACCATGTGTCACATGCTACTTGGGAGACCATGGCAATATGATCAAGGAGCCATACATGATGGTACTATCAACCAATACTCCTTCAAGTGGAACGACAAGACATTTGTGCTCCAACCTATGATGCCAAGCCAAGTTATCGCTTCTAACATGACATCTGTGTACAAGATAAAGCAAGCTAAGGACCCTTGTGAGATGAGTGGGGAGAGAGTGAACCAAAATCAAGTGACTGAGTTCCAAAAGCATCAAATGAGTAAAATTCATGAGTGCCACGATGCATGCCACCAAAAGTGAGAAGAGAGATTTGAGTGTGACCCATACTAACAATCCATCATACAATTATCTCTCTTTGTTGTCAGTTTTGCAAGGTACCCAAGGTAGACCACCGCCTCTAAGGCACACGATACAATATCTCCAACCACAACATGATGGCAAGAATAGCTACAAGCTCTTCAACAACTTTGAACATGGCTTTGACATCTGTGATCCGACCGCATACAAGCTCAAGAACAAAGGCACATCTCTTTCCTTGCATGATGAAGGAACATCATCAAGGTCGACTCATTTTCAAGTAGGGAAAATGATGTAGCCCAACACATGGAATTCACCATTGGTCCACATCATACTACACCAACCACTCCTACTAAGGTGAACTCATTCCATCTCTTGCCTTCCTTTGGTCATCATATGAATTGGATCCTACTTGATTCAAATGCATGTTGTATAACTAGGCCCATGTTCTTGTTGCCAAAAGGAGGAGACACGGATGCCCAAGAGCCAAGACCCCCAAGAAAGAGGCCAGGAAGAGAAGAAGGAAGAAGTAGCCAAAGCAACCCTGGAGTCTCTGGCCTCCGCTCCCCGGAGTCTCTTCACCAAGTCTCCAGCCTAGTCTCTGGCCCAACTTTTAGGAGCTATAGCGAGCAGCCCGGAGTCGACCCTAGAGACGACCAGGAGTCTCTGACCACTCCAGAGTCTCCATCCCTCACACCCCGGAGTATCCGGCCTGAGTGATACAAGAATGCGAGTCTGAAGATGGGCCTAGCCCATGTAACACCCCCAAACTCCTGTTTGTGCCTAAAATATCCCTAGATCGTGGTTGGCATATATATATATATGCCTGCTCCCTCCTTGAAACCCTAGAGATGATGATGAACCAAGGCATGTGCTTAAACCTAGGTGGGTACCCCCCTCTCTATAGTTTATCTATGAGTTGTACAAGGCCTTCATCTTGTGAGTGCGTGAGTGAAGTTGTCAAGACCCTCCTCAAGTGTTTGGTCTGTCCTTGTCAAGGATTCTAGTAGTGCTAGGTCTATCCCCTTTAGGATTCTACTTGGTTGCTACTCTCTCCTTGATTTGGATTCTATCATCAGCTTACTGATCTCTCCTTTGGTGATTCTACCGCAAGTTCTCTCGCCGAGGATTCTATTGGATTGGTTGTTCGAACTAACGGGAGCAAATCATAGTGTATGTTTTGCGTGTGTTTGTATGTTTACCTTGCATTAGAGTTGAGTTCATCGTGTTCATCGGGTTTCCCCTCACTCCTCACCTCAAATCCATGAAGATCGGGCCACCCAAGGGAAAATCCACAAGGGAACCCATAATAGAAAAGGTCCTAATTTTATCCTTGTTTCCATCATCGACGCGGGGTGGAACCAAGACCTATGGCTCTAGAATAGAAAAATCTTCTAGCTCCTCCTCTACAGAGGAACTTACCTCCTACTAATCTTGGTACAAGCAGGCTACGGATAAATGCTAACACCATCACGCCATCAGAAAGGAGATCTTTAGAAAAGTCTTGATGACTCTGATTAACACGGCGAAGGAGAAAACTACAAAGGCTCTAGAGGAGGCCAAACACATATCGCTCTTGGAGCAAGTAGAGAATATTGTCGAGATACGAAGGCACAGATTCAGAAATCGATTGCATAGATCAACTGAGATCTGAATACAAAAGTCTCACTGACCTCCATGAGTCACAAGAAGGTGTGCACAAAGGAAGACCCAAAATTCCAAAAGAAGCTATTCAACAGCTTAGAGAAATAGCTTCTTCGAGGTTGAGAGAGGAAAGAATCTGGCCATTGTAGAAGTCGGGTCATGATGGCACATGGAAGAGCGTGCCAGCAAACAAATTCCACCCCCTCGACAATCAAGTCGACCTACATAAAACCATTGTAGAGACGAAAACCATGCAGAAGGGCATCAAGATGAAGGACACAAAAATAGAAATTATGCTATCTCATGTCACCATGAGGAACATTGCGATGAAGAACCAAGGGATAATCAGCACAATACACACCTGAGGGTAGTCATCAGAGTGAAGGACAACATCCACCACCACCACATAGATCCCCATAGAGTAGAAGCCACCTTGGTGGCAATGGAGGTAGGGGCGGCGGTAGATGTAGCAGGTGACATAGAAATCCAACTCTAGACCATGCTGACATGAAGTGCATTCACCGCGCAGACCCGAAGATGAAGAATATTCACTGTGATGCTCACTGTAACCTAACGACATGTGCTATCGCAGTAACTCCAACAAGGAAGCATGATGTTATGAGTCATATTACATTTACAAGGGCCCAAAATGCTTTGGTCCACGAATCTGGAAGACCAAGTCCTCGAAAGATTTTCAAATTGCTAAACATATTCTGACTTACGAAGGGATTGCTCGAGGAGATATGGGCTTCGAATTACTACATTAGTGTTTGCATCACCAAGGCAACAAGCCCAATCGTTCGATACCTCCCATTGATGTTGAGAAAAATAGCTCGCTCACGGCTCAACGAGATGCTAGAGAAAACCATAAACAACTAATATGATATGTAGAGCACGTTCTTCAACAAATTCGGGGGTACCTATAGAAGACCCTGAATATTTAGCGATCTACAACATTGTACCCAAAATCCAAGAGAAACCTAGGGATTATCTCGGATGATGGATCGACACAAAAAACTCATGTGAGGGAGTAAATGACTAGACCACGATACAAGCTTTCATCGCAGGGCTCCCAATCGGATTACTCTATCGACGCTTGAAGCGGGACAAAAGCACTGACTTGGGACTAATGATAGAGTTGGCTAGCCATCATGTTAATGTTGATGACAACTCACAAGGAGTATTGAAAAATCTGGCCAACCCAAGCTCAAAACTGGCTAAGCCATAGCAGAACCAGAAACGTAAGAGTCCCATTAATGACAAACCCAACTCGGATATGGTAGCATTAGCTAGCACTTTTAGGTCTGGAGGTCATATTGGATGAGGTGGTGGTTGCCATGAACGAGGTTTCGGAGAATTCTAAATCCAAGGGAGAGGATAACAACACACCGACAAGGGCCTCACCTATGCTGACATTGCCAACTGCCATGCATGTAGGGGTTCCGCGCATAAAAACAATAAATTTTACTCTACGCCCCTGAACCCCTGAAGCTGCCAGGACCTATCTATTAGTAATACAGTAACGGGAGGGGCTTTTCGCGAACTTACCCTTGAAGACCGAAAAGCATTGGCAACGCTCAGGAGAGCGTGGTTGATGTAGACGAGACGAAGCCAACCTCAAGGTCGTGATGAAGTCATTGCGCTCCTTCTAGCTCCAACGACTTGAGTGCCTCAAGTGCGACACCTCGCGGGGAGTGACACACGTCTGGTGCCTGACGATGACTCCCGCTTCCCCCATCCAGCAGCAGTTGCGGAAGTAGAGCTCCCGGATCTGAATCCCGCAGCGTGACGGCGCTCCGCGGTGAAGATGTCTCTCGCTCGCACAGTCCAGACTTGGGACCACGGTCACGAGAGAGAGAGAGGGGGAGAGAGAAAATATCAATTGGAGGTCATCCCAAAAGTGGGGAGACCTTTATTGATTATTGGATGTATTTTCTAGGCCAAATACCCCACGTTATATAGGGGAGGGGAGGTACTACCTCCCCTCAAGTCCCGGGGTGGGACTAAAGGAGAGGAGGGGGGAGGAGGTGGCCGCCGGCCACTAGTGGGCCCCGCGGGGGGCTGGCCCAATAGGGCCAACGGCCACCCCATGGCCCCTTCTCCCTCTCTCCTTTCCCTAATGGGACCTCTCCTTCCGGAATTGGCCCATTAAGCCTTTGACCTTTTTAATTAATTTTCTCTTTATTAAATAATTATGAATAAATGATTAAATAAATATTTAACATTCATTTATTTAATCTCCGTGGCTATGGAACACCTTCCACCTCCACTCCGCACATCCTCCAGACTTACCGAAACCCTTCCGGTTTTCTCCCTTCTTTTCTTCGGCGATTCTACCGATCCTATAAACGCTCTCTAAGCATCATCAAGCCCTTAAGCGTGATACCTCACGGTTCGGGAACACTCCAGACATGGTCGGGACACTCCCGCACCAATGATTGACAGAGGGACCTGGATGGCCATGTGAACCCTTTGCGTTCCACGAAGATCTTTCGTCGTTTGAACCGGGACAATCGTGTCTTATTCCCTTTGTCTCTTGATACTTGCATTGCCCGAGATCTGATCAATGACATCACCATGTCGTGTACAATATTGTTACTGAACAATGCTACTTGACTCGTTCCGACAAGTGATATCCCTGTGATCTAATCACACGTTGCGCAACTATTGGATATAACTTCTCCGAGTGGGCCCTTGAGTATCTTCCCGTCACATGGACGGACAAATCCCGCTCTACACATATATTGCCTCTACGGTTTCCTCCTAATACCTGAACACACCTTTATAACCACCGTTTTACCAGATGGTGTTTGATGCTATCTAAGCACTCTCGGGAGACAGTGATTGATATAGCCTCACGGTCTAAGGAATAGTCTACGAGGATCCATTTCTAATCATCGTAACTTGAACTTCATGACATGATCGAATCACGATGTTTAGGTTGGGTATTGGTTCATCATCTCATTCTCAGAATGAGACGACCTCATTTCCAACTGGCATAAATGCCACATGATCAGGAAACATGATCATCTGTTGACCAATGAACCAGCGACTAGAGTTTCACTGGGAACCCCTGGTTTGTTTGTATATCACATCTGTATTGATGTTTCCACTCAATATAGTTATAGCATGATATAAAACTTAATCATAAAATATATGAAATATGATAATTGTCCTTACTACTATTTGTCTCTAGGGCATATTTCCAACAGTCTCCCACTTGCACTAGAGTACAAATACACTAGCTGCATTTGTTCTTAATTATTGGCACCATATAACCGATACCCCGAACATGCTTTCTCATGGAAGAGGTTGAGTCTTTGGTCTGTACTTTACAGTCCAAAATCCTTTGCAACTTACTAATGTCACTTTAATTGACATTAATATTCTATCATCACATGACAACATCTGTGTGTATGCATCGTTGCTATGGCAGCAGAACGAGGCCTGATTCCAGGAGCCTACAGTGACGTTAGATCAACCTCAAGGGCTTTCTCATGGGCACTGTGCCCTGGGACACATCATTCTACGTTAAAAGCGAATCAGCCCGCCATAACATTATACAACACTTTAGATGGTACCCTTATCTATTATTATAAATGTATTCATCGAAACACTAGTGCACTCGGTGAAACTTTCGATGTTTTGTTCTCCTCGCTTCCTACTTGACTTTAATTGGTATCTACAGGAGTTTCCAACATATTCCCTTATAACATAACTCTTTATGCTTTAAGATATGTCATCCTTTATGGATTTGGAAAATATGTCCACGGTTTTCTACTAGATACTGCGGACAAACTCAGCTCAACATTCTGTGATTCGAACTTAATCACTTTCAAACCTTCCTTATTGGATCACATATTATGCTAAGTTATCATCATGGTTTTCTAAGATAGAACCTATGTCTTAACATAGTGGATGATGATCATCCTTTTCTTCCTTTCAACCATTGATGTTAAACTTAACACTATCCCTAATTCGAGTTATTAAGGACTAGTTCCTTAATTAACTTCTATCCTGAAACCCTTTTTAGAATCCCTTAAGGAATACTACATAATATCTTAATATATCTATTATCAACTTCTACATCTTATAAATCCTTATTTATAAGTATTTGCGCTTTCATCCTTAACGTACTTAAGAATTACTCCTATAAGCTCCCACTCAAACTATGTTGCTAACATATTTGGGTATGAGTCAGTACTCTTACTCAAACTATGGTCCTACATATTTGAATTTGAGTCTTATGTTGCTCCCACTTAAAAATATGTCAATCACATATTGTTTTAGGAAGACTTTCATAGCTCCCACTCAATTTTATGCAAATCATATCTCCTTACTACTTTGAATAACTTCAAAATCTTTTGATCAAATAACAAACTTGGAGATTTACTATGAGATACTAGTACTTTACTAGTTTTAAATCCACTAGACATTTAGCATATATGAATCAAATTCATTTGAATTCATCCAATACTTGACAAATTGTGCTTTTGTCATTCACCCCTTTTTCCTACTATGGCTTTGCAGTCATTTGGGAAAATTCCAAGTAACCCCTTTTACTTGTGAGATTCAGCAATGAATTGCTTTCTAATCTCAAGGGAATTTTACCTTTAGGATTTATCACAACTTTAGTTTACCATTATTTCCTTTGCAGTTCGTAGGTATGTCATATTCAAAAATCATGACAAGTAATTCACAAATGTCTCCATACAAGATATGGATTTACATTTTGAATCCTACTTCATGTAGTGAAAAACAATAGTGGAGGGAAAAACACAATGATCAAAATCATTGATTCTTTCCTTCCGTGAAGAGAATCGTTTAGGAACGCTGTCCGTCGCGCTTCTCAACACTCTGATGCAGGGTTTTGAATCCTCATCGTGTTTCACACTATTTCCCAGTTGCTCCATAATTGAGAAACATCAATAAAAGTGAGCTTTCTCAAGAATGCACCAAAATCCAAGCAATACAAATCTTGCTTTCCTTTTGGTTTGAGCTATGGGTTTCATATTCAAAGTTTCCAATGAATACGCTACAAGGACTTATTCGCTATTGTTTTGGTTATATCGAATAACCCCAAAACTTTCACGAATTCAAATGGTTTACCAATTCTAATTGAGTGCTAACTATTTCTTAACTAATGGTCTCTACATATACACTACAACGATTTATTTGGTGTCTTCTATTCAACCCCTTTGATATCTAATATCACATGTGATGCTTTGTATTTTGATGTTTCAAAACACTTTGCATTCCACAATTTCTTTCATGCCATTCTTATAAAATTTGAACTTTATTACTATTGATCAAATCATAGTAATTGGATTCTCTTTTATATTTATACCCTTTGTTGATGAAACATTTTGATCAAATCAAATATTTTCATATTCATGTTTCCATTGGTAAACTACTTTACACATTTAAACAATCATTTAATGATAATTACCATTTTCGTTAAAACACGATACATCGAATATGTATTCTATTTAACAATTCATCAAACACTTTGTATTCAAGTAATACACGGTGTTCAAGTTATTTTGCCAAACTTAGGCAAGATTTATATGTGACAAGAAATCGAATGACTTTCACATATTATCATATAACTCTGAATTTAAACAATGGTTTCATTCATTAATGAATATATCATTAAGTTGGGTATTTTAAACAAGGCATTTTAATGTTTTACAAATGTTCATACATTATCAATCAGTTTCAAACAATAAGGATAATTCACAAGTAATCAAACACGATATGAACATGAATAGAAATCATTCATAAAAGCAGAACAACTGTTTGTTACAAACTCATATGAATAACTGCCTCACGAAGTGTGAGACAAACTAAAGAAGTTCACAATCTCTTGATTACAATAATCATCCTAAAACACAAACTAAATGATAAATGTCGAGGGAGTGTGTTGTCGGCCATCATCATCATGCTCGCCATCAACACGCAACATCACCTCCTCTCCAGCAAGCACCTCTATGCAGAAGGACCTGTTTTCAGTAAAACAGAACAAGTATCAGATATACTTAACACTGCAATGTGTTTGCAAGATTATAAGATTTATAAAACTGTATATCAAATATATACCTTGGTCATCGATGACCTCTCCGGCGATTAGTTCAACCTTTACGTTCCGAAAACGTAATATGAACTCATGGAAATCCAAGGCTTCCGTATCACCACTCATGATGCTACTTCGGACATGTCCTTTGTAGCTGGGAGGCAATGACCGAAGCAGTACGTCTATCGCAAATGGATCAGCCATCCAGTAATCCATGAAGTGAACCAGTCTCGTGTGTGAATCAAGCATGCGCTCCAAGTGATTCTTCAGACATGTATGCTCCTCCATCTGTATGGAAAGGAACTCTCCAAGCAACTCGTGCTTCCACATGCGCACATGGCCTATGAACTCTACTCTCAGTTGATCCACCATCGAATATGGGTCAAGATCACCCATGAGCGGGTGTAGTTCATCCACCATCCCATAGCGCATTATTATCTGAATGTAGGTGGACATCTCTTGACGATAGTAGCGGTCTGCCAGCTCTTGTGGGGTCTCATAGTAGTCTGGCTCAGTCAAATCCATCGTGTGGCGTTTGTAGTCTACCACGTGATTCCTAGTAAGGAGATCATCTAGGCGCACAAGCCAACTTGGGAAGTTGGATCCATCAAGTCTAAGTTTTTTTACCCTTTACCCAATCGTCGATAGGAAAGGTAATCTCAGGAAGAACCATTTTCTACATTTATAATTGCAAAAGGAATTTAGACTAAGTTTATAATTAAATGAGTTAATAATAACCCCACTCAGAAACACCTATCTCCAATGAGGGTTCCTAGTGATAACACGACCCCTATCAGCAACATCCCGCCCGATCGTCACGGCCATCAATGTGGGTTCAAGGGTGGACGCTAAACGTCGGTCACATCATTTATGCGACTCGTGCTCGATCTTTCGACCATCCGTGTTCCGAGGCCACGCTTCTCTAGCGTGCTAGGCTCGCCAACTCAACCTTAGTATATTCGTTGTGCAACATGGCTTACACCCACTGTATGTGAACGTAGATATGTATGACACCCAGGGCTGTCACCCTGGATCGCCTCATACCGAAGAACTTTCTTGGTGGTGCACACTAAGGGGGAACACAATCGTTGGTAATTTTAACAGGGATCATCTTATTAGGCTACCATCGAGTATCTAATACTAGCACACAATAAGACATACAAACAATAACATTGAATGTAAATGCTATGTGATATGGTCCTTCATGTCGTGATCTCCATCCGCCGTCACCGGGTTCCGGCGCCGTAGACACCAGGGTACCAGTGTCATTCTGGCGTGGTAGTTTGTCATTACCGTGACTATCTACTACTATGCAACAAAATATAATTACTTTACCTTTGCCACAACCATATCACAAAGCAACGCCCCCCTGCAAAACAAAGTTAGACGCCTCTACTTTATCTTTGCATGTTTTACGTGGCTGAATGGGCTTTCGCACAAGAACCATTCTTACCTACAAACTTTCAGCACAACGCTGATCAAGTAGTTGTCTCTACTACACCCCTTTCGGGGCCCTCCGTTGCAAATGGTATACCAACTAATGCGAGAGAGACAGACACCCCCCCTAAGCCACTTTATAAGGTACAAGCCGTATGTCAAGCGTGGACCAGTCTCGCGAATGAACGCGTAAAGTCGGTTGGGGGCCGCTTCATCAAGCATTGCTGCGGTATACACAAGTACACGTGGGAGGGCAACAACTAAAAGATCGCCCACACGCTACATCTCGTGTGTTCTACCCGTACTAGCATTACTACGCATAGATCTAGCTTTGATACCACTGTAGGGGTTCCGCGCATAAAAACAATAAATTTTACTCTACGCCCCTGAACCCCTGAAGCTGCCAGGACCTATCTATTAGTAATATAGTAATAGGACGGGATTTTCGTGAACTTACCCTTCAAGACCGAAAAGCGTTGGCAATGCTCAGGAGAGCGTGGTTGATGTAGACGAACCGAAGCCAACCTCAAGGTCATGATGAAGTCCTTGCGCTCCTTCTGGCTCCAACGACTTGAGTGCCTCAAGTGCGACACCTCGCGGGGAGTTACACACGTCCGGTGCCTGACGATGACTCCCGCTTCCCCGATCCAGCAGCAGTTGCGAAAGTAGAGCTCCCGGATCCGAATCCCGCAGCGCGACGGCGCTCCGCGGTGAAGATGTCTCTCGCTCGCGCAGTCCAAAATTGGGACCACGGTCACGAGAGAGAGAGAGGGGGAGAGAGAAAATATCAATTGGAGGTCCTCCCAAAAGTGGGGAGACCTTTATTGATTATTGGATGTATTTTCTAGGCCAAATACCCCACTTTATATAGGGGGAGGGGAGGTACTACCTCCCCTCAAGTCCCGGGGTGGGACTAAAGGAGAGGAGTGGGCCGCCGGCCACTAGTGGGCCCCGCGAGGGGGGGGGCTGGCCCAATAGGGCCACCGGCCACCCCATGGCCCCTTCTCCCTCTCTCCTTTCCCTAATGGGCCCTCTCCCTCCGGAATTGGCCCATTAAGCCTTTGACCTTTTTAATTGATTTTCTCTTTATTAAATAATTATGAATAAATCATTAAATCAATATTTAACATTCATTCACACATTATTTAATCTCGGTGGCTATGGAACACCTTCCACCTCCACTCCGGACATCCTCCGGACTTACCGGAACCCTTCCGGTTTTCTCCCTTCTTTTCTTCGGTGATTCTACCGATCCTATAAACGCTCTCTAAGCATCATCAAGCCCTTAAGCGTGATACCCCACGGTTCGGGAACACTCCAGACATGGTCGGGACACTCCCGCACCAATGATCGATAGAGGGACCTTGATGGCCATGTGACCCCTATGCGTTCCACGAAGATCTTTCGTCGTTTGAACCGGGACAGTCGTGTCTTATTCCCTTTGTCTCTTGATACTTGCATTGCCCGAGATCTGATCAATGACATCACCATGTCGTGTTCAATCTCGTTACTGAACAATGATACTTGACTCGTTCCGACAAGTGATATCCCCGTGATCTAATCACACGCTGTGCAGCTATTGGATATAACTTCTCCGAGTGGGCCCTTGAGTATCTTCCCGTCACATGGACGGACAAATCTCGCTCTTGACATATATTGCCTCTACGGTTTCCTCCGAATACCTGAACACACCTTTATAACCACCGTTTTACCAGATGGCGTTTGATGCTATCTAAGCACTCTCAGGAGACAGTGATTGATATAGCCTCACGGTCTAAGGAATAGTCTATGAGGATCCATTTCTAATCATCGTAACGTGAACTTCGTGACATGATAGAATCACGATGTTTAGGTTGGGTATTGTTTCATCATCTCATTCTCAGAATGAGACGACCTCATTTCCAACTGGCATAAATGCCACATGATCAGGAAACATGATCATCTGTTGACCAATGAACCAGTGACTAGAGTTTCACTGGGAACCCCTGGTTTGTTTGTATATCGCACGTGTATTGATGTTTCCACTCAATACAGTTATAGCATGATATAAAACTTAATCATAAACTATATGAAATATGATAATAGTCCTTACTACTATTTGTCTCTAGGGCATATTTCCAACAATGCATGCATCACTCTGATGGATTTGGGGGCTCTTCCCACACAAACCAAGCATGTCATTATAATGATGACATCAAGAAAGATGAAAACACTAGATATAGATCCAAGAATCAAGGAAACAAGAAATAAGGAAAGGAAAAGGAGTCCAAACAAGAATCTGACATGGAAGAATCCGATGCGGCTCCCAAGTCAGACGGAAAATAAGGCATACCCAACCAAAAAGGATATGTAGGTTTGTTTCCTTGGACCCAACTTGCTAAAGTCCAAAAATAATCTCTCCATGAGCTTAGCGCTATGGTACATCTAGATCCTTAGTACCTTTACGGGTACTATATGACAATCACTTTTGACTGTAGTGATCACCCAAAACACCCTCACCGGAGGGGAAAATAAGCTCATGTGGTAAATTCTCTAATTGATGGCTTTGAGTTTTCTAAAGTCCTTATGGATGATGACAACACTATCAATATACTCTACACACTACAAGAATCTGGACGATCCGTGATGTTTTTTATGACGCTACCTAAAAACGTCGCGGATTCCTGACATTCTAGAACGTTTCGTCGTAACAAGCTCCAAGCCCCTCAAACCCGGTTATCCATGGCGTTCAGTGTTTTCGTCGTGGCAAATTCGTCACAGATTTTGTCCCGGGACCGGAAGCCCAGTTTGCCATTTTGTCTGGTGCAAAATTCGTCGTGGAATTTGTCACTGCACATATTCGACACTTTTTTTCACATCGACCGTCTCCTCTAGGCTTCAAACCCACCTGTCAGTGCACTATGCACAGTAGCACTTCATGGAACTTTTTAGCCTGTCCCACATGTCAGTTTGTTTGATCAAAACTTGCATGCATTGCATGGCTAGTTCACACGCTAGTTCCAAAAAAAGCCCGTTGATCCAAACTTGAAGTGGCAGTTCTGCTTATTCTGCCTCGTCTCCTTGTCTCCTCGTAGTGGCTGTTTCGCTTCATCTCCCTAGTCTGTTCTCCTCTTCTTCTTCTCCTCATAGTGGTAGTTCTTCTTTCTTCCTCGATCAAGACATTCCCACACGTAAGGTATGGCTAGTACCGGATGAAGAGGAACTGGTCCGATCTCCCAGCCGACCCACTTCACAAGATCGCCGACTACTTGTTGGATAAAGGGGAGTACATCGACACCTATGCTGCTTGTCGAGAAGTCTGCACCGATTGGCGCCGCACTTTAAAGGTGCCCGAATTCCATCTCAACAACTGGATCATGATAGATCACACACTTCTAGATGTTGGAAACTTCACCTTCCTCAACCTCGCCACTGGTCGTTGCTTCAGGACGAATCTAATGGACGTCCATCGCAGGTTCACATTCACATATGATATATATATATAACATTCATTTATTTGTATTTTCCATTGTAAACATCTTAGTGCTAACTGATGTCCTCTTCTTCCAAAAGATTCTACTTCGTCGGTGTTTCTCGTGGCGTCATCGTGCTTGCTCAGAGGGTGGATCCGTACAAGATTTGTCTTCTAAACCCAATCACTCATAAGTGGGATGGAGTGTGGAGGAATGACTGGGAGATGATGGGGAGACCGTGTGGCTGATGTCTTTTAAATGACTGGGAGACGATGGGGGAGTTGGGCGGTGGGAGCGCACGTAGGGTGGGAGAGTGTACATTGCATGTGTTAATGAAAAACGCACGAGTGGGAACGCAAAACGCACGTATACACTCCTTGATTTCTTTTGCAGTTAATCATTTTTTGGCATGTCAATGGAAAATGCAAAACCCACACTCGATTTAATTTCTTCTAAATTATTCAGTAAATCATTGTTACTGTAGATACTCGATGCATGCATGCATGCGGACCAAAAAGATTCCCAACGTGTTTTTTCTCCAAAACCACATTGATATCTGATGACCACACACACTCCATGGTTTTCCACTTGGATCCCTCCTAGAGTTTTCACATTGCATATGTGTTCTTTTCCAAAACCACATTGATATCTGATGACCACACACACTTCAGTGGATTCTATGATTCAACTTCTATCACACTAGTGTGTTTTTGGTCTCTATATATATGACCATGATAGTTTGACATATATATATATATATCTCCACAAGATAGTCATTATTATTGATGATCCACATGACCACATTGATCATATATATACATGACCACACACACACTACTCTAGTGGATTATATTCTGTGATGCAACGTCTCTGTCACACTGGTGCATTATTGCAATGTGTGGGAGTTGATTTCCTATGTGTGTTTTGATTCTTCTACACCATGGTTTTCCACTTGGATCCCCCATAGAGTCATTACATGCACATTATATTGCATATGTTATATTTTCCAAAACCACATTGATAGCTGATGACCACACACTCCAGTGGATTCTCTGATTCAACTTCTGTCACACTAGTGTCTTTTTGGTCTCTATATATATGACCATGATGGTTTGACACATGTATATATATGGATCATCCCCTAGAGTGATTTGCATGTGTTCTTTTCCTAAACCACACATTGATATATATATATATATATATCTCCACTAGATAGTCATTATTGATGATCCAAATGACCACATTGATCATATCTATACATGACCACACACACACTACTCTAGTGGATTATATTCTGTGATGCAACTTCTCTATCATACTGGTGCATTATTACAATGTGTGGGAGTTGATTTCATGTGTTTTGCTTCTTCTAAACCATTATTTTCCACTTAGATCCCCCATAGAGTCATTGCATGCACATTATATTACATATGTGTTATTTTCCAAAACCACATTGATATATGATGACCACACACACTCCAGTGGATTCTGTGATTCAACTTCTGTCACACTACTGTGTTTTTGGTCTCTATATATGACCATGATGGTTTAACACATGTATATATAGGGATCATCCCCTAGAGTGATTAAATGTGTTGTTTTCCTAAACCACACATTGATATATATATATATATCCACTAGATAGTCATTATTGATGATCCACATGCCACATTGATCATATCTATACATGACCACACACACACTACTCTAGTGGATTATATTTTGTGATGCAACTTCTCTATCACACTGGTACATTAAATGTGTGGTAGTTGAATTGCTATATGTGTTTTTCTTCTACTACACCATGGTTTTCCACTTGGATCCCCCATAGAGTCAATGCATGCACATTATATTGCATATGTGTTGTTTTCCAAAATCACATTGATATCTGATGACCACACACACTCCAGTGGATTCTGTGATTCAACTTCTATCACACTAGTGTGTTTTTGGTCTCTATATATATGACCATGATGGTTTGACACATGTATATATATGGATCATCCCCTAGAGTGATTTGCATGTGTTCTTTTCCTAAACCACACATTGATATATATATATATATCCACTAGATAGTCATTATTGATGATCCACATGATCACATTGATCATATATATACATGACCACACATACACTACTCTAGTGGATTATATTCTGTGATGCAACTTCTCTATCACACTGGTGCATTAAATGTGTGGGAGTTGATTTGATATGTGTGGTTTGCTTCTTCTACACCATGGTTTTCCACTTGGATCCCCCATAGCGTCATTGCATGCACATTATATTGCATATGTGTTATTGTCCAAAACCACATTGATATCTGATGACCATACACACTCCAATGGATTCTGTGATTCAACTTATGTCACACTAGTGTGTTTTTGGTCCCTATATATATGACCATGATGGTTTGACACATGTATATATATGGATCATCCCCTAGAGTGATTTGCATG
Organism: Avena eriantha; assembly: GCA_910589775.1. Taxonomy (NCBI): domain Eukaryota; kingdom Viridiplantae; phylum Streptophyta; class Magnoliopsida; order Poales; family Poaceae; genus Avena; species Avena eriantha. The sequence continues at coordinate 262,674,289 of OU342746.1, forward strand.
TGTTCTTTTCCTAAACCACACATTGATATATATATATATATCTCTCCACTAGATAGTCATTATTGATGATCCACATGACCACATTGATCATATCTATACATGACCACACACACACTACTCTAGTGGATTATATTCTGTGATGCAACTTCTCTGCCACACTGGTGCATTAAATGTGTGGGAGTTGATTTCCTATGTGTGTTTTGCTTCTTCTACACCATGGTTTTCCACTTGGATCCCCCATAGAGTCATTGCATGCACATTATATTGCATATGTGTTCTTTTCCAAAACCACATTGATATATGATGACCACACACACACTCTAGTGGATTCTGTGATTCAACTTCTGTCACACTAGTGTGTTTTTTGGTCTCTATATATATGACCATGATGGTTTGGCACATGTATATATATGGATCATCCCCTAGAGTGATTTGCATGTGTTCTTTTCCTAAACCACACATTGATATATATATATATATATATATCTCCACTAGATAGTCATTATTGATGATCCACATGACCACATTGATCATATCTATACATGACCACACACGCTACTCTAGTGGATTATATTCTGTGATGCAACTTCTCTGTCACACTGGTGCATTATTTCATTGTGTGGGATTTGATTTCCCATGTGTGTTTTGCTTCTTCTACACCATGGTTTTCCACTTGGATCCCCCATAGATTCATTGCACATTATATTGCATATGTGTTATTTTCCAAAACCACATTGATATCTGATGACCACACACACTGCACTAGTGGATTCTCTCTCTGTCACTCTACTGGATTAATATATTGTGTGTGGAGGTTGCTTTTCCTATGTGTGTTTTGCTTCTACACCATGGTTTCCCACTTGGATCCTCCTAGAGTCATTGCACATTGCATATATATATGTGTGTTCTTTTCCAAAACCACATTGATATATATCTACATGACCACACACACACTCAAGTGGAATGCAACTTCTCTGTAGTACTGGTGCATTGCAATATGTGTGGAAGTTTCTTTCCTATGTTTGTTTTGCTTCAACACCATGGTTTTCCACTCTTGGGTACCCATAGAGTCATTTTGCACATTGCATATATATGTGTGTGTTCTTTTCCAAAACCACATTGATATCTACATGAACACACACACACACTCCAGTGGATCTGTGATGCAACTTCTCTATCACAGTGCATTGCAATGTGTGGAAGTTGCTTTCCTATGTGTGTTTTGCTTCTACATGATGGTGGTTTGCCACTTGGATCCCCATAGAGTCATTGCACATTGGATATATATGTGTTCTTTTCCAAAACCACATTGATATATACATGAACCACACACACACTATTGTCAAAACACGTGCTCGTAAAAAAGAAACACATATATATGAATATGCAACTACACCATGATAGGGAAGTTGCATTTGAGAACAGGCTCACCCAGGGGTGGGTTTTGCCTATATCAACATCCACACTTTAATAAATATGGTAATGCTAATTTATTTGAGCATTATACGGAATTTTCCAGAATTTTGGGTTAGTAATTGCTAATTTCTTTGAAAGGTACCTTTTTTAACAAGTATCCTATATTATTAATTTATTTGAGTCACTCATCATGCAATAGATGGCAAGGATACACCATCAAAAACATTGACCGACACACCCCTCTCAAATTTCACGCGTAGGAGTTAAATTTCGCGCCTCGAAATTTCATCCCTGGGATAGACCGATCAGCCCTTTAGCACAGCGCCACGCATCATTCGCGGATAGGGCATTTAGGTAATCTAAACAAAACCCTCCTTATCCCCTCCCCCACTGAAAGTGGACAAGATCCATTTTCCTCATCTCGTCGTCCTCTACCTCCTCCCTCACCCTCACCCTTGCTGCCATCTGTCCTTCCTCCACTCGCTGCCATCCTTCACTCCGCCCCTCGCCTCCATATGCCCCTCCCCACCACGTCGTGCCAACTGTCAAGCTTGTAGGTCTACAAGCTCACCCTCAACCTCACCCACAAGATCTGCCACCTCTACATGGACCTCTCCGTAAAGATCTCCCTACTCGTCATGCACCTCTTCGTCAAGGTCTGCTCCCTAGACGCCAAGGTCTGCCCACTCGCGGTCAAGGTCTGCTCACTCAACGTGCACCTCACCGACAAGGTACGCCACCTCGTCGTTCACCTCATTGCCAAGGCCTGCCACCTCGCCGTCAAGTTCTTCCCACTATCCCTACACGTCACCGTCAAGATCTGCCCACTCGCGGTCAAGGTCTGCTCACTTGACGTGCACCTCAACTACAAGGTACACCTACTCGCCACCAACCTAGTCGACACGGTCTGCCACATCGCCGTCGACAAGGTCTGCCTACTCGCCATGCACCTCCTCCACATAGTCTACTACCAAGGTCCGCTGACAAGCCTCGATGCCATGATTTAAGCGTTCTGCCAGGAATAGCAGTAAGAAAAAGGCCCCACGGCCTAGAGGCAAGGAAACACTTACCTTGCTTTTCTGTTGTTTGGTTATATTGTTTGTTGCAGATAAATGCTTCTCATAACACGTCTTATGATCAGAGTATAAATACAAATTGTTCACATTGGAATATTTTATATATGTGATTACTATTGGACAATCAACAATATATGTTATATTCTGCCTACTTGCCTATTCAGTGGAAAGATATAGATGTATATATTGCTAATGTTTAATTGTCCTGACCTCCTTATTATTGCAACCAATTGGTGAATTGCCCAGCTTGTAAACTATTAGGCTTATGGTCAGTTTGCGTGTGATAAAGGTTTCATTATCCTATTTGTTGCATTAGTTTGGTTGTTTCGTGATATGTCTTATGTTCATTGTATAAGTAGTTCATAGTTTACTGTTTTACATGATGATTTACTATAGGACAGTGAGCACCATATGTTGTATTTTTCTTAATTGCCTATTTAATTGCACGATAGATGCTTGTACTGCTTATGTTTAATCGTCCTTCCCTGCTTATTATTGCAGTGTATAATACTAAGTCTGGTCATAGTGGGGAGTAACATAGCATGTTAATAGGCTATGTTATTCCCCACTATGACTGGTCTTAATATTATCTCCATAGTGAGAAGTGTCATAGGTCTTATAACATAGACACCATCATTTAGGTTGGTCATGGTGGGAAGTTTGTACACACTAGTATTATGTGTACGATACTAGTGTATAATACCAGCTAGGCCACCCATGGTAGGACTATCATGCAATCCATGTTGCATTTGTTTTGCTGTTTCGTCGTATGTCTTATGATCAGAGTATGAATTGGTCATAGCGGACTGTTCCACCCCATATGTTATATATTGAGCCATATTTGGAGTTCCCTATACATGTTAGAAACACATATGTACAGTGGAATGTGCTTGGGGTGTTTCTTAGAAAAATAATCCTAGCTTTTTCGTAAGAAACAGTGCTTATTTGTATTTGAGAGGTGCCAATTTAGACATCATCCTATTATAAATAAGCACCATTGCTTCACCAAAAACCAGTTTATTTCGCTAAGCACTTATCCAAGCGTCTTGCATTGTACATGCTCTTAGGTTCTTAGAATATGTTGTTGCATCGCCAAGTGTATCCCCCACCCACCACACACACCCCACAGACCCCCACGGACCCCTAAAAGTAGCAAAAACGAAGGTTGTAGACCAGGTTACATTATCTCGTGTGTTGCATTAGTGTGGCAGCCTACGATCTTTTTGTTTAAATTGCTCATGGCGACCTGTTAAATGATGAGTACTATATACTATATAACATAGGTTGGTATCGCACCCAGTTTTATATTTCTAGATTAATTGGAATTCTTTTTTCATGTTAGAACCACAAATACTACCGATGGAAGAAAGTCGGATGAAAACCATCATGAGAAAGAGTCCATGGATGCAACGACTTGGTATTAGGTTCGTAGCTATTCCTGTTGCATCCCCAACTGTATTCTCCCCTAAAAAGAGCAACAGTGATCCTTCTGGACCTCGGTATGATCCTGAGGGGGGTATCAGTAAAGGTGACATATCAGGTGATGAAACACTAGTCACCGAGGAGACTGGGGTGTAGGTAGTCCCCTTACCTGCTAGCTCACCATCTTGTCATGATTTCTCCACAATTAAGGTGCAACATGAGCAGCACTCTGCCCAAGGTGACCTGCTCACTCCCTCCGACCCGCTGGTATGTCGTCCGGCACATCCCCAAAGCCAGGATCCACCCCCCAAAGCCATCAGCCACCCCCCAAAGCCAGAAGCCACCCCCTCAAAGCCAGCAGCCACTTACCCAAGGTGTGGAACCCCAACCCACGTCTCGTCGTCCTTTGGCACCTCCCAAAGCCAACCTGCCACTTACCCAAGGTGTGGAACCCCAACCCACGTCTCGTCGTCCTTTGGCACCTCCCAAAGCCAACCTGCCACCTCCACAAATCAAGAAGCCACCTTCCCAGGTGACGAAGTCCGCATCCTTCCGCCCACGGGTATCCCCAAATGTGACTTGCTACAACTCCAAATCTAGAAGCCACCTCCCAGCTATCTGCAGGAACCTCGCCTAAATGACCATGCACCGTCCCAAACCGATGGGTTAGGTACCCAAGGTGCTATGTCAGCTACCCAACATCTGTGTTCAGCTGCTAACGCCGAGGACTCTGGTACCCCATTTGAGGGTCAGGGGTCAGCTACCCAATACGATGAGTCAGCTACCGAATATGGGGAATCTGATCCTAGTCATGAAGTACCGTGGCAAGACTGCAGTGACTGGTCTCAACGTGGTAATGTGTTAAACCGCCTGCTTGCTCACTTATAATCCATTTAATCTCATCATATTACTGTGGAACACTAAATCAGCACATTATATTCCTGTAGATGATGATGGCTACCAGATGTCTCAAGACTTTGATGCACCTTGTTCTAAAGACGCTGAAACGTAGAATTCTGAAGATATAGTTCCGCATACTGGTCAAGCTCTGGTGGTGAGGGGGAAAACATGGGGAAGAGGCTTGACAAGTTGTCCAAAGGAGGGAGGCTTTCACTTAATGTTCTTCCAGGAATAACTAGACCAGACAAGCCGGGTGTTGCTGCTAGGTTTGCTAGTGAGTGTGCAGTCACAGTAAGGACTAGCATGCCTATCTTACCCCACTGGAAAGAGTAAAAGAAGAGGGTTGATGTCCAATTAGACTTCATAGGCAAAGTTTCTGTATGTTCTGTGACTTAGCTGTCCTTTACCTTCCCATTTCTCTATTCATGCAAATGCTGATGCTCCATGTTTTATTTCAGCAAAAGTTTGCTAGGGACACAAATCACCCTGATGTGTGGAATGCTTGCGCAAATCAATTTATGAGGCATGCAAGGAATCAATGGTATATTCTGAAGAAGAAGTATTTTGATCCCTACCCTCTGAACCAAGTTACAAGGAAATGTCCTGATGAAGTGAAACACATGACCGACGAGCAGTGGTGCAACCTTGTTGATACTTGGTCTGACCCCAGGAAACATGTCACTTTTCATTTACTCTTTTACTGTTATTGCATGTGTTTGAATTGTTTGATTGGAATTGCCTCTTATACTGTATGGTTGCTGCTTGTGTAGAGTATTTGTGTAATAAACAAGAAGAACAGGAGCAAAGTCTTGTACCCTGCTACCACATGTTCTCGTAGCTATGAGGTTGTGTGCAACGGTGAGGATGATGTTGGGTTCGCAGCATAGAAAACAAAAAAATTCCTACGATGAGAACTATACGCCAAGATCTATCTACTAGGTACAGAGAAACGGGTGGATATGCATCCATGGAGAACTTACCCTCGAAGACAACGAGTTTTGTTAACGAGTAGGAACTAATGGATGATGTAGTCGTACGCTTGCCGATCTCAAGATCATGATGAAGTCCAGCAGGTCTGGCTCCAGCACGTCCATCAGATCTAGCTCCAGCAAGTCCAGCACCACCAAGTCTAGCACCGCAAAGCAGCTGTGCATCCGTGATCGCACACATGTCCGGTACCCCGACAACCTCCGTCCCTCGCTCCAGCAAAGCAGCAGAAGAAGCAACTCCTTTCCAGATAAAGCCACCGGGAACATGTATCTCGCTAATCCGAGACCATGGGGAAATAATACTAGAGGGGGAGAGAGATCCTTCACGAGGAGGTGTGAGGAAGGAGTGAGAGGGGGGCCTTTTATAGGAGGAGGGGAGGGTGTCCCTTCACCTCCCCCATTCATGTGGTGGTAACCCCCTCCACATTAAAATGCCCCTTCACATTCTCTTTTAAAGTCTACACTTTAAATGCATTAAATTTCTCCAAATTTAATGCTATCTCATTTAATAAAACTCTTTTATTAATTTTATTCAGAATTTTGTTCATTAATTTAATTAACAAACATTCACATAAAACCCCCTGCAACATTTCAATATTACATGCAGAACCAATTTCAAATATTTCACCCGAAACAGTTTCGGTGTCTATTGAAATAATTCTAGCGTTTTCTTAAATATTTATCTAAAACATATTTGCTCCAAATGGTGTCGGTATCCCTTAAGTGTGTCACCCTAGGATTCGCGAATAATGCACACATGATCGAGACCCCTCTCCGATCAATAATCAGCAGCGGGACCTGGAGATCCGTACTGACTCCCACATATTCAACGATGACTCTTGTGATCGTGTGAACTTTTAACGTTGTAACTAAATCCCTTTGTCTCGTGATATATTACATGTCCGAGATTCGATCATTGGAATCCAAATACCTAGTTTGATCTCGTTACCAACATGCTCTCTTTTCTCGTTCCCGTGATATAACATTCTAGTGATCACATCACTTGCTTGCAAGCTATTTCAATGTGATATCACCGAGAGGGCCTAGAGTATATCTATCCGTCATTGGGATGGAAAAATCTCACTCTTGATCCATGAGCCTCAACATAACACCTTCGTAGCACTGAACCCACCTTTAAAGTCACCCTGTTACGGTGTGACGTTTGATGTTATCAAGATACTCATCCGGTGTTAGCAGTTAACATGATCTCATGGTCTAAGGACTAAGATTACTTCGTATGATGTTACAGCAATATAAACATAATGACTCTGATCGTAATGCTATACTTCGGATGAATGTTCATCGCATCATTCCACCAATGTTGTGACCTCGTTATTAACAACATCGAATGTCCATGATCAGGAAACCTTGATCATCTTGTTAATCAACAAGCTAGTTTATATGAGAGGCAGTACTAGGAACTTTGTATTTTGTTTATTAAACACACATGTATTAATGTTTCCAATTAATACAATTATAGCATGCCAAATAAACATTTATCATAAACATGGAATAAGATAATAACCACTTTGTTTGCCTCTCGGGCATATTCCCTTTAGTCTCCTACTTGCACTAGAGTCAATAATCTAGTTTGAAAAACTTTGCGTATTGAACACCTATGGCTTACCGGTGTTGCATATACGCGATTGCTAGTGGTTAACATAATCTCCGGATCTGATAGTTTCAGGTCCGTGTGTATTTGCATTTCTTTGCGTCTCTACGCATCACTCATTCTCAAATGAGATGGCATTGTATAAATTTTGGTCCTTTGGTGAGACCTTTAGTTTGTTCGGGTTAAAATATGTTGATATTATTGTCATACAATATAACTTGATAGTATTAGCCCACTTTGAACCACACCTAGTTTGATAACAAACTACTTAACACAAATGGCTTGCTTTGCTGCTACTATAGCAGTCATATACTTAGCCTTTTGTTGTAGTATCCGTCACAATGTCTCAACTTTGGAACTCATCCAAATCTATCATGGAACATCCTTTCCATTACATTGTGCCACCCATAGTCTAAATTGAGATAAATTTAATTTGTATCTTGTGACAAAACTAGTATCAATGTAACACTTTACAATGAACTACCTTAATTATTTGTCACTTATACATGATATATTCTTAGTTCTTCCAAAGCTCATAAGAATATTTTTACTATCGTCCAATGATCATCTTATGAATCATTCTGGTATGTGCTCATAACATTTAGAGCATAGGACATTCTGGATATATACATATCACGGTATAATCGATCAAAATCTTCATGTGATTTTACTCACCAAGTGTTGGAACACTTGAATCTTGATACAATCATTTCCATGAAGCAAGAACCTTTCTTGTTGTTTCCATATTGAACCCTTTCAATATCTCATATATGTATGTCTGGCACAACCATATTAGCGCCTTAATCTATCCATATAGATATTGATGCCAAATATTCCGGTTTTGCCCAAGTCTTTCATTGAAATCTTATTTTAATGAAATTCTTAACTTGTGTCAATACAAGATACATCATTTCCAATCAACAATATGTCCTCTACATAATGTATTATAAATATGTCTCGGTGCTCCCACTTAATTTTTTGCAAATGCAAGCATCTTCATCATCTCCGATGAATTTAAACTCTTGTAACAGTTTCATCATGGTGAAGATTCCAACTCCGCTAGCTTACTTCAACTATTGAAGTCTGCATGCCCTTTTAGCACCCTTTGAATTAACAAAACCCTTTGGACCGTGTCTTGTACACGTCCTAGGTAACCATTCTATTAGAAGAACATTGTTATGTTTGTTCAACTACCATACATCAAATTATATGTAGTGGTTGCTACATTAATCCGTCAAGACTAAATATCGCTATGAAAGTTCAAATCTTGTCATAGTCAACTCCTTTAACTGTGTCGTAAACTTCTTTCTGACATGTCGACTATTTCATAGATGTTAAACATCCATGTCTATTTCTTTATAGATCCAAACACGACCGATAGGCTTCACGTCTTTCCGGAGGGTCTTCCAAGTTCAGAAACTTGATTTCTCGTGTATGGATACTATCGCGGATTCTATGACTTCTAGTCATTTTATGGAGTCAGGGCCCATCATTGCTTCTTTGCATGTAGTCAGTTCATCATTGTCAAAACAATAAAAACTTGCTTATCAAATCACACTATTTGATTCTTACAGACCCAGACGGTTCAATAGGAACTCTAATCTCTAAGATTACAACCTTTGTAATCACGGGAGCCATGAGCATTGTAGCCGCCACCGGGACACTTTCCGGCGCTGCGCTACTTAGCACATATAGCTAAGGTTTAACAACCGTATCAAAGTTCTATTGTCCTCCCACTTAACTTTTCGCGAAAAATTCCTTCTCAAGAAACTTGATGTTCCAAGTAACAAACTCTTTTGTCCTCGGTGTTATGGAGAAATTCCCAACAAATTATTTGGGATAACCTACAAAGACGTGTTTATCCGACTTTGGTTGTAAACATTTTACTTATGCATGGCATACCAAAATTTAAGGAAAGACAATCCGGGTTTTATCCCAAACCATAACTTATATGGTGTCATTTCAACGGATCACGATGGTGCTCTTTTCAGTGTAAAAGCGGTAGTCTCTCAAGCTTCAATCCTTAAAACATAATGGCAGTTTTATAAATGACACATTTGATCTTACCATGTCACACATGGTTTGATTTCATCTCTCGAATATGTCATACTCATATGGTTTATCGGGAAACACAAATCATGGAACAATTCCTCAAATCTTAGGTGTTTTTGCTAAACATGTAACTCAAATTTCTTCCTTTATGATCGAATCATAAACTCTTTATTTTCTTGTTACAATGATTTTCCACTTCATCTTGAAAGTCTTTGAACAATTTTCAAATGTTTCATACTTCTTCCTTATTAAGTAAATATATATATAGATATATTCACTCAAATTTCTGGAGAAAGCATATGAAGCAAAAAGATCCATCGCATATGGCTACACATAATGGACTATATACATCAACATGAATAATATCCAATAAGTTAGTCATCCGTTCATCTTTGGCCTATGGACGGAGTTTCAATTATCTCGAGAAAAGTCTCACAAGTGTCAATTGATCAAAATCAAAGACTCCAAAAAATCCATCAACATGGAGTTTCTTCATGTTTTATTTCCAATATAATTTAAACAGCTATGTCACTTCATAAGTGATCTTTCAATCATTTGTCTTGCGACATTTTCGCAATAGTGTTTCTGGATGTAATTTCTCCCACCAGAATTGTAAAAGTTCATCCATACTTTATGGAATAGGGTAATTATTGAAACAACCATTGTTCTCATAATACCGGAACAAAATAACAATTATTAAAACAAATCTTGAAGGCTAGGTTTGACAACAACGAAAAAACACAATAACACTTTATTTGTTTTCGATGAACATCATCACTTATTCTCTTGCTAGTTACTTAGGCCATTGCAGTTCATGAATTGTGTTGTCCTGTATGACACTTCATACCAACCAATTCGTTATCCAATACTGGTATCCAATACCTCAGAACCACATTGTTTAACAAGAAAGGAATACAACCATAACATGTATATCTTCTATATACCTAAGTTGGACATCTCCAACCTTTTCTTTTCTGCCAAATATTTTATAGATTCTCTTTCAACAATTCCTTTTTCTTTTAAAAGAATCTATCAACATCAATAGTGGTGTCATTCACATGACACATAGTACAAAGCGTGTATAGTCAAATACTAATACCTTTGGACTTGCACTTTGAAGTGGATCACCATCATCAAATGTTTGGCATTCTTTCAAAATCCATTCTTTAGTAATCTTTTAGTGTAGTAAACATTTTACTTACATCTTCTATTCATCCTTATCATGACAACTTTCATGATCAAGCTACTATAGCCTATAAGGAAGAATGACGAGTATAATTTTAGTTCCCGAAACCTTTTGGGAGATTCGGATGCCTAGCATCTCCATCCTTCACAAATTCTCATACAATATGAGAACATGTATTTTGCTAAATTATACTCTATCATAATGCAACCAAAACCATTGTTTCAGATATCACAATATCTTTCACACGTGATGGTTTCTGAAACAATTTTCAGCTCCTATATAATCTTGATATTAAAATAACTTTTGAATATCAATAATCAGGGAGGCAAACATGATACTTTAGATATTAACATTGGAAATCTTACTCTTGATTTAATACTACATATTAAACTTCATGGAGTAAATAGAGTTTGCTAAAAGTTTGCAATAGGACTTCTAAACTTTAAATTGACATTCAAAACAATACGATACCAGTTCGTAAAGTAAATATCCAGAATTCTATAGTTCTATTATCTCAATTAAAACTAAGCATAAGGTAGTGAACAGACGCCAATGACTACAACAAATTATGCAAATTCACTTCGATTTAGTTTATGACAAATTGAGTTCGACTAATCCGAAATGAACACCCACTCAAAAACGACATCCCTCGTGCCTTTTTGGTGATTACATGAACCAAATCCACTACACCAAGTCCGATCATCACGTGAGTCAGTGTACCTTCAAAGGCGAGCATCAATATGGGCATCATATCAACTATATGACTCATGCTTAACCTTTCGGTCAGTGTTCTGAGGCCATGTCTGTACATGCTAGGCTCGCCAAGTAAGAACCTTAGTACTCGCATGTGTAAAACTGTCTTACACCCGTTTGTATGAAAGCGTAGAGTCGAGTACACCTGATCATCACGTGATGTCTCGAAACACAATCCATAAAACGGTGCATACTTAAGGAAGAACACATTTTATCTTGATATCTAAATGAGGGATCATCTTAAAATGCTACTGAAACGCCAAACTAGCAATATAAGATGCGAACATCATATGTGTAAAGTGGAATGATATGGTCCATGCATTTGAGCACCATCATATGCATCGTGGTATGATCTCTACCATTCCTTTGTGTGTAAGGCCAAGGTCTATGGAACTTACACGTTAGGTGTGTTTTAAGAGTATCAACTATACATCAACTTACAACATTACCATATCATGACACTAGCCCAGCAACGATCTAAACTAGACGCCTCTAATTTATCTATTGCAAGTTTTACGTGCCTTAGGGCTTTCGAAGATACAACCGGTCTTACCTATGAACATGGAACCACAACGATGATAACTAAGTTATTAGCAACTTGTTGTATATCAGATATTGACTATAGTAGGAGAGAGAGACACCCGTCAGCCACTTATGCAAAACAAGTTGCATGTTAGTCGTGGAACCGGTCTCATGTACGATGACATGTAAGGTTGGTCGGGCCGCTTCATCCCACTATGCCACCAATATCCAAACTACATAGAAGATGCAATAACATGATCATCGTCATCCACATATAAATATATGTGTACTACCCGTGCAACGCACCTCCGCATAGATCAGGCTCTGATACCACTGTTGGGTTCGCAGCATAGAAAACAAAAAATTTCCTACGATGAGAACAATACGCCAAGATCTATCTACTAGGTACAGAGCAACGGGTGGATATACATCCATGGAGAACTTACCCTCGAAGACAACGAGTTTTGTTAACGAGTAGGAACTTGTGGCGCCCCGCCAAAACCACTACTAGAAAATTGCGGTGTTTTTGTGCATTGCATCATCATGACCGCATGCTCATGTCATCATGCCACCTTGCATTTGAGCATCGTCATATCATCTGGCATTTGTTTACATAAAACTATTTTCGAAAAGCCTGGTTTTGTTTGCTAAATGCCCCGTCCTTCATTCAACGTAAAACCCAGGTCTCCGAAATATTTTGTTTCGTCTACCAACAGTGTTGAAAAGCCCCGTTTAAATAAATAAAAATTTCAATTTGTTTTTAGGAGGCAGCCCGCCAGGCCCGAAAGCCCAGCTGGCCACCTCCAAATTAATCCTAGCCTAAACAAAACCCTAGCTACCCCAACTTCCCACCCCGCCGCCGCACTCCCTCTCTCTCCCACCCTGCCAACCACCTGCCAGCCGCCACCTGCACGCACACACACGCACACCTACAGCTGGCCCACCCACACGCAGCCGCGCGCGCGTTGCACCGCACGCTCGCGTCACGCTCCCGCCCACTTCGCCAAAACCACCGCTCGCTCCCGCCTCGACACGGCCACGTCACCCTACCCTGCCCGACAACCTCCCCGAGAACCAGATCCCCAGGCCCTGTGTCGCCTCCCTCGATCCCCTCTCCCCCGCGGGCCCGCCCCTGGCCTCACGTCCCCACGCGCCTGTCCCATCCCCATCTCTCACTACCACGCCACCGACGCGCCTCCTCCCCCACCTACCTCTCGTCCTCCCCGCCGGCTCCCGCACCTCTCTCATTCCTCTCGCCCACCAGCTCCTCGCTGCCGCCAGATCCCAGGTCGCCGCCGCCTGCGCCCCACGGCCACCTCCTCGTCCGCCCCACGACGCCCCGCTCCCCCGTCCCCTCCCTCGCCGACGACCCCGTCGAGCTCCACCCTCGCCGCCACCGCCCCTCTCCTCCACCCCGTCAGCGCCGCCTCGGGCCGCCGCCCTCGCCATCCCCGGTGGTGGACGTGACCCTTCCGACCCCGAGCTCCGTATCGCCGCCGCCGGCCGCCACCTTCCGCCTCACCGGATCCCCGCTCTGCTCCGGCCAGAGGCGCGCCTCGCCGCCGTCAAGGGCCACCTCGACCGCACCCTCACCCTCCACCGCCCTCGCCTGGGTCCCCTTCCTCCCTACGTCGCCGTCCCCATCGGGCTCCGCCCTGCCGCCACGGGTGCCCCTCGCCTCCGTCCCCGAGCACCGCTGCCGCGTCCTCCCTCGCCTCTGTGCCTGGCCCCGCCGCCTCGCGGACTCCCCTTCACCCGGCCGCACCGCCACTCTCCCGGCCGTCCTCTGCACCGCGCCGCGGCCCCGGAATCGTCGTCGACCCGCCGTCATCACCGTTCCTCTGCATGTCCCCACGCTAGCGTCGCCCTAGCCGCATTCCCTTTAGGGCTACCTGCAGGAGGCAGTTCTGATGTTTTCGGCTGTGACCGTGTTCCTGGCGTGTTGGCTCTCTACAATACAAGTGATGTTACCACATGCGGTGATGTATGGTACTGCTGGTGTGCTTCGATGTGGTGGGCGTGTGGTGAGGCAGGCTACCTCGACAAAATCTTCTTCTCGGACTACAAGCTCTCCATCCCGGATTCTGAGACCGATCCGATACCGCACCCCGAATTCTTCTACACGGAGCGCCGAGACCCCGAGTCTGAAGAATCCTTGGCACCGACTTCATGTTCTCCTTCTCGAACACTAAAGCCCGTTCCCGGAGTCCGAAGACCGATCCTGCCAAGACCGAACCATCGACCCCGGTGAACCCCAAGATCGTCGATCCGACATGTGTGACCATTTTCTAGCCCTATTTTATAAAGTGCCATCTATATAACTGTTGCATATTAAATGGTTCATGCTTGCATCTCATCATGTGGGTTTCGGACAGTTAGTCAATTCACCTAATAATTAAATATGGAGTCTATATGAGGGCTTTTCTAGTCTTATATTGGCTCCATTTAAATTTGTGTAGCGAACCGATACCATGCCCTGCCTTGTTAAGACAACATTTAAAATGCGGGGTATCTGAAAAACTTGAACCGTTTAATTAATTGCCGGGACCCCGGTTCTGCTTAATACTGCCTAATTGCACCGCATCTGCATCATATCATAATCATGCCGGATCTTTTGCCGTAGTATTAAATAGTGCATCCGGTGTTTCTTTTAGTGCTTTGCTTCTTCGGGGATTAGCCCGATGAGTGGATGCGAGTATCGACAAGTTCTCCGGATATGAACCTTCGGCAGTGTTTTCCCAGGCGAGCACCTCTTCCCCTTCTACCTATTTTGCATTTATAGTCTTTATTTCCTCCTGTTGATCTATTGCTATCCGTGTCGCGATGCTTTAGTTTCCGTGCACCAGTTATATCCCGTGCAGCCTCTATATTGCCTTGGACATCTCCTATTACCTGTGTTTGGTAGATAGCGGGCCTTGCGAGTCGTAGTTGCTTGCTCAGGTGCGATCTTGTGTTGTCAAGTACCACAATTGTTGGAATGATGGCAGATGTTTATTGGTGGAGATGCTTATGGGTGGAGTTGATCATGACTTTAAACACAACTATTAAAATGCTAGATATAACTAATGCAGAGGCATCGGTGGGCAATAGATGTTATTTGGTTCTTCCACGCTCACTTGTGTCCCGTAGGATCCCGAGTACTTGATACCTGTTCCTTGATTTTTCGCACTATCCACATCCGAGAGGCCTTATGGACCCCCCTGAGCCAGAGCTTGATTCATTTCTATTTCTTGGGGCCACAAGTAGTTTGGGGCTTTATTACTATCATGTACTTATGCCATGTTACTACTTTATTAAGATTTTGTGTGGAGCACCTGTACTGTTTTGGATCGTGGAATGTTTTCGCGGTATCGACAAGCCCAGTCACACTTTCGGGTTCCCAGTCGTTTACAGCCATTGACACAAACCCTGGGTCCGTTCCGAAGCCAGCCAACTTCGCTGCGGGTAGCTTAGTGGGGTGGCCCCCTGAAATATTTCTGAATCCTGTGATCGCTTTGTCGTGAAAGCCTTGTTGGGTTTTGAGTTGGTTTTTCCGAGGTTGATCGAGTGTGTGTTGCTATTTGTGCACCCCTGCAGGGTAAAACTTTCTGAAAGCCGTGTCCGCGGTTATGGACGACTTGTAGCACAGTATCTTGATCATAGACAAGCATAACTAAAGTAGTGCTATAAATTTGACTTGATATGTGACTAGTAATCAGCTCAAGTATAACGGAATGGATATTAAAAATGCCAACAGCTGGTGGATCTGGATTGTTTTGTGACATGCTATATGCCTAGTAAGTATTGCAACTCCAATGAAATGTGATAAAAGTGTCAACAACTGTTGGGTTTGGGATTCCTCAGGACAATCATATCTGACTAGTAAATGTTCCAATACAACAGGATGATAACTAAAACTGCCCACTACTTATGCTATCAGGATGACTCATAATCTCTATATCTGATTAGTAATTGCTGCAACTATAATGGAATGAGTAAAATTGCCAACGGTGTGAGTTCCTTGGTCCAACTTCCTCGTTTGGTCTCGAGGGGGAAATACCAGGATGGGTTTGTTTGGTGCTAGCTTCAGGTTGGATCCGAATAGGTCTTTCTTATCCCTCTCTGATAACCGCCAGTTGTATTGAGTCTCTATAGGTTGTTTAGTGCCGCTGCGCTGCCGCTTCAGCCCACCATACCTATGTAGGCGAGAGCCGCCGAATTCTAGCCTCGTCGTGTACATACCTAAATGCCTCTTCACATTCCCTTTTAAAGTCTCCACTTAAAATGCATTAAATTTCTCCAAATTTAATGCTCTCTCATTTAATAAAACTCTTTTATTAATTTTATTCAGAATTTTGTTAATTAATTTAATTAACAAACATTCACATAAAACCCCCTACAACATTTCAATATTACATGCAGAACCAATTTCAGCAATTTCACCCGAAACAGTTTTGGTGTCTATTGAAATAATTCTAGCACTTTCTTAAATATTTATCTGAAACAAATTTGCTCCAAATGGTGTCGGTATCCCTTAAGTGTGTCACCCTACGGTTTGCGAATAATGCACACATGATTGAGACCCCTCTCCGATCAATAATCAGCAGTGGGACCTGGTGATCCGTACTGACTCCCACATATTGAACGATGACTCTTGTGATCGTGTGAACTTTTAACGTTGTAACTAAATCCCTTTGTCTCGCGATATATTACATGTCCGAGATTCGATCATTCGCATCCAAATACCTAGTTTGATCTCGTTACCAACATGCTCTCTTTTCTCGTTCCCGTGATATAACATTCTAGTGATCACATCACTTGCTTGCAAGCTATTTAAATGTGATATCACCGAGAGGGCCCAGAGTATATTTATCCATCATCAGGATGGACAAATCCCACTCTTGATCCATGAGCCTCAACATAACACCTTTGTAGCACTGAACCCACCTTTATAATCACCCTATTACAGTGTGACGTTTGATGTTATCAAGATACTCTTCTGGTGTTAGCAATTAACATGATCTCATGGTCTAAGGACTAAGATTACTTCGTATGATGTTATAGCAATATAAACATAATGACTCTGATCGTAATGCTATACTTCGGATGAATGTTCATCACATCATTCCACCAATGTTGTGACCTCATTATTAACAACATCCAATGTCCATGATCAGGAAACCTTGATCATCTTGTTAATCAACAAGCTAGTTTATATGAGAGGCAGTACTCGGAACTTTGTATTTTGTTTATTAAACACACATGTATTAACGTTTCCAATTAATACAATTATAGCATGCAAAATAAACATTTATCATAAACATGGAATAAGATAATAACCACTTTATTATTGCCTCTCGAGCATATTCCCTTCACATGATGCCTTCAAACTCTTCAAAAGGACGCATTACAGCCCAATAAATGGCTTCACTCTGAATGTGAAGAAAGCAATTGTAAGTCCTCTTGAATACTTTTCATCTTTGTAAAATTCAATCCTATCTTGGTCTCTCAATTGTATACGATATGATTGTAGTTTGCTTGCTATTTTTCTAAGGTTCGCTTCTATTCCTAATACTGTAGGAAATCATGGAAACGAAGATGGCTCCAGATGTCCAGGGGAAGAACCACTTTCTTCCACTGAGGTTGTGCACTTTGCACTCTCGTTGGACAGCAGAAAGCCAACGTTCCTGAAGAACATCGGCTGCCATCCAAGTACATCAAGACGAAGCAGGTCTGGCCTTGAAGTGGAACTTTTGGCTGAGAGAGCAGGGAGTGACAAACTGCGCTATACCATAGAGTAATTGTAGAGAGCGAAAGAAGCTGCCGAGGCAGAAAGGCTGTAGTATGCTAAAGACATGAGAGAAATGTAGAAGAACCAAGAACAGATGCAGGATAAACAAAACCATACAAACGACTTACTTCAGCAAGTGTTGTCTCAGATGACTCAGTGGCAGCAGTAGCAGCAGCTTCAGCTGTCGCAAGGTAAGTGAACTCGTGGTTGACACTAGTGAGTTCTTGGGCTAGGAAAGTTAACTAGTGTGGAAACTTGTGAGTCTTTTGGGCAGGGAAACTTGTGAGGCTTTTGGCTCATAAACTGTTGTGGAAAGTTTTTGGCTATGGAAGCTTGTGAGGCTTTTGGCTCAGAAACTGCTATGGAAATTTATGTGGAAACTTGTCCTAAAATTCATTGTCAAATTCTATTATTTGATGCATGTGGTGCGAAATGTGTCATGAATGATTAGGGCTAGTAGAAATTTACGTGCACAAATGGCCCCTAGATCTCACGGTGACGCCAGCCCGCATCCGCGACAAAAACGAAATCGTCTCAGTTGTTCTTGACGAAACATTTCCGTCATAGGTAAACGCCGACGTGGCCGCCTTTCATTGGCCAACTATCTAGATGAAACAGAAACATCACGGCCAATGATGACATCATCACACATAATTCATCGTCGGTAGGTGATACGTGTCCCATTTTGATTTGTCAATGTGGCGTTCTGCGACTTGCCCACGTGGCCTCGTCGAATTGGCGCAAGCTTGTCCGTGCCAACCATCCACGTGTCAGCATGGCGTTGAAAGCTAGCGACAAACAAAATTCGTCACGGTGCATGTGACGTCATAAACGGGATATATGGCATCATCAATGGGTTGGATGACGTCACGGACATGGAGACAACAGAATCAAGTCGTGACGGAAAAAACATCAGGAACTCGATGACGTCATAGACGGCGAATATGATGTCAGCAAACATCGCTGACGGCCACCCACGGTGTCGTCTGCCATGTGGCATCGACCGTGCTGAAATAAAAATGTCATGAACAACCGGGCATGGGCTGGCCGGTCCAGTTCACCGTGATGAAAATACAGGAACGTCATGATCGGGCGTGACGTTTTCAGATAGGAAAAATGTCGCGGAATGAATTATGATGTGAGGTTCGTGACCTATTTTTTCATCGCAGAATTCGTCGTGGATGGCCATCTACCACGTTTTGGCCCTCATCCACGACGATATCAGAATGTCATGAACCGCCTAGATTCTTGTAGTCACATAGAGACATTGCACTGCATGAATATATCGAAATCACAACTAAAACACATCATCGTGACTTTCTATGGAATAGTCCTAGAAAAACAAGCCAACTCACTCAACAAAATTACCGCAGATGTAACCATAGGTGGGCTAGATAATTTCTGCATTGAGCCACTCTCCTTTTAGGTGGTACCCTTCAAAAGTGCCTACCATGCCATCTTCGGCCATCTGGCTTACTGGCATTTTATGGAACATCATTGCTACATCTACAACAACCTAAAGATTCTGGGTCCCATAGGTGTCATTACAATCTGTGGTAACCAGAAGAAAGCATGAGAGTGCAAGGTTGGAAATGTCAGCTTTGTAGAAGCATTGCTACATGTTGAAGAGTACAATGAGATCAAGCAAAGCATCAACCTGTATGAAATGTCAGCTACCAAGAAGCAGATTCTGAAGCCGAATCTAGAGTTCAAGGAGTGAGAAGAAATGAAGAAAATCCAGACGGAGGAGAGCGATCCATCCAAGGTGATGAATGTAACTACATGCCTTAGTGACACATAGGAAAGCGTGATATTCGAATTCCTCCAAGATACTAAAGATAACTTCGCATGGCAGCCATCTGCCATGATCGGAGTGTTGGGTCCGCAGCATAGAAAACAAAACGTTTCATACGGTGTGAACTACACGCCAAGATCTATCTACTAGGTACAAAGCAACGGGTGGACATACATCCAACAAGAACTTACCCTCGTAGACAACGAGCTTTGTTAACGAGTAGGAACTCGTGGTTGATGTAGTCGTACACTTGCCGATCTCAAGATCGTGAGGAAGTCCGAGCGCCGCAACTTAGCAGCGCATCCGCACTCGCACACACGTTCAAGCCACCGGACAACCTCCACCTCCTCGCTCCAGCGATCCAGCGGAAGCAGCAACTCCTTCCAGACGAAATGTCACCGGGAACATGTATCTCGCTAATCTGAGACCATGGGGGAATAATTCTAGAGGGGGAGAGAGATCCTTCACAAGGAGGTGTGAGGATGAAGGAGGGAATGGGTGGCCTTTTATAGGAGGAGGGGGTGCCCCCTCTCTCCATGGCCGGTGCATGGGGGGTGACCTCTCACCTCCCCCATTCATGTGGTGGTAACCCCTCCACATTAAAATGCCTCTTCACATTCCCTTTTAAAGTCTCCACTTTAAATGCATTAAATTTCTCCAAATTTAATGCTCTCTCATTTAATAAAACTCTTTTTATTAAATTTATTCAGAATTTTGTTAATTACTTTAATTAACAAACATTCACATATAGGCCCTTGCAATATTTCAATATCACATGCAGAACCACCTTCTACAATTTCACCCGAAACAATTCCCGGTTTCTATTGAAACAATTCCTGCGATTTGTAATTCTTTCGTCTAAAACATATGTGCTCCAAAATGGTGTCCGGTAACTCTTAAGTGTGCCACCCTACGGTTCGCGAATAATGCAGACATGATCGAGACCGTTCTCCGAGCAATAATTAGCAGCGGGACCTGGAGATCCGTACTGACTCCTACACATTCAACGATGACTTCTGTGATCGTGAGAACCTTTAACGCTTGTAACTAAATCCCTTTGTCTCTCGATATATTACATGTCCGAGATTCGATCATCGGTATCTCCATTCCTAGTTTGATCTCGTTACCTACATGCACTCTTTTCTCGTTCCCGTGATATAACATTCTAGTGATCACATCACTTGCTTGCAAGCTATCCTAATGTGATATCACCGAGAGGGCCCAGAGTATATCTATCCGTCATCTGGATTGACAAATTCACTCTTGATCCATGAGCCTCAACTTAACACCTTCGTAGTACTGAACCCATATTTATAGTCACCCTGTTATGGAGTGACGTTTGATGTTATCAAGATACTCTTTTGGTGTTAGCAATTAACATGATCTCATGGTCTAAGGATAAAGATTACTTCGTATGATGTTATAGCAATATAAACATAATTACTTGATCGTAATGCTATACTTCGGATGAATGTTCATCACATCATTCCACCAATGGTGTGACCTTGTTATTAACAACATCCAATGTCCATGATCAGGAAACCTTGATCATCTTGTTAATCAACAAGCTAGTCTATAAGAGAGGCATAACTAGGAACCCTTTTTGTTTATTAAACACACATGTATTGATGTTTCCGATCAATACAATTCTAGCATGTAAAATAAACATCTATCATATATATAAGGAATATATAATAACAACTTTATTATTGCCTCTCAGGGCATATTTCCTTCAGTCTCCCACTTGCACTAGAGACAATAATCTAGTTCACATAGTGATAAATATAACACCCATGGAGTTCTGGTGTTGATCATGTTTTGCCCTAGGGAGAACTTTAGTCAACGGATCTGCTACATTTAGGTCCGTGTGTACTTTACAAATCTTTATATCTCCATCCTTGACATGCTCGCGGATGGAGTGAAACCGGCGCTTAATATGTTTGGAATTCTTGTGAGACCTCGGTTCCTTTGCGTTGGCTATGGCTCCATTGTTGTCACAATAGATCACCATCGGGTCCAACGCACTGGGAACCACACCCAGTTCCGTAATGAACACTTTCATCCAAACTGCTTCCTGCGCCGCTTCTGAAGTAGCAACATATTCCACCTCCATCGTTGATCCAGCCACCACAGGTTGTTTGGAACTCCTCCAACTAACTACTGCTCCGTTCAAGAGAAATACGTATCCGGATTGAGACTTAGAGTCATCCGGATCAGTGTCAAAACTATCATCGACATAACACTTAGCGACTAGCTCTTCTTCACCTCCGTATATAAGAAACATATCTTTAGTTCTTCTCAAGTACTTGAGGATGTTCTTTACCGCTATCCAGTGTTCTGAACCTGGATCAGATTGGTACCTACTAGTCAAACTAATAGCATGTGCCACATCTGGTCTTGTACATAGCATGGCATACATAATAGAGCCTATGGCCGAGGCATAGGGGATATTATCCATCATCTCTCTTTCTTCCGCCGTAGCCGAACTTTGATTCTTACTCAATGTCTTGCCTTGCAACATAGGTAAGAACCCTTCTTACTTTCGTCCATATTAAACTTCTTTAATATCTTATCAAGGTATGTACTCTGCGATAGCCCAATTAGGCGCCTTGATCTATCTCTATAGATTTTAATGCCTAATATATATGACGCTTCACCAAGGTCTTTCATCGAAAATTTGTTGTTTAGATAACTTTTAGCACTGTTTAAAAGATCTATATCATTTCCAATCAATAATATGGCATCCACATATAATATCAGAAATGCCACATTGCTCCCACTCACTTTCTTGTAAATACAAGCCTCTCCATAAGTTTGGACAAATCCAAACTCTTTGATCACCTCATCAAAGCGGAGATTCCAACTCCGGGATGCTTGCTTCAGTCTATAGATGGATCGCTGAAGTTTGCTATCGTGGTGGTGTCACGGCAGATGCCATGGATAGGCTAAAGGTGGGGACTAATACACGCTAGGGGAATCCAGGGAGGGATAGTGAAGTGATTCTCCACACAGTTGTTTGTATTGCTCTGTTACCAAGAATACAAGTGCTCCTAGAGCTATATTGGCGAGAGGAGGAAGAAGGAGCTCTCTTACTCTCACCCACAGATCACACCTAAAACCCTAGCCAAAACAGAACAATAGAACCCCCTCTACTGAAACCCTAGCCCCCCTTTTATAGAGGGAGCTCGGTCTCTGCCTAGGGAATACGTGGAAGCATATTCCTAAGAATATGCTTCCTCCCAAAGTAGTAAGCCGACCGGGGTGCTTTTCCCCCGCGTCACACATGCAGAGGCTACGTGAGCCTCTGCGGCGCCCTCGTCAGCCGAGACGGGCGTCGACACCCTTGTCGGCCATGCTCCGGTGGTCCTTCCCTTGCTTGCTTCGCTCAGGTAGTGCGTACCGGGGCTTCTTTTGACCAGCGAGATTCCTTCCTTCTCCTAGAAGCTAGACGTGACCCGGATCATAGTCGATCCGGCCACACCTGTTCCTGCATACAAGTAAAACATGCACTTCCGACTTACTTCTTAAGTCGGTTGAGACTTAGTTATGCGAACGCCCCCTGGTCCGGGTTACCCTGTGATTCGGCCTGCCTTGAGGTGACCCAGCCAGCATCCGCTTTGGCCTTGCCGAACCTCGGCTAACTTGGCCTTTATACCCCGGCGTGACCCTACCCGGGGGTATCCCCCCAACATTAGTCCCCGAAGCTGGTGCGGTCTTAGCTGCCTTGGCCGCTAAGGCCACATCAGGTTCAATTTCGAGCTCCGGTCGTTATTTCTGAGTTACCCCTTTACCTCGGATTATATGGATTTATGTTCCCTTCGCACATTCCAAGTTTTCACTTGCCGGTCGGGTTACCACTTTAACTCGGACCTTATGGTTTTACTTTCCCTCTGCACATTCCAAGTTTTC
Organism: Avena eriantha; assembly: GCA_910589775.1. Lineage (NCBI taxonomy): Eukaryota > Viridiplantae > Streptophyta > Magnoliopsida > Poales > Poaceae > Avena > Avena eriantha. The sequence goes on from OU342746.1 coordinate 262,697,691, forward strand.
ACTTGTTGGCCGGGTGACCATAGTTTCATCCGGGTCTTGTTTTCTTCTCTCGTACGCCAACACATGTGAAGGGTAATCATTATGTTGTCTTATTTTAAGGGCCTGCATAGTAACCGCCGCAGTAATTGTCAGTTATCACTGTGCGTGGGTCACGTCATGCCTGCATCCTCGTTTATCGCATCACAGTGTCACGTCATGGGATCATCTCCGCTCTGTGGCCCTACGTGTGGCTCCTCACTGATTGGTCGAGGCAGGTGATACACGGCCACTGCGTGTGGCTGATCCGCAGGATGCGATCCCACTCACCCCTTCAGGGCGTGGTTAAATAGCGAAGGGGCGCATCCCTTAGGATTTTTCCCCTTCCGCGCCCCTCTGCCCGTTGCTCTTCTCCTTCGTCTTCCTCGCGACTGCGCCGCCGCCAGTGCTCCCAAATAGCAGCGTCGCCACCGCACTTTTCCCTCACACTTCTGCACTGCAGCCACCATTACGCAACTCTCTCGCCACGGGTCCTCGCCAATCCAGGCCTTTGCCCCCCACCGCCGCTAGCGCCAGCGAGGGCAGCGAAGACCAGATGACGGAGGAGGAGCTCATCGTCGCTGAGCAGGAGATGGAGGAGGACTCCGTGACGGCGGACCGCGGTGCGTGGGCTGGGTCCTGGGTCTGCAAAGACGACCTGGACTGGCTCTACCGCACCAGGCGCATCCCGCCGGCTTTGCGGCTCGTCTTGCCTCCTCCGAATTGGCCCCTCACCCAATCCGGGTGAATACGTCGTGTTCTTGTCCCACTTCCAAAGGGGCTTCGGTTTGTCGGTGAGCGACTTTTTCCGGGACTGGCTTAGTACCTACCAACTCCAGCCGCACCATCTTCCTGCCAACGCCATCACTTCTCTTTCTACCTTTGCTTCCACGATCGAAGGCTATGCCGGACTGTGGCCCACGAAGGAGCTATGGATCCGGTTTTTTGGCCTTCGTCGCAACGTCATCCCAAACATCCACACGGATCCGGAGGACAAGCAGCTCACTCAATTCGGAGCTGCTTCCATCTCACCCCGGAGGTTTTCCGTTTTCCCCCAGGTCACCGGGTTAGAGTCCTGCAAAGGGTGGCCCCGGACTTTCTTTTACGTCCGAAATACAGGCACCGAAGACTTAATCCGGCTACTCCCCTATACTATGGGTCCACCTAACCTGGATCTGTGGGATGCCGTGCCAAAGAAGCCCACGGCCTTGGCCAACCAGGTCAACAAAAGGTTCACGGAGCTGAAGAAGCTCGAGCTGTGCAACGAGGATGCTATGATCACTTTCGTGCGCAACCGAATTTCCCCCCTCCAGAAGCACACCCACAAGGTGTGCCACATGAGCTTCGGCCGCGACCCCAACCGGTCCTCATCCTTCGAGCTGAGCAACACGGAGATATATCGCCGGGTTAAGGCTCTCTTCACCACCCACAAGAACTTCTTCTCCGAGTGGACTTGGGGAATTGAGCATTTTTGCCGCGATAGGCTTCCTCCCGCGGTAAGCTTCATGTTGCAAACTTACCCCGGAGTAATTATGTGTCGGTTATTGTTGCATTTTTGACTCTTTTGTTCATTCTTTTCCTCAGCAGTTTCTTCAGCAGACCCTCGAGGACGGCACCGATCCGACCCTTAAGTGGGCGCCGGACCGGGAGACTCCGGATGAGGAAGAGACAAACCAGGAGATGTTCCTCCCGATGACCGACGCCATGAAACGACCCACGGGTAAATCCTCTTCTATTAGATATTGGCCCGATGATGAAGATGACTCGGACTTCGAGGTGATTGAACCTGTTGAGGCTGTCCCCCTTTCTTTTGCTTTTCCGGCATCAGCTCACCCCGGTGGTCACATCCATGAGGATCCTCCGCTCGCTACGGGCGAACCTGTTCCGGTGGCGCCGAAGAAGAAGCGCGGGGCTGCTCAAGGTTCCTCCTCCGGACCTTCTCAGCCTGCTAAAAGGCGAAGGAAGTCCGGGGACAAGACTGCCTCCAAGCCAGCAGGCAAGGCCCCATCACAAAGGGCTCAGAAACCCAAGGAGGCCCAAACCTCGGATGCGTAAGTCATTTTTCCTTTTGTAACTTGCTCTTCCTTGCATCGTTGTGATTCCTCTTCTGACATTATTCTCTTTTGCAGGGCTCCGGTGGACGTCCCTCAAAGTGGATGTAGCATCTCTTCACCGCTCCGACCTAGCCCTTCTCCTTGTCGTGACGACGAGTCACGTCCGCTGAGCCCTATTCTAGAGGGTTCTGTGGCTGCTCCGGGTTCTGCTCCACCTCGGCAAGAGGAGGGTAACCATGGAGCGGGGGAGACCGGCCTAGCCGAGGCGACGGCATCCACCACTTTGGCTTCGCCGCAACCAGCAGCTACCAAAGCTACCTCGTCACCAGCACCAGCTCCAGCACTAGCAACCAGACCAGCACCAATACCAACTCCGGCATCAGCACCAACTTCGGCTGCAAAAACGTCAGCAGCGGCACCAAGTCCAGCAACAAGAGCAGCAACGCCTAGCTCCTCTGCCTCGTCCGAGTCTTCTCAACCTCGGCGAGGAACTACCCCAGCAGCCCCTAAGGGGAAATCCGCTGTGACGACTTCCTCTTCCCAGCAAGCCAAGGGTAAAAAGGCTCCGGACGCTACCAAGTCAACATTCGTCGAGGCTGGGTAGCGTACCCTCGCATCAATGCTTCCCAAGAAAGCTCCAACAGCGAAGGACGCCCCTTCCGAGCCAACTGATGCACAGCAGATGGTTCTGCACACCAGCCCATCCCTTGCCTTGATTGAAAGGAAGGAAGCGCACGCGAAGGGCTTGGTGGCGCCCCATATGCCCACCGGTGAACGGTACCCTCCGAGCCTGATTGAATTTGTCATGAATTGGAATAAGGCAGAGGTAGTTCAAGATGCTGATCTCCCGGAGAAGTTCGGCCCCGCCGAGTTTTCCGCCCAAATGAATACAGCCGCAAAGGCAATTAACCTCGCCGGGCGGATGATGGAGGTACGTCGCTTCCCCTTTACATGCTGTAGATAATAACCATTAGTCCCAGAGCCTCCGGGGGAGTAACTTGTTACTCTGCCGGATGCTCTTTAGAAAACTAACGTAGCTCCATGAGAACTTAGAATATGCACACACCTAGAGCCAGGTTAAGTTCCACTTGGCCCGGATTTTAGTACACTTCGAATATGCACACACCTAGAGCCGGGTTAAGTTCCACTTGGCCCGGATTTTAGTACACTTCGAATATGCACACACCTAGAGCCGGGTTAAGTTCCACTTGGCCTAGATTTTAGTACACTTCGAATATGCACACACCTAGAGCCGGGTTAAGTTCCACTTGGCCCGGATTTTAGTACACTTCGAATATGCACACACCTAGAGCCGGGTTAAGTTCCACTTGGCCCGGATTTTTAGTACACTTCGAATATGCACACACCTAGAGCCGGGTTAAGTTCCACTTGGCCCAGATTTTAGTACACTTCGAATATGCACCAAGCTAACTTATGTTTCTATATCCCTTTCAGGTGACCACCAACCTCCGGAGTGCTGAATTCCAACGCTTGCTGGATACCCATAAGATGCTACGTGCAAAGCAGGCTCCACTTATCGCGGAATACGAGAAAAGGGGTAAATTTCTTCCTTAGCGCTTCTTCGTTTTTCTTCTTCTTCCTCTGCCGAACTAATCTCATCACTCGGTTTCCGCAGCTGGGGTGGAGGCTAAGAACACTATTATGCGGAAAAATCTGGAGCAGATCAAGGGTAAGTCATTTCTGTCCGACCTTGCAGTGCTTTCCACTTCCTTTTTTCTCCTTGGCTCGGCACACATTCATACCTCGGCTCTGCCGGGCCAACACACTATTTCAGCATCGCTTGAAGATAGTGTGCCCGTGCCTAATATGATGCTGCATTTTCTCGAACAAGCAGGGCAGCACCAAGCCAAGCTTAAGAAGAAAGATGATGAGCTTGCCCTCCTCCGAACCAAGGACGATGAGATTGCCAGGCTCAAGGCTAAGATGGAGAAGATGAAGGCCCAGCACCAATCCGAACTTCAAAAGGTTGGTCAGAATTACACAGAAGAGCGCGAGCGCCTCAATCTCCAGATCGCCAAGGACCAGGATCTTCTCAAGGAGTCCGGCATCTAGCTTGGGTCGGCGAACGCTGAGCTTGAGCAGCTTCGGAAGAGACGTGATGACTGCACGAAGGAGCTGACCCGGATCCTTAGCCATATATCACGTAAGTTCCTTTCCCTTTTCAGACTTACTTCTCCGGGTTACTTCATATGTCTTTTCTTGACCTTCCTCCTTTGCCTCGTTTCTAGGCAAATTTCTAGAGGGCACTGCTATTGCGAGCGCAGCAGTGGCCAACTTCCGCTGAGAAAGGGGTACTCCGGCTGCTCCTGATGGTGAAGGGATTCCTTATGACTTGGAGGACCTGTTGGTCAGCTTGTCATCTCGCGTGGAGCTCATCAAAAATTATAGCAAGGATATCCTCGGCGCTGCAGCTTGCATCTTCAACACGTTCTGGCCCGGCGAAGATGCCCCGGAGACCACCGCACTTCTCATTGAGAAGCTAATGGAAACCGAGACTCAGCTCGACCTCTGGAGAGAGTCCGCTGGACGTGCCGCAGCTGATACCATTCTTCACCACATACTCACGTGGTATGAAAAAATCGATCTCAACCTCTTGACACGTCTGCGCACAGGATCCAAATGGACCAATGATCCGGAGTGGGTAGCTCGGTGCTAGGCTTGCACCCACGGCCTCATCGAATATGCTCCCATTCATGAATGGGTTGAGGGGCCGAGCTTCCTGGAAGCCGCTGCGGACGAAGAGGTTGAGAATGATGAGGATAGCTCGGACGGTGAAGGAGAAGATGACGCCTCGGATATTGAAGGTGGCGAAGATGATGCCGAACCTCCTCCTGCTGCTCCTTGAGCGAAAAAAACTTGAAAATTTATCAGATCCCCGGTATGCCGGGTGGAGTTGTATTCTAGACACATGTGATATTTTTCTACTAAGTTCTTATGCCGAATTAACTTGGGCGTAGTCCCCGAGTTTCTTTTTCTTGTTCGTTCAATCTCTTGGCTCGGTTCGTGTCTACCTTGATTCGGTTTTACGACTTATGAATCCGAGTTTCAAAAATTGTCTTAACAATACTGGGAAACTTTTAGACTTAGCTCAAAAATAAAACTGCATAATAACTTGAAAATAAATACAGGGTTAGTCCGAAAACCAAACGTCGGCTCGAATAAATTCTTTTCCTTAGTTGTTTTTCATGTGCTACGCAATTCCAAACTTGTTCTCTTGCTTGCCATCAAGCCAATTCTTGTTGGACAGCAGCAAGTCGAAGAGTTGGGTTCTTGGTGCTCACACATTACTAATCCGAGTTAAGTAGAATAATTTATTCCAGCTGACGCACAAAAAACAACAAACAATATTAAGGCAGTCCCCGAGTTACTGCTCGAGGTGCCAACATTTCATTGATAAGCTCATTGCCAACATACATACCGACATATGAGATGACTCGGATACATACACTTCTTAGCTAAGTGTAGAAAGGACAAAGTAGAGCTATATTCCATGGTCGCTTAGATTCCTCTCCGGACCTGTCCGCCTTGTTCATTTCCTGTGGCTTTGCATCTATAAGATAATAAGAATCGTTGTGCAATGCCTTGCTCACGATGAACGGCCCTTCCCATGGTGGGGATAATTTATGCATGCCAGCAGTACGTTGTACCAACCGGAGCACCGGATCGCCTTCCCAAAAGACTCGGGGGCATACTTTTCGGCTATGATAGCGTTGGAGATTTTGCTGATATATGGCGGATCTGGACAATGCCAGTTCTCTCGCTTCTTCCAGCAGATCAACATCATTTTGCCGGTCTTCTTGCACTTCGGCTTCTGTGTATTGGGTGACCCTAGGCGAATCATGCTCTATGTCGGCTGGTAATACAGCTTCTGCCCCATATACCAGAAAAAACAGCGTATAGCCTGTTGATCGATTCGGAGTTGTTCTTAAACTCCACAGTACCGCTGATAGTTCTTCTATCTAGCACCCCGTTGATCTTTGCAGCGGCTCAATGAGCCGGGGTTTTATCCTGGATAATACTAATCCGTTGGATCTTTCCACTTGTCCGTTCGATGCGGGGTGGGCTACCGAGACCACGTCCAGCCGGATCTTTTTATCCCTGCAAAAACGCTCAAATGCTCCTTCCGCAAAGTTTGTGCCATTATCAGTTATGATACTATGAGGATAACCATACCTCAAGATGATATCTTTGAGAAACGTTACAGCCGTAGCTCCATCGCATTTTCTTATAGGCTTTACTTCAATCCACTTGGTAAACTTGTCTACCATTACCAAAATGTGAGTCATATTTCCCCGTGTTGGTTTGAACGGGCCAACCATATCCAAGCACCATATGGCAAATGGCCAAGTGATTGGTATGGTCTTGAGTTCCGACATCGGCATATGTGTCTTGGTAGCATACCTCTGACAACCATTACATTTTATCACTAGATCTTCTGCTTGCTCTAAGGCACTTGGCCAGTAGAATCCGTGCCGGAAAGCTTTTGCTACCAAGGCTCGAGACAAAGCATGATACCCGCATTCCCCCTAATGTATATCTCGGATGATTTCAAGCCCTTCTTACGGGTCAACACATTGCTGGAGGACATTGGTCACACTTCTTTTGTATAGTTCGGAATTGATGATCGTGTACGCCTTTGCCCTCCTCTGTGTTTGCCTGGACAGCACTTCCTTAGTGGGTAACATTCCATCTTTCAGGAATTGAAATATAGGTAGTGCCCAAGCTGGTATTGCTCGCATAGGGAACACATCCTCATCAATCTCCATCTGATCCACCAGCATAACTTCAACCGGATCACGCTGTGCAGTCCCCGGGTCTTGCGAGGCAGTCCCGGGGTTCAGTGAAGCAGCCCCCAGGTTTGCCGAGGCAGTCCCCGGGTTTCGCGCTCCACTTCCCATGTCAATGTCCATGGGCACAGCTCCACATTCTGTGTCCTCCGGGACATAGATTGAGTCGGTTTCTAGGGAGGGCCTAATAGATGGTTTCCTGAGGTACTCTAATGCTACACCTAGTGGAATTGCTTGTCGAGTTGACCCGAGCTTTGATAGCATGTCGGCAGCCTCATTTTCCACCCGGGGTACATGGTGAAATTCGCATCCCTCAAAGTAACCACATATCTTCTGCACATGAAATCCGTACAGTGCCATGTTTGGATCCAGTGCATCCCACACTCCCGACACTTGCTGCACCACCAAATCCGAGTCGCCAAAGCATACGATCCAACGTATCCCAATCTCTTTTGCCACCTTGAGCCCGTGCACAAGTGCTTCATACTCAGCGACATTGTTTGATGCCGCGAAATGGATCTGCAGTACATATTTCAACTGGTCCTTCTTTGGCGACGTGAGTACAACCCCGGCACCTAGCCCGGTTTTGGTTTTTGATCCGTCAAAGTGCATTCGCCAATAGTTCAGATCTGGGAGTGGCGGTTCGTATTGCACCTCGGCCCAATCCATGAAAAAGTCCGCCACAGCTTGAGATTTGATGGCTGTCATATTGCGGCGCATAAGGAGCTAGCTCAATTGCCCATTTTGCAATTCTACCACTCGCATCCTTGTTACTCATTATCTCGGATATGGGGGCCTCACATATGACCCGGATGGGATGCTCCTCAAAGTAGTGCTTCAGCGTCTTGGCGGCCATGTACACGCCATACGCCACCTTTTGATAGTGTGGATAGTTCTGCTTTGAGGTTGACAACACCTCGCTCAAGTAATACACTGGCCTTTGCACCGACTTACCTTCCTCGTCGCGCTCCACCACTATCACTGCACTTACAACTCGGTTGGTTGCGGCTATATAGAGCAACATTGGCTCCTTTGATAGTGGTGAGGCCAATACTGGTGCAGTGGCTAACATCTTTTTCAAGTGGGCAAAAGCTTCATCAGCCTGCGGCGTCCAAACGAACTTATCCGACATTTTCATGAGTTGGTAAAGAGGCAATGCCTTCTCTCCCAACCGACATACCAACCGACTTAACGAGGCCAGGCAACCTGTGAACTTCTGGACATCGTTAAGACACTTCGGCAGTTCCATTCATTCGATGGCCCATATTTTGGTTGGATTAACCTCGATACCTTGGCTGGAAACAAGAAAACCAAGCAATTTCCCAGCCGGGACACCGAAGGTGCATTTTTCTGGGTTAAGTTTCATCCAGAACCTCCTTAGGTTCGCAAACATTTGCCTGATATCGTCAAGGAGCGTTTTGCTTTCCTTGGTCTTGATAACCACATCATCCACGTACACCTGTACATTTTGACCTATTTGGTCGTGCAAACATTTTTGCATACATCTTTGGTACGTTGCCCCTGCATTACGTAAGACATATGGCATGGTGCAATAGCAATAAGCCCCATACGGGGTAATAAACGCAGTCTTTATTTGATCATTCGGATTCAGAGGTATCTGGTGGAAACCAGAATATGCATCAACGAATGACAACAATTCACATCCATTAGTTGAGTCTATGACCTGATCTATTCTTGGCAGCGGAAATGGATCTTTTGGACACGCCTTGTTCAGGTTCGTGTAATCGATACACATGCGCCAAACCACTGCCACGTTCGGGTCATCCTTCTTCTTTTCCACCAGCACCGGATTAGACAGCCAATCCGGGTAAAGAACTTCCATGATAAATCCTGCAGCTAGCAACCGAGCTATCTCATCCCCAATGACTTTTCTCCTATCTTCGGCGAAGCGGCAGAGAGGTTGCTTCACCGGCTTAGCTCCGGGTCTCACATTCAAAGAGTGCTCGGCCAACTCCCTCGGAACACCTTGCAAGTCATGTGTGGACCAAGCAAAAATGTCCTGATTCTCACGGAGGAAGCTGACGAGCTCGCTTTCCTATTTATCACTTAACCCTGCACCAATTTTTACGGTGCACTCTGGGAACATGTCATCAACAGGAACCTTCTTGGTATCTTTCGTGGCCTGGAAAGAGACACTTCCATGCGGGTTACTCAGCGCCGGCATATACTGCTGCGCGGACTGAGCCAATGCCGCCACCTCCTGAATTTTTCTTTTTCCTGCGCAATCACAAGTGACTCGGCTAAGTTTGACCCGGCCGACGCACACTCCATGGAACGTCGGAAATCCCCAGCAATGGTAATCACTCCGTTTGGTCCGGGCAACTTCATCTTCAAGTAGCTAACGTGACAGCTTGCCATGAACTTGTTCAGGGCTGGCCTTCCGAGTCACGCGTGGTACGCACTTTCTAAGTTCACCACCTCGAACTCCAAATTTTCGGTTCGGCAGTTATCCCTCGTGCCGAACAAGACATCAACCCGGACCTTGCCTATGGGCTCACAAGAAATGCCGGGCACAATGCCATGGAAAGTTGTCCTCGTGGCCTGCAGCATGTTCTCCGAGATACCCAACTTGCGCATTGTGTCCGCATACATGATGTTAATGCTACTGCCATTGTCGATTAGTACCTTTGAGAACCTTACGTTAATGCTAGGTCCAATGAGTGTCGGATCCAGCACCAACGCATACGAACCAGGGTTTGGCATAAGCTTGGGATGATCCCTGATGCTCCAGGTGATTTCTTGATCGGACCAAGGCATGTACCTCGTCACTGCAGGCATTACTACATTCACCACCATATGCCTACACTGCAAGCTCTTTCTATCTGTTTCCTCAGTGATGAACACACAATAGCTCTGATGGTGCTCTCTGTACTCGTTTCTCCCCTCATTTCCGGGGTATCTCTGATCTGGATGATGCTGATTTTCCACTTGATGCACTGCATCCCTTCTCTCATTGTTATCATACCTCGGTGGAGGGGGAGGCAACATTAGTTGTTGCGTGTTTGCTCCGGAGAGAAATTGCTGCCGGGGTAACTCCTGCCGAGGCTGATCATTCCGGGGTGCCTGAGCATTCCCCGAACCACCTTGTTCAATCTTGCGCATCCACTCACATTGCCTCGTCATATGACCTGCTGGGTTGTTTGGATTTGGCGTGTGAAACTTACACGGCTGGTCCAACATCGACTCATAAGTATACCTCGGACGGTCATTCCTTTCTTGCCACTGATTCTTTTGCTCTGGTGTCCAAGTCTTCTTGCCATCGTTTCTCGGAGTCCACTGCCCTCCAGTTTTTTAGCACTGACTGCCCCCTAATCCGAGCTGATCTTGATTCACAGCCGCAACTTGTTGCGAACCGTATCGATGATCTGGTATATCATCTCTCCTTTTTCCTCTGTAGTTATTCCTCCGGGATGATCCGGCTCCATCCCTCTGATAGTACTCATCATTTGACTCGTTTAATGCGAGCCTAGGTTCAGTCGGATCACCCAAAGCATACGAATCTGCAATCCGGATCATCTCTGCCAACGTAGTTGGCATTTTCCTTTGCAACTTCATCCATAGCTCGCTTGCATATCTGCACCCTTGTGCGAACCATGCTATGGCCTGTGATTCTATCACGCCCTCACACGAGTTTCTCACGGTACACCACCGGGTCAAGAACTCCCGGTCTGTCTCGTTAGGTCTTTGCTTGCACATAGCTAGGGTCTGCGGCCTATTTGGCCTCCGATATGTACTCGAGAAATTGCTGATGAGCATTTCCTCAAAGTCTATCCAGCAGTTGATGCTTCCGGGTGGCAAATTGTTCAGCCATACCCTTGCCGGCCCTTCCAACATATGCTGTACATAACGTACAGCCCATCTCAGGTTGCCAGTGGCAATTTTCACAGCCGTAGCATAGTTTATCAACCAATCCTCCGCCTTTGTACTGCCGTCATACGTCTTCGTGCCCCTGGGTAACTGGAAGTTGGGTACCGGCGGCTCCTTCATGATCCGGGGTCCAAAACATGCAGGACCCGGTGGACCTTGACATTCAATTTGTTCCGACCTATACAGTCGATCCAGTTTCAACCTGGCATCATCTGGCATCAAATCCCTGCTTCCCAATCTTGACCCTATCACATGATAGTCCGGCCTTGGGTATCCTGCGTTTGCCATTTCCGAGTCTCCATCGTTGTACCGGTTTTGCTCTTGTGGCGCACCTTTCTGTTGCACACCTCGGCCGGCACTTGGCTCTTGCCTTGGTATATTCCGCTGCTGCGGTTGTCCTGCTCCAGCCGAGTTTCGCTGTCCGGCATTGCCGTTGACAATGTTCCCTTGACAGGCATTTCCTTGGTCGCGGTTACCCCGACCAGCTTCACCTCGGCTCAGACTCCATCGATCATCATTTTTCTGTGCTTCTTTTCCTTTCCCTGCCCGTGTTGGGTCATACGGGACGATCTGTCTGTTCCGTCTGGGCGAGGTTACTACCTCTTCTCTCCTTGGACCACCATGAGGGGAAGATGCGGCTCCAGCGAATTTCTCCGGGTTACCCATCGCCGAATGGACGATCTTGGAGGCTCCAGCTTTCTCCGGGTTAGCTCTGAGTAGTTCCTCGTTTTGCCTGTTCGCAATCCGAACCAGCTCATTAACCCTATCCTGTTGTCTTTGTCGGGCTTCACCCGTTAGACCCTCTAACTCGGACGCCGCTGCATCCGCTACTCTGAGGTTCTTTGCCGGGGTACTATACCTCGGCAGCCCCACGGACAAACAATTTTCTAATTCCTCAATTCCAGTATCACCCTCTTTGTTCATCTCGCTCATGAGATTTCTTCCCTTCACTTTTACAGCGTCAACTTTGTTCGCCTTTGCGTACTCCCACAGTGTCATATTCAACGACTGCTGATCCGCGGCTATTTTGTTTGCACCCTCTAGTATTTTTTGCCTAGTTTCTTCTAGCTCGGCCTATGCTCGAGCCGGATCTACTGCTGCTACTACAGGGTTTGCCAAGCTATCCATTGCTTCCCTCAACACATTCTCTGGCCTCTTTAGTGGAGGACCTCTACCTTTCCTAGGCGCCTTAGGTGTTATCTCCGGATCTGGCACTGGATCCTTGCTTGCGCCTGCACCTAGCGCGGTCATCATCACCGGTCCGGGGAGCGAGCGATACGCGTCCAGGAACCACGGTGAGGGGTGGCTCCCCCGCCTCGACGACGTGACGCGAAAGAACACACGACACGTCAACAGCGACGTAGACCTTGTGCGTGCCGAGCTTGACGAAGAGGCCATTGCGCGGCAGAGGGCGCGTGCTGAAGCAGCCAGCGTTGTCGCAGACGAAGTCCAGCGCTCCAAAGCGCTGAACGAGCTCGGAGACGATGCGTTCGCCGGTGCCGACGATGCTTCCCGTCCGGATCTTGACCCCTGCTAGCGCCGCTAGCCCCACGGTGGGCGCCAACTGTCGTGGTGGTGTCACGGCAGATGCCATGGATAGGCTAAAGGTGGGGACTAATACACGCTAGGGGAATCCAGGGAGGGATAGTGAAGTGATTCTCCACACAGTTGTTTGTATTGCTCTGTTATCAAGATTACAAGTGCTCCTAGAGCTGTATTGGCGAGAGGATGAAGAAGGATCTCTCTTGCTCTCACCCACAGATCACACCTAAAACCCTAGCCAAAACAGAACAGCAGAACCCCCTCTACTGAAACCCTAGCCCCCCTTTTATAGAGGGAGCTCGGTCTCTGCCTAGGGCATACGTGGAAGCATATTCCTAAGAATATGCTTCCTCCCAAAGTAGTAAGCCGACTGGGGCGCTTTTCCCCCGCGTCACACATGCAGAGGCTACGTGAGCCTCTGCGGCGCCCGCGTCAGCCGACACGGGCGTCGTCACCCTTGTCGGCCACACTCCGGTGGTCCTGCCCTTGCTTGCTTCACTCAGGTAGTGCGTACCGGGGCTTCTTTTGACCAGCAAGATTCCTTCCTTCTCCTAGAAGCTAGACGTGACCCGGATCATAGTCGATCCGGCCACACCTGTTCCTGCATACAAGTAAAACATGCACTTCCGACTTACTGTTAAGTCAGTTGAGACTTAGTTAGGCGAACGCCCCCTGGTCCGGGTTACCCCGTGATTCGGCCTGCCTTGAGATGACCCAGCCAGCATCCGCTTTGGCCTTGCCGAACCTCGGCTAACTTGGCCTTTATACCCCGGCGTGACCCTACCCGGGGGTATCCCCCCAACATTTGCATACCTTATTAGCATCCTTAGGATCGACAAAACCCTTAGGTTGTATCGTATACAACTCTTCTTCAATCTTACCACTAAGGAACGCAGTTTTGACATCCATCTGCCATATTTCATAATCGAAATATGCAGCAATTGCTAACATAATCCTAACCGATTTAAGCATCGCTACGGGAGAGACTGTCTCATCGTAGTCAACTCCTTGAATTTGTCGAAACCCCGACAAGTCAAGCCTTATAGATGGTCACATTACCATGAGCATCAGTTTTTCTTTTGAAAATCCATTTATTCTCAACGGCCTTTCGGTCGTGAGGTAAGTCCACCAAGTTCCAAACTTGGTTCTCGTACATGGATTCCATCTCAGATTTCATGGCTTCTAGCCATTTGTTGGAATCCAGGCTCATCATCGCTTCTTCATACGCCGCAGGGTCATCCATTTCATCAACCATGAAATTCACAACAGGATTGCCGTACAGTTTAGGAGCTGCACGTGTCCTTCTTGACCTGCGAGGTCCGGTAGTGTCCTCTTTCTGAGTTTCATGATCATTATCATTAGCTCTCTCTTCATCAGGTGAAGTCAACTCTAAAACAACTTCCGGTGCTGCGCCACTCGCCATTCCATGAGAGAAGGTTCAATAACCTCTTCGAGTTCTACCTTCCGACTACTCACACCTTTCGCGAGAAACTCCTTCTCAAGAAAGGATCCATTCTTGGCAACAAAAACCTTGCCCTCGGATCTATGATAGAAGGTATACCCAATTGTTTCCTTAGGGTATACTATGAAGACACATTTTTCCGCTTTGGGTTCGAGTTTATCCGGTTGAAGTTTCTTCACATAAACATCGCATCCCCAAACCTTAAGAAATGATAGCTTAGGTTTGATTCCAAACCATAATTCATACGGTGTCGTTTCAACGGATTTAGATGGTGCCCGATTTAAAGTGAATGCAGCTGTTTCTAGTGCATAACCCCAAAATGACAGAGGTAAGTCAGTCAGAGACATCATAGATTGAACCATATCCAATAAGGTACGATTACGACATTCTGACACACCATTACATTGTGTTGTTCCGGCAGGCGTGAGTTGTGAAACTATTGCACACTCTTTCATGTGTGTGCTAAACTCGTAACTTAGATACTCTCCTCCACGGTCAGACCGTAGAAATTTGATCTTTCTATTACGATGATTTTCCACTTCATTCTGAAATTCCTTGAACTTTTCAAAAGTTTCAGACTTGTGTTTCATCAAATAGATATACCCGTATCTACTCAAATCATCCGTGAAAGTAACAAAATAACGATATCCACCTCGCGTCGACACACTCATTGGTCCACACACATCAGTATGTATGATTTCCAATAGATCTGTCGCCCATTCCATTGAACCGGAAAACGGCGTTCTAGTCATCTTACCCATAAGGCATGGCTCACATGTATCAAATGATTCAAAATCAAGTGATTCCAAAAGTCCATCAGAATGGAGTTTCTTCATGCGTTTAATGCCAATATGACCTAGACGGCAGTGCCACATATATGTAGACATATCATCATCAAGTTTAATCTTTTTAGCATTAACATTATGAATGTGCGTAATATTACTATCGAGATCCAACAGAAATAAACCATTCAACATAGGTGCATGACCATAAAATATATCATTCTTATAAATCGAACAACCATTGTTTTCAGATTTAAAGGAATGACCACTTTGCATCAAACATGATCCAGATACAATGTTCATGCTTAGTGCAGGCACCAAATAACAATTATTTAGGTTTATAACTAATCCTGATGGCAAATGGAGAGGTAGCGTCTCGACGGCGATCACATCAACTCTTGATCCATTGCCGACCCGCATCCTGACCTCATCCCTTGCTAGTTGTCGCTTGTTCCATAGCCCCTGAACCGAGTTACTTATATTAGCAACCGATCCGGTATCAAATACCCAGGTGCTACTGCGAGTACTAGTCAAGTACACATCAATAACATGTATATCACATATACCTTTGTTTGCCTTGCTGGACTTCTTGTCCGCCAAATACTTGGGGCAGTTGCGCTTCCAATGGCCAGTCCCCTTGCAATAGTAGCACTCGGTGTCAGACTTAGGGCCAGCCCGGGGTTTCTTTTCAGGCGTGGCAACAGACTTGCCACCCTTCTTTCCCTTGTGCTTGCCTTTCTTGTCCTTCTTGAAACTGGTGGTCCTATTGATCACCAACACTTGATGTTCTTTCCTAATCTCCACTTCTGCAGTCTTAAGCATTGACAGAAGCTCGGCAAGAGACTTCTTCATGCCCTGCATATTATAGTTCATCACGAAGCTCTTGTAGCTAGGTGGTAGAGATTCGAGAACACGATGTATGCTTAAGTCAATGGGAATCGTTATTCCCAAGGACACAAGCTTATCGGCGTACCCAGACATTTTGAGTACGTGCTCACTAACGGAGCTGTTTTCCTCCATCATGCAGCTAAAGAACTTTTCTGTAGCATTATAACTCTCTACGGCAGCATGGGTATCGAAAATCATTTTCAATTATCCCATGGTATCAAAGGCATTATAACTTTTCACATAGACATTCTTTTCCTCGTCAGGGGCATCAGGAGCTGGTGAGGGGCCTAGCGGCGCATCTAGCACATATTGCTTTTGTGCAGTAGTGAGGAGAATCCTCAAATTCATAGCCCAGTTGGTGAAGTTGCTACCATTCGCAGCAAGTTTCTCTTTCTCCATGAACACATTGAAATTAAAAGCAGGTGGTGCCATCTACAATAGAATTTGTAAAGTTTATTTAGACCAAGTTTATGATAGATTGAGTTCAACTAATCCAAATTACTAATGAACTCCCACTCAAAAACAACATCCCTCGTGTCCTTTTGGTGATTACATGAACCAAATCCACTACACGAAAAGTCCGATCATCACGTGAGTTGATATAGCTTCAAAGGCGACCATCTATATGGGCATCATATCAACCATATGACTCATGCTTAACCTTTCGGTCCGTGTTCCGATGCCATGTCTGTACATGCTAGGCTCGCCAAGTAAGAACCTTAGTATTCGCGTGTGTAAAACTGTCTTACACCCGTTCCTATGAAAGCGTAGATTCGAGTACACCCGATCATCATGTGATGTCTCGAAACACGATCCATAGAATGGTGCATACTCAAGGAAGAACACATTTTTATCTTCATATCTAAATGAGGGATCATCTTATAATGCTACCAAACGCGCCAAACTAGCAGTATAAGATGCTAACAGCTAATGTGTAAAGTGAGATGATATGGTCCATGCATTTGATCTCTATCACTTGCATCGTGGTATGATCTCTATCATTCCTTTGTGTGTAAGGCCAAGGTCTATGGAACTTACATGTTGACTGTGTTGTTAGAGTATCTACCATACATCTATTTACAACAATACCATATCAATACACTAGCCCAGCAACGATCTAAACTAGATGCCTCTAATTTATCAATTGCAAGTTTTATGTGGCTTAGGGCTTTCGAAGATAGAACCGTTCTCACCTACGAACATGAACCACAACGAGGATAAAAACTGAGTTAAGAAGTAAAGAAAACTAGTTTAATGTTCTACATCACCTAAGTGGGAACTTAGTTTTCATGTTACCCTATTGTGGTCAAGTCAAAGTCATAGTTCAAGTCACAAGTCATTTTGAAAACATCTGACAATGGAACAGTATGGCCACTCCAACTGTCCATGGCCGCGGACGTGGCTATTCGAATAGTTTGACACTCTGCAGAGGTGGTACACTTTCACCACAAAATTTGATACATCTGTTAGGGATAACCCTGAATCATCATACTTAGTATGCAGATAATCAATCATAACCTTTTGATTACACACTCTAGTATAGGTACCTCCCCTATGAGCTTGGCCTCCCAGCCATGGCCATCTGCCATCCAGGGCACTGCATAGGTGAACATTCACATTCACAAATTTGCCAATCCTGATATTCCCACATTTCATTTTGGTCCAGTGTCCATTCCTGAATGAAAGAAATGAGCTTTTTTCTGCGCCCCTTCACTCACTTCTGAATGACTCCTTTACGAGGTAGCCTCAGCTCAACCTCTTTCCATGACGGAACCCATACTAAGGCATATAAGCTTCCAGTTAAGCCCTACCCAATTCGGGTATTGTGCTTGTACGGTAAAATTGTAATGGTATCGCATCCGAACCCAACCATCAGTTTTTATAAAGGGCTAAGGCTCATGCCTCAACATTTTCATCATCAATCCTTGTGTTTCTCAACACATGTCAAAACATTTCAATAGAATGACCCATCATTGCAAGTTTTTCATAATCATTTTCACCAAGTATTCCCATCTAAAGTGATCAACTTTTATGCTTAGCACTAGCCACTAAAGTTGAGGGTATTCATTAATGAGGGGTGCTAGTCAAGTCTAACTATCCAACTCTAGTTTTATGACTTTTGATGACATCTAAGTATAACTACTTAGGCCTAGTTTTATACTCTTTATGTTATCTATACTATTTTTCCAATACTCACAAAGCACTAACTAAAAGTAAAGAACTTTGGTAAAAGAAAAGAATAAAGCTTGCAAGTAAAACTTGGGATTGGTATAATCAAAGTTACATAACCAAAGCATGCCTAATGCATCTTGCATAGGTTATCAAGTTTGCAAGTGTTAGCTTGCATAGTTCTAGCTTGCCTTTGTATTGTAGTGGTTGAAGTTCTCTTCTTCTTCTTCTTGGTAGTACTCCTCCTCCTCGTATCCCGGCTCGGTACTATCGTCTATAGATGAATATGAGGTACACAATCACCAAACAATACTTAACTACTTCTATTTAGAACACTAATGCTCACACTTGATGATCTAGCATCATCAAAAACATCACATGAAGTAAATACCAAGTTTTATTTATCTTATTTTAGAAAAGTAATTTCTACCCATTGAAAATACGTAAGATTTAATATTCTCCAATTAAAATATGGGATCATGTTGACACATGTCATCACCACATATTCTAATACTTGGGAATGTGATTTAAAGTATTGGTCATATTTTATAAAGTTTAAAATTACTATTTAATACAATTAAAGTGACTAGAAATGTCTATGTAGCATTCTTTTAGTACTAGTCCAATGTCACTGCATGTAAACCTAAATATTTTTACGTATTCAGATAGATCTTATCAAATGTGATTTTTGAGAGTTGGAATCAACTCAAAATCATTTATGGTTGATTTTTGAAAAAAAAATGAATGTGGAAAATTCTCTGTCTTATTATTTTTACTATAGATGATCTACATTTTCAAATGGTTTGAATCCAATGGGCTTGGATAGATATTTTGAATACCTTTCTAAAAAAATTGGAATCATGCAATTTGGTTCAGTGAATCTCTTTGAATTTATTTTTGAATCTATTAACAGAATCTAGATTTAACTAAATTGGAAAAATTCTATTTGAATCTACGGGCTCCGTGCGGGAAACCAAATGGGCCAGCCCAGTTGCATTGCACTGGCGCAGCGGGCTGCTAATAGGATGGTCCCACTAGTCAGTGACTTTATCTAACCGAAAAGATATCTTTCAATCTAGGCCGTGCGATTAGACTAGGATCTAACAGCAGACATGCATCGTTTATGACGAACAGCTCCAGTGAGACTGAACCCTAACGGCGACGGTGGGGGTCGTGTGAGGCTCACCTGGGATCCACCTAGGGTCGGTGATGGGGGAGAATGGGGTTGTAGACGACGACGGTTTGAATGGTGGTCGCGGTGGCTCCTGGGGCAGCTCCAATCAACGGCTCCTCTTCTCCTCTGCAGCAGCGGACTCTGGCCAAATTCCGGCGGGCTGGTGCTCTCCTTGCTCCGCGGAGAGGTGTGGGAGGTTCTGTGAGGAGTGGGGAGTAGAATGGTGTGTCGAATGGAGGCTGGGGTGGCCTCTATTTATACACCGGCGATGGGGATAGAGCGGGATGGCTTGGGCTCGTCGATGATGGCGATACAGGGGCTAGCGGCGTGGCTGAGGGTAGGGGCGACGCGGTGCTTTAGGGCGGTCGTAGGGTGAGTAATGGCGTGGCACGGGGCGGTCGAGATTGGTCAGGAACTATCGGTGCTCTGGGCGGTCACGACGGCGTTTAACACGGTGCATAGGGGCAATGGGTTGCGCGGCAGAGAACAGGCGTGTATGGGAGGTAGCTAGGGTCACGGCGTGTGCGGGCACGTGCGGAGAGGGCGAGGTGCGGCGTGTGGGCGCATGTCGGCTGCGGTGCTCTGGCGTGCTCTCGGCATGGCAGACAGGGAGGTGGGTGCGGCTAATGCGGCTGGTCCATGGCTTGCCTGCGATCGAGGTGTGGACAGAGGGTGGCGGTTGACGGTCGCTTGTCTCCTAGGCATCGTGGGAGAGGGCGGCGCTGGCTGCTGCGAGCTGTCCATGGTCGACCGACGCGGTGAGCGTCGGGCGGCACTTCACTAGTGCAAAACGGCCAAGGGGAGCGTGTCTTGTGCTTCTAGGTGTTGGGAGAGACCACAGGAGTGAAATGGGCACAAATGGAGTGATCAATTACTGCTCAAACAATAGAAGTTAGGCCAGGGTTTTCTGTGTCTGCAAGGTGCTCGACCAAATGGCCACATGAAGATAAGATTTGAATTTTTAGCTAAATTTTGTTGAGTGTGTTTGTCACATGCTTGAGTGTCTATGGTTGCTTGGAAAAGTCAAGTGGAATTGGTTTGAGTGGTTTTTGCAAAATGGTGATCTATGCATATGAACTTGATTCACTTTTGAATTGTCCTTTAAATAGATTTGGAAATTGTTTCTGTGGGTTTGTAAAGTGGGCTTGGGTTCACTTTTACTTGGTGTAGCAAGGGGTGAAAATAATTGGAAAAGTTTATATTAGAAATTCTTTACTAGGAACACCCAAAATGGTCTAGTGGTTAAATTTGGTCAAAATGACCATTTGATCATATGATCCATATTTGAATTTCTTCTCTTTGGATTTTGTTTGTAATTGACCTAGATGATGTAGTATTCATCTTTAAACCATTCCTTATCATTTGTAACAATCAAAGATGGCAATTGCACTCATTCATACACTAATACAATTCACACATACACTCATATTAGATTTAATAATAAAAGTTTTTGTTAACCCTAAACTTGGGTAATTAGAACTTGATAATCTTGATTAATATTTTTGGGGTGTTACACAAGCTTCTCAAGATCCAGTGGAGCAACCATACTGAAGAAGAAGCTACTTGGGAGTGAGAAGGTTACATTAGGACTGAGTTTCCAAATCTCTTTAGTTCCTAGTTTTTCTTAAATCTCGGGACGAGCTTTTGTTTAAGGAGGGAAGGTTTGTAACACCCCAAAAATATTAATCAAGATTATCAAGTTCTAATCACCCAAGTTTAGGGTTAACAACTTCTTATTAAATATCATACGACTGTATGTGTGAAATGCATTAGTGTATGAATGAGTGCAATTGCCATGTTTGATTGAGACAAATGATAAAGAATGATTTAAAGATGAATACTACATCATCTAGGACAATTACAAACAAATTCAAAAGAAAGGAAAATCAAATATGAATCATATGATCAAATGGTCATTTTGACTAAAGTTAACCACTAGACCACTTTGGGTGTCTCTAGTAAAAGATTTCTAATATAAACTTTCTCAATTCTTTTCACCCCTTGCTGGACCAAGTAAAAGTGAACCCAAGCCCACCTTACAAAAATTAATAGAAACAAATTCCAAAGCTATTTAAAGGACAATTCAAAATTGAATCAAGTTCATATGCATAGATTAACATTTTGCAAAAACCAATTCCACTTGACTTTTCCAAGCAACCATAGACACTCAAGCATGTGACAAACACACTCACCAAAATTTAGCTAAAAATTCAAATCTTATCTTTATGTGGCCATTTGGTCAAGCACCTTGCAGACATAGAAAACCCTGGTCTAACTTCTACTGTTTGAGCAGTAATTCCCCATTTCACTCCCCTAGTCTCCCCCAACACCTAGCAGCGCGGGACACGCTCCCCCTTGGTCGTTATGCACCAGTGAAGCGTCGCGCGACGCTCACCACGCCGGTCGACCATGGACAGCTTGCTTCAACCCGTGCCACTCTCTCCCACGATGTCTAGGAGATAGGAAACCATACATTGCCACCCTCAATCCACCCCTCGATCGTAGGCAAGCCATGGACCAGCCGCGCCCACCTCCCTGTCTACCATGCCGAGAGCATGCCAGAGTGCCGCAGCCGACACGCGCACACACACCGTGCCTCGCCCTCTCCGCACATGCCCACACTCACCATGACCCTAGCTACCTCCCAGACATGCCCGTTCGCCACCACGTGGACCGTAGCCACTGTGCGCCGTCTCGAACGCCGCTAGTTCCGCCTGGAGCACCGATCGTTCCCGACCGTTCTCGAACACCCCTTGTCGCGCCATCACTCGCATGACGACCGCCCTGAAGCACTGTGCCGAACCCTACCCACAGCCATGCCAATAGCCCCTTGTATCACTGTCACCGACGAGCCCGAGCCCTCCCGCTCTGTCCCTCTCACCGGTGTATAAATAGAGGCCGCCCCAGCTCCATTTAGCCACACCATTCCACTCCCCACTCATCATAGAACCTCTCACACCTCTCCCCGGAGCAAGGCGAGCACCAGCCCGCCGGAATTTAGCCAGAGTCCACCGCTGCAGAGGAAGAAGGAAGCCGTTGATTGGAGCCATCCCAGGAGCCGTCGTGACCACGCCTCGAACCGCCGTCGACGACAACCCCATTTTCCCCCATCACTGACCCTAGCTGGAGCCCAGGTGAGCCTCACACGAGCCCCACCGTCGCCGTTAGGGTTCAGTCCCGCCGGAGCTGTTCGTCGTAGACGATGCATGTCAGTCATTAGATCCTAGTCTAATCGCACAGCCCAGATTGAAACTTACCGTTTCAGTTAGATAGAGTTACTGATGAGTAGGACCCATCTGTCAACAGCCCGCTACGCTAGCGCAGTGCAGTTGGGCCGGCCCATTTAGTTTCCCGCGCAGAGCCCGTAGATTCAAATAGAATTTTTCCAATTTAGTTAAAACTAGATTTTGTGAGTAGATTGAAAAATCAATTCAAAGAGATTCACTGAACCAAATTGCATATTTCCAATTTTGTTAGAAAGGTATTCAAAATATCTATCCAAGCCCGTTGGATTCAAATCATTTGAAATTATAGATCACCTATATCAAAAATAACAAAATAGAGACTTTTCCACATTCAAACATTTTTCAATAATCAACCATAAATGCTTTTGAGTTGATTCCAACTCTCAAAAATCACATTTGACAAGATCTATCTGAATATGTAAAAATATTTAGGTTTACATGCAGTGACATTGGACTAGTACTAAAAGAATGCTATATAGGCATTTCTAGTCACTTTAATTGTATTAAATAGTAATTTTAAACTTTATAAAATATGACCAACACTTTAAATCACATTCCCAAGTATTAGAATATGTGGTGATGACATGTGTCAACATGATCCCATATTTTAATTGGAGAATATTAAATCTTAAGTATTTTCAATGAGTAGAAATTACTTTTCTAAAATAAGAAAAATAAAACTAGGTCTTTATTTCATGTAATGTTTGTGATGATGCTAGATCATCAAGTGTGAGACTTAGTGTGCTAAATAGAAGTAGTTAAGTATTGTTTGGTAATTGTGTACCTCGTATTCATTTATAGACGATAGTACCGACCCGGGATACGAGGAGGAGGAGTACTACGAAGAAGAAGAAGAAAACTTCAACCACTTCACTACTCAAGGCAAGCCTAACAATACAAGTTAAGTATGCAATCCATCCTTGCAAGATAACCTATGGAAGATGAATTAGGCATTCTTGGTTATTCAACTTTGATTATATCAATCCCAAGTTTTACTTGTAAGCCTTATTCCTTTACTTTTACCAAAGTTCTTTACTCTCAGTTAGTGTTTTGTGAGTATTGGAAAAATAGGATAGATACCATAAAGAGTATAAAACTAGGCCTAAGTAGTTATACTTAGATGTCATCAAAAGGCATAAAACTAGATTTGGATAGTTACACTTGATTAGCACCCCTCATTAGTGAATACCCTCAACTTTAGTGGCTAGTGCTAAGCATAAAAGTTGATCACTTTAGATGGGAATACTTGGTGAACATGATTATGAAAACCTTGGAATGATGATTCATTCTATTGAAATGTTTTGACATGGGTTATGGACACCATATGACTTGCTGATGAAAATGTTGAGGCATGAGCCTTGACCCTTTATAAAAACTGATGGTTGGGTTCGGATGCGATACCATTCCAATTTTACTGTACAACCACAATACCTAAATTGGGTAGGGCTTAACTGGAAGTTTATATGCCTTAGTATGGGTTCCCTCGCGGAAAAAGGTTGAGCTGAGGCTACCTCGTGAGTGTGAATGTCCACCTATGTAGTGCCTAGGATGGTAGATGGCCATGGCTGGGAGGCCAAGCTCATAGGGGAGGTGCCTATACTAGAGTGTGTAATGGAAAGGCTATGATTGATTATCCGCATACTAAGTATGATGATTCAGGGTTATCCCTAACGGATGTATTGAATTTTGTAGTGAAAGTGTACCACCTCTGCAGAGTGTCAAACTATTCGAATAGCCGCATTCGCGATCATGGATAGTTGGAGTGGCCATACTGTTCCGTTGTCAGATGTTTTCAAACTGACTTGTAAGTTGAACTATGACTTTGACTTGACCACAAAAGGGTTGTGAACATGAAAACTAAGTTCCCACTTAAGTGATGTAGAACATTAAATTAGTTTTCTTTACTTCTTAACTCAGTATGAAATAAACCTAGATTTTTGCAAATAAACGTAGAGCTTAAGATTCCTACTAGAACTACCTTACTTGTTAGTGATAGTTTGCGAGTACTTAAAGAGTACTCATGGCTTTGTCCCTGGCTATTCCCATTGCCAGACTATGAGGAGGACTACCAGGAAGATGGACAGCAGGAGGTCTATGACAACTAGGATCATCTCCCATCATCAGCATTGCCTGTGACTCTGAAGATGGAGCCCCTACTAAGTTTATTTTCTGCTGCTTTGATTGTATTAAGACTGGATCATGAGATCCTTTATTTGTATGACCTTTATTATGGTTTGCAATGGATGATGTACTGTGGTACCAATTCTGTTATGTCTCGCAAAAATGGTAATCCTTGGATTGCGATGGATGGCATAACAGGCATCTGGGATTAAAAATCCGGGTGTTGACACTTAAGTATTTTTCAAGCATCAAAATACTACAAGTGCTAGAATCGCATAAGCTCAAAATATGCCTAGATACTTGTTCAAAAAAAATTATATACCTATTTCAAAGTAATACATAAGTTTTTTTACATCTATGCTACAGGATATGTGGGTGGAGACTTGGTTTTGCGGCATCCTCTTCACTATCTTCAGGGCCAGAAAGGTCCAGCTCGGAATCCTCCTCTTCAAGAGAATATGCACCAACTGCTCGAAACAAAAACGATATCGAATGGAACAATGGCATGTTGTAGTCAGCCATTGCCATGACTCAGCATGCGAACCCATCAATGGACTTCCAAATAGCTCTGTTCTCCAACTAGTTACCGATGTCATCCGTGGTGGCCATGCCCTTGGTGACGTGATGAATGTCCATGTCATCATGATGACTTGGCAACATGGGAATAGTCGTCTGTGTTGCGGTCCAATCATATGACATCTTCTAGTCTCCAATTAAATCTGGAATAGCCTTGGCCTTTTCCTTCAGCATGGAAGGAGCATCCTTGTCGACATCGGTTAAAACCGACAACTTCGGCTGCTTCCGATGTGAAGTTTCCAACTTCCTTAATCTGTTTTAAGCGAGAATGGAGCTTGAAGAATCTATGATTCCAAGTGGACCTTCAAAGAAACAAAATAAATCATCCATTGTCGGATAAGAAGAAGATAAAACTACAACCATGGTAAAGATAATTTTTACCAAAGAAATATCGATTGAGGGTGTTTTTTCTCATCAACCCAGTTCTTCAAGTCATCCTAGATTTCGATGGTGGCGCCATGCTGCTTCTCCATCTCTTCCTTGAGGTCCTGGATTTCTATATCTCTAAGAGCTAGAGCCTTCTCCAGTTTCACAGCGGCATGGGAAGATGACTCAAAAACATTCGCAATACTCTCTTCATGAGATTTCTTCAAATTTTCTATATCCTTGCCGAGATCTTCATTTTCTATCAAGAGAACCTCAAAGTTTTAGGCATCTTCCACCACCTTGCATGAATTGGCAAGAAAATCTGCAATAATAAAAGCGTTAATGAAAAAGTGAGATAAAGAAACAAAGCAGTGCAGTGTCATAAAAGGCATAGGAAAGTTTACCTTTTGCCTCTTTCACATGCTGCTGCAACTTGGCATTTTCTCCCTTCAGCCTCTTCACTTGACACCTATTGCCGTTGATATTCTTTAACAATTCCTAGTTATAACAAGAATATTTCCAAATCAAGAAGATAGATAAACAACTAGAGTTAGGGGCTCTTCTGAAGGGGTTCCGCGACACAGAACACATTTTTTCTTACGGTGCGAACACACCTAGCCAAAATCTATCTATGCAGATGTAAAATAATGAGAGGGATTTGGTATTCATACCTTTGAAGGCCAAACAAGGTTAACATTCTGTGGGGAACATGGGTGATGTAGTCGTACTTACCTGACCTAAAGGTCGTGAATCTCCTCGCAAGTCACCCCTTTCTTCTTGTCCGACGTAGCCGACTTCATGGTCGTGTCGACATAAGCTCCAAGCTCCAAGCAAAAGCACCACAATTGGCAGCGTCGGCCTTACACACATACAGTGTAGAGACATATCCCGGGCTCTGCTCCAGCAAACTAGGGAAAGAAGATTGATCCAGACCGAGTCCTGAAGCACGACGATGTACATATGGTGGAGAAACCCCAATCCCCGTATGCAATTCCAATCTTGGGAACCAGGCATGAGGGATATGGGAGAGATAGAGAGAGAGAGGTAATAGCCAATTGATGGGATGGATTTGGGGAGAGGGTGCTCCTCTTTATATAGGTGGAAGGGAGGTACTACCTCCCTAAAAGTCTCGGGGTGGGACTAATCAAGGGTTGAGGTGGGAGGAGGCGGCCGACCAGCCCCCCTACATGGGCCCCACGTGGTGGGTGGCCCACTAGGGCCGACGGCCCCCTCTAGCCTTCCCTAGGGCCGACGGCCCCCCTCTGGCCTTCCCTAGGGCGGCGGCCCCCCTCTGGCCTTCCCTAGGGCGGCGGCCCCCTCTTGGGCCTCCTATGGCGAGGCCCAATCAGGTGAGCTGCCACCAAAATCCAATTTAATTAATATTTTAAATATTAATTCATTTAGTTAATATTAAATATATATTATTTAATACCTATCACTCTGAAACACCTTTCAGACCCTTTTGATCATCATCTCATATCCCCAAAACAATTTCGGTATCTCCCCATAACAATTCCGGAGTTCTGTCTCTTTTCACCTACGATCTTGGATCAATCCCTAAGCGTCTCTACCCTTAAGTGTGACACCCTATGACTCAGGAATACATAGACATGATCAACACACTTTCCAATCAATGACCAATGGAGGTATCTGGAAACACATAATGTCCCCCATGCATTCCACGATTAACTTGATCGCTTGAACCTTGAACATAGAGTCCCATTCCCTTTGCTCTAAGATACCAAGTATGTCTAAGATCTGATCTCCTGGTATCGCTATACCTAAGTTCGATCTTGTTATCGACAAAAACATTTACTTGTTCCCGTGATATTACATCCCCGTGACCAAGTCACATGTTTTCAAATTTGTAGATGTAATCTCACCTTGTGGGCCCAGGGTATCTATCCGTCACTCGGATGGGAAAATCCCGGTCTTGATACATAGGCCTAAAAAGTTCCTCTAGAATACCTGACGCACACCTTTATGGTCACCCAGTTATGGACATGACGGTTGATGTGATCAAAGCAGCCTCGGGAGATAGTGATTAATATGATCTCACGGTCGAAGGACTGAATCACTACGATTTCCTAGACATCGCAATGTTGAACTTTGTGACTAGATAACATTGCAATAATAGGGTTGGGTGTTTTCCATCACTTCATAAGTGACCTCGTTGTAAGTTGACGTGGTAAAGTCCATGATCGAGAAACCTCGATCATCAACTGCCCAACAAACTAGTATAGAGGATACTAGGGACCTGGTTTGTTTATATATCACACATGTATTAATGTTTCCACTTAATATAGTTCTAGAATGATACAAAACTATTACGAACTAATGAGATATGTCAATAAAAACATATTTATTATTGGCCTCTAGGGAATATCTCCTTCAGTCTCCCACTTGCACTTGAGTCAATATTCTACTTACGAATTTTAACACATATGGCATCCCGGTGTTATCCACACGTGTTGCTTGTGGTAAAGCCTCTAGAACTGACACTTTCAGTTTTGTTTGTATTTGCATATCTATGCGTCACTACACATTACTCATTCTCAGTTAGATGGTATTGTATAAATCAGTATTCTGGTAAGACCTCAATTCCTTAGGCCAAAACTATGTTGTCACTATTGTGGTACAATAGATCTTCATAGTATATCCCACTTGGAATTGTACCTTGTTTTGATGACAACTATTTAACACAATAACCCTTTATATGCTGCTTCTAAAGCAGTCATATACTTAGACATCATTGTAGTATTCGTCACCATGTTATAACTTTGAATCTAATCCAAATCCATCATGGAACTTTCTTCCATTACACCGTGCCACCTTATTTCTTAATACATAGCCTAATTGAGATAAACTTCATTTGTATATGTGATAAAAACTTACATCAATGTAACTCATTACATTAAATTATTTCATCACTTCTACATAAATATCATATTCTCGTTTCTTCCAAAGTAACACAAGAATATCATCACTATTTTCCAATGACCATCTTATGAATCACTCTAGTACATGCTCCTAACACTTAGAGAATATGACTCATCTAGATATGTACATATAATGACATTCATCATTCAATCAATCATGAGGTTTCACTTATCAATTGTCAATACAATTGATCTTGCTACCACGTGGGAAGAACTTTTCTTGCCATACATTGACCAGGAGACTCACACAGCTCCCACTCAAATATGCCACAATATTGAACTAATTCAATATTTCATATATGTACTCTGGCAAAACTATATTAGAATTTCAATCCATCTATATAGACTTATATGCTTAATGTTCTAGTTTTGCCTAAGTCTTTCATCAAATCTAATTTGAATGAAATTCCTGATTTGCGTAAAACTAGAGATACATCATTTCCAATCAACATAAAGCATTGGAAATTTGTCTTAACAATCCCACTTAATTTCTTGTGAACACAACCACCTTGATCGTTCTGATGAACTTAAACTCTTTAAAGTTTCATCACGGTGAAAATTCCAACTCCACTATGCTTATTTCAACCATTGAAACTTGCATATATTTTAGCACCCTTCAAATTAACAAAACCCTTTGGAATGTGTCATGTACACATCCTAGGTAACCATTCTATTAAAAGAATGTTGTTTTGTTTATTCAACTATCATATCTAAATATGTAGTGGTTACTACAATAACCTGTATAGACTAAATGCCGTTGTGGAAGATCAAATCTTATGGCATTCAACTTTTGAACTTTGTGTAAACTACTTTCCGACAAGTTGAACATTTCATGGATGTAAATATATCGCATCTATTTGTTTATGGATCCATTCATGCTTTCAAAAGCTTCATTCCTTCCTGAGGGTATACCAAGTTCATAACTTGATTTTTGTATATGGATACTATCACGAATTTTCACGGCCTCTAGCCATCTAACGGAGTCAGGGCTCATTATCGCTTCTTTGCATGTAATCGGTATATCATTGTCCAATGATGACACTTTTCCCTCAAATCTTGTTATTTGATTCTCACCCGATCCACATGGTTCAATAGGAACTAAGATTTCCGAAACATGCAACATTTGTAGAAACGGTAGCCATGAGCATCGTAGCAGCCTCCAGAACACTTGTTGGCATTGCGCTACTCTGATCATGTCACTTAGGTTCAAACAACCACATCCAAATTTCTATTGTCCTCCCACTCAACTCTTCACGATAAGTTTTTTCTCACAGAACTCATCGTTTTAGCAACAAACACTTTTGAGTGTTACGGTGGAGGAATTTCCAACGTTTACTTTTGGGATAACCTATAAAGATGTGCATGTCCGGCTTTGGTTTTGTAAGAATTTTACACATGCCCTGCATACCAAAATTTAAGAAAAGACAAACTGGGTTTTACCCTTTGCCAATTCATTGGATCATGATGTTGCTCTTTTTAGTGTAAAATCGGTATACCACTATAGCATAATCTATTAGATCATAATGGCAGTTTTATATTTTATCTTACCAAGTCAAACTAGGTTTGATTATATTCTCAAAATATTCCATAATCTATGGTGTTATGGGAAACTTCAAGTTTATGAAACAATTTCTCAACTTTCAGATGTTTGCTAAACTTGTAACTCAAATCTCTTCTTTTATGATCTAATCATAAACAATTGATTTTCTTGTTACGATAATTTATTTATTCGCGACGACTTTATCAAAGCCTCTAGGAACTCGAACATGCTATAACTCTTATGGTGTTGTTTCTACGAATCTAGATGATTTCTTCTGGACCACAATCATAAAACCTTTGAACATGTTTCAAAAGTATTTTACTTATCCTCATTAAATAGACATACTCATATATCTATTCAAGTCCTTGGTGGAAGTATATGAAGTAGAATAATCCACCACACACGGTTTTACATAATGTACCTCATACATCAATATGTATTATTTCCACTAAGTTAGTCGTCCTCAACTTTTTCCTATGAACATAGTTTTAGTTATTTATAGGAAATTCTTACAAGAGTTAATTCGTTCAAAAACGACTTGACTTAGAAATTCCATCAAGATGGATTTTCTTCATGTCTTTCTTTCCAATATAACTTAAATGTGGTGTCACATTTAAGTTGAGGACGACTAACTTTAGCTTTTAGTTTTATGAATGTTATTTCACCAACAAGATTTATAATGGTTCATCCATCATCTATGAAATGCAATAATTATTTGAATAATAGTTTGTTCTCACAATTCTAGAACCAGATAACAATTATCAGAATAAATCTTAGCGGTGAGGTTCTTGATGTATATGATAAACATAATAACATATTATTTGATTATCGATGAACACCATTACCATATTATTTTTCTACTTATTCGGACCAATGTATTTATTATATTGAGTTGCTATATGACATTCCATACCAACCAATTTAGTATCTAATAGCGAAGAATTACATAGGTTTAACAAGCAAAGAGTATGCATTCAAAACATGTATATCTTCTATATACCCGAGCTTGACAATTCCAATTCATTAATTTCTTTCAAATATTTTTATGGATTCTCTTTCAATGTTTTCCTCTCTTTCAAAAGAGTCACCCATCATCAAGAGTGGCACCAATCACATGGGACTTGGTTCAAGTGTGTTTGTAAAACACTAACACCAATAAACTCACACTTTGAAGTGGATCACAATCATCACATGATTTATGTTCTTCTGGATTCATTCATTAGTGTTCTTTTAGTATAGTAAACATTTTACCTATACTTCCAGTTCATCCTATCATGATAATTTTCACGAATGAGCTATAAAGTTCATCAAGATGAATGTTTGTATAACTTTAGTTCATAAACTTATTGGGTGATAGGTACGCCTAGCGTTACCTTGATTCGCAAATGCTCATCCAATATCAGATTTTTTTCCAACGAAATTATACTTTATCATCTTGCAATCAAACAATGTTTCAGATATCAAATATCTTTTACACAAGATGATTTTTGAAACAAAACTTTCATATCCTAGATAGTCTTGATACTAGAAACTTTCTTCTAATATCAATAATCGTGGAGGCAAGTATGATCTTTTAGACACTAACTTTGGAATTAGTTACTCTAGGATTAATACACTCACTAAACCTTTATGGAGTAAGCGAGGTTGTTGTTGGAAATTTGCTTTAGGACTTTTGTTTAATTTGACACTCAAACAATATTGTACAAGTCCGTAAAGTAAGTATCTAGAATACTAGAGTTATATTAACTCAATTACAACCAAGGTAGTATATAATGGATGCCAACTATAACAACTATGCAAATTCACTTAGATTGGTTAGTTCATAATATGAGTTCATTAATAGAACTCCCACTTAAACGAACATCCCCCAACATTAGTTTGGTGATTACATGATCCCTTTACACCGTATCATCTCCGATCATCACGGCCTTTGATACAGCTGCCAGCGTAGAAAAACTATCAATCACATCACCATGTGACTTATGCTTAACCTTTAAGTCATCTGTGTTCTGAGGCCATGTATGTACATTCTAGGCTCGCCAACTTTAACCACAGTGTATTGTAGTGCAACCATGGCTTACATCCACCTTATGCGAATGCAGAGATGTCTGGCACTCGATCATCACGGCCTGCTTCATAACTATGAAATTTCTTCGTGGTGCACACTTGTGGGAGAACACGAATATTGGAATTATATTGAGGAATCATCTTATAATGCTACCGTTGTAGTCTAATACTGGCATAATAAGGTGCACAAATAATGAATATCAAATGTAAATCATTTATGCAATATGTTATGGTCATCACACCTTGATCTCCATCGAGTGCGTCGGTATTGCACCAGGTTAATGGTGCCTCCATGTCGTCGACAGTACAATAAAATACTTACCTTGACCATGCATACCACAAGCCCCTACAAAATAAAGTTAGACGCCTCTATTTTATCTTTGCATATCTTACAAGGTTGTTAGGGCTTTCGCAAGAGAACTGTTTCTACCTATGAACTTCCAACCATAACATGGATTGACTAGTTGCCGCTTTAAGTCCTGTTTTAGGGCCGTCCTTTGTAAATGCCATATCAACTAATGTCAGAGAGACAAACACCCGCCATCCATTTATATGGTACAAGCCATATGTTAGTCGTGGAACCAATCTTGCATAAGGTTACGTGTAAGGTTGGTCTGGGACTCTTCATCTGACATTTCCGCGATATGAACAAATACGTTGGAGGGTAGAAACTAGAAAATCTAATCCCACACAATCAACATGTGTTCTACTTGTACGAAACATCTACACATAGATCATCTCTGGTACCACTGAAGGGGTTCCACGGCAGAAAACATAAAATTTCCTACGGTACGAACACACCTAGCCAAGATCTATATATGCATATGTAAACTAATGAGAGGGGATTCAGTATTTATATCTTTGAAGACCGAACACGGTTAACATTTCTGGGGAATGTGGGTGATGTAGTCGTACTCACCCGATCTCAAGGTAGAGAAGCTCCTCGCAGGTCACCCCTTACTCCTTGTTCGACGTAGCTGACTTCATGGTCGTGTCGATGTCCAAGCTCCAAGCTCCAAGAAAAAGCACCACAAGTGGCAGTGCCTCTTGTCCTTACACACATACAGTGTAGAGACGTCTCCCGGGCTCCGGTCTAGCAAAGCAACGAAAGAAGATTGATTCAGACCGAGTTTAGAAGCATGACAGCGTGCGTATGGTGGAGAAACCCCAATCCCCATATGCAATTCTAATCTTGGGAACCACACATGAGAGGGAGGGAGAGAGAGAGAAAGGCAATAGTCAATTGATGGGATGGATTTGGGGAGAGGGTGCCCCTCTTTATATAGGTGGAAGGGAGGTACTACCTCCCTCAAAGTCCTGGGGTGGGACTAATCAAGGGAGGAGGTGGGAGAAGGCAGCCGGTCACCCTCCTAAATGGGCCCCACATGCCCACTAGGGCCAGCGGCCCCCCTCTAGCCTTCCCTAGGGCGGCGCCCCCTCTTGGGCCTCCTCTAGTGAGGCCCAATTAGGTGGGATCCCCCAAAATACAATTTAAATAATATTTTTAATATTAATTCATTTAATTAATATTAAATACATATTATTTAATACCTATCACTCTGAAACACCTTTTAGAACCCTTCGATCATCATCATATACCCCTGAATCACTTTCGGTATCTCCCTAGAACAATTTCGAAGTTCTCTCTTTTCTCCTACGATCTTGGAGCAATCCCTAAGTGTCTCTACCATTAAGTGTGACACCCTATGGCTCGGGAAAACATAGACATGATCGACACACTCTCCGATCAATGACCAATAGCGGTATCTAGAAACACATAATGTCCCCGTGCAATCCATGATTACTTGATCGCTTGAACCTTGAGTGTCGAGTCACATTCCCTTTGCTCTATGATACCAAGTTTGTCCAAGATCTGGTCTCTTAGTATCGTTATACCTAAGTTCAATCTTGTTACTGACAAACACATTTACTTGTTCTCGTGATATTACATCCTCGTGACCTAGTCACATGTTTCCAAACTTGTAGATGTAATCTCACCGAGTGGGCCCAGGGTATCTATCCATCACTCGAATGGGCGAATCCTGGTCTTGATACATAGGCCTCAAAAGTTCCTCTAGAATACCTGATGCACACCTTTATGGTCACCTAGTTACGGACATGACGGTTGATGTGATCAAAGTAGCCCCGGGAGACAATGATTAATATGATCTCATGGTAAAAGAAATGAATCACTATGCTTTGCTAGACATCGCAATGTTGAACTTTGTGACTAGATCACATTGCAATACTAGAGTTAGATGTTGTCGATCACTTCATAGGTGACCTTGTTGTTAGTTGACGTGGTAAAGTCTATGATCAGGAAACCTCGATCATCAGCTGCCAAACGAACTAGTCTAGAGGATACTAGGGACCTAGTTTGTTTATATATCACACATGTATTAATGTTTCCACTTAATGTCGTTCTAGCATGATACAAAACTATTACGAACTAATGATATATGTCAATAAAAACATCTTTATTATTAGCCTTTAGGGCATATCTCCTTCATCTTGATACTCGAGTTGTATTTTCACTAATTAAAATACAGCGTGAGCCTCGCGGGCTACACTACTTTGATCTAAAGCTTGTCTGAGCATCTAAGCCACAAATTGCTTCAATATTTTCCAACTCAATTTCAGGGGCTAGGGATATGGTAAGTGAAATACTAAAGTTTGAGGACTTACCACATGCTCGCCATGAAGCTACTGGAAACTAGAGTTTATGTTGTCATAGACTTTCTCGGCCAGAGTAATAGGTTGAGGCCCTTGTGGTGGACCTCTACCTGCTGCAACGTGTGCATCTCTCTGCCGCAACGTCTCCTGAATATTTTCCAGCTTGACATCCTCAGCTTCTTGGTCTATCTCTTCTTGAGAAGGGACCGAAACTCTCGGGTTAGGGACTATTTTCATCAGGCTTGAATTATTTTCTATGGGATCATTAGCTGAAGCTTCACGCATGTGAATATCCGAGTCAGTGCCTACTTTATGAGTTGAAGCCATCATTTCTTCCGTCCCTTTGAGAGTTTCTGTCTTTGAGACGACTTGACTCTGAAATTCTAGGAGATATCTCCACCTCTGGCACCGCATGAGATTGTGGAGCTGAGGTGGAAGGAGTAATGACTGGTGACATAGTTTTAGATTTTGCTGAACCGAGTCCTTTTTGGCTTGGCCACAACACCTTTGAGCATCAAAGGTTTGTCCCTGCACAAAGACAATACAACAACTTAGAAAAGGGGCCAGACATAAACGAATAAACCACCGACTAGTAAACCAGTTTTCAAAGACTTACTTCTTAATCGTGGGGATATTAGACGGTGTTGTGCCAATATCTCCTCCGGATGAGATGACAATGGCAGCAGCCTTGCACTTCCTTGATGGAATGAGTGGATGTTCTTCTGACTCTTCCTTGTCAACAACCAACACCTCTTCTAGCGGATACTCTTCCGGAGGAGAGAGTTCTTCCTCAGAGAGTTCCTCTAGCTGCAAGTCATAAATAGAGCTTAAGTTTGAGAGACAATGAAAAGTATGAGAAATAAAATTGATTAAGTACTAAGATGGAAAATACCTTGGGAACAGGGTGGTCAGACGTGTACATGGGTAGGGAGACATCCAGAATTTTCTGATTCTTGTGCTCCTTCACCATAAACCCCATCCTCTTGTTTTATTAAACTTGAGGGTGTTGCATGGGGATGATTCGAAGATTTTATCGACATCGTAATCTCGTGCATGAGACAAGTGTGAAATAGTAGAGGTTGAATTCGATGATCTAGCCAATATTGAACTAGGTCGGTGCCACGAATACCATGCTTCATCAAATACTCGATTCGCCTTGTGGCATAGATGAGATCCTCTAGAAGATCGTCCAACTTTGCATCCCATGTTTATTTTAGGGTTGCTAGACCATCAACAAAAACCGGCAAACCTTCAGTTTGTCAAGAGACGACAAATCTTTGTAGTATAAGAAATAGCCAGCCCACTTTTTTACAGAATCACTAGCATTGATCTTAGGATAGACTTAGTTCTTCCTAAGGATCAAGCTAAGGGATCCGGTATTGTACAGAGGACGACGTTAAGAAAAGAGTGTTGCGGAGGGTTCCGTAGTAGTATCAGAATGAAAGTGGACTTGGTCTGATACCGAGATATCCCTCACAAAGGGCGACATGAGTACTAAGCTCTAACATACTATTGGGAGGATGATTATGGATCTTAACTCTATAATGGATAAGTACCACCAAGAAGAACATGGATGGCAGAAGGTTGGAGCCTCGCTCCAAATGGGTGTCGAAGAGGACACACTCGCCCTCCCGTGTAGCTGGCGTGATTTCTCCGATGGTGCACCACCAAGAGCCGGTATCGATATAACCCCATGTATTAGTACTCATGGAGCTTCACCTTGTCAAGGACACAAGGGACCTAGATGCCCCTTTCGTCCTTCTTCTCCTCTTTCTTCTCCGGCACTGATGCAACTGCCGCGATTGACGAAGATGAGTTGTCCATTGCCAATGACCTTATTTGGGTGGCGCTCTTGAAGTGACCCCGTACAACACTGCATATTGTAGTGTACAAATCATTGATATAATACTAACGGAAGTCCTTATCCATAAATATCACATCCATGAGAGTGGTACAACAGAAACATTGCAGATCCAGAACTATTTATTCATACTAGGAGACAAAAGTGTATAAAGGTTTCGAGATCATTCTCGATCCAATGAGGATTCACTACGCGATGATTGTTTAAACGCAAATGGAATAGCTTCCTAGTCAATGCTATTATTAATCTTGAAACCATTGGAGCTGGCAAATGATTTGATAACTTGCCTATTGCTAGCTCAACTACTAATACATGTTATGGTCGATTCTATGTATACATATTTTATTTCTACTATATCTACACCTCCATTGTCTTCTGATTATTCCGATACCCCGTTATGTTATTATTCGTCGGTGCTGATATTCTGGTTCGTTGATAACCTAAGCAAGAGTTTTAAGAATGATAAATTGAGTATGAGCGTACTCAACAAGTTATATGGTGTTTGTCTAATGCTCTACCTATGGCCGTAGATCAAAAGATTCAAGACTCATGCAGGTTTTCAGAAACATTTTTTTAGAAAAGGTAAGTTTTAGATTTTAAAATTTTTCTAAGGCTATCAATCTTCATGGGTTGTCTGAACTTTATGGAGTTCCTTTCCATGTTATGACCATAATCGTTTCCCATGATAGGAAGTAACATATCACGTTTATACACTCTTGAGTGGTGTGCTACTTTACCTGTAAACGTCATTAGCCTTATTTCTCTCTTCCATACTTCCTTAGGTATGGGACTGGTTACCAAGTCTAGTCAAGTCATGCCAAGTCCCCCTCCACAACTCTGTTGCCCACCTTTTGTAACAATTTTTGGTCAAGAGGCCTACGTTCAATTATCCTCCATTCAAATATAATATGTAGTTATTACGCAACATGGAATAAGAATGTTACGGACTCCCATCCACTGATCTCCACTTTGGATCACAACTCAACTTAGAATACGAGGACAACAAAAGGAATAAGGTACTTCTGACTCACTCTTCCCATAACAAGATTTGTGGTCATCGCTGTTTTGTATGGCGCAAGAATGACTAACTGATGTTGTTGTTAATCCTAACTTTCTCGATACAATGGAATTTCCACCACATGATTTTGCAACCATGTATAATGACCATGATTCCATTGCCCACCATTTGTTAATTTATATCATTCAAAAAACAATATTGCTTTTGAATGTAGGTGATAATGTTTTGAAAACATTTGCTAAATAAGCCAACAAATATGTAAGACTTCCCTTGCAAATGACATGCAAGTTTGTTCTCACAAAGTTGATGCAAGGTGAACTTGCTTGGTAATTTCAAGATAATGTAATTCAAAGGTTTTACTTGACCCTGGACCTTGAGTTCTAGAAATAGCGATCATTGTTTGATAAAGATAATGCTTGGATAAAAATCAAATGAAGCTCTAATACAACTATGTGCAATGCAATTCCTAGGTGTATTTTATTTGATTTCATTTTATTTGAATTTGTTTGTCCTTTAGTGAATTCTTCCCTTTTTAGGGTTTATGAATTTTATTTGGTATATTTTATTCAAATTCTTGAATTTCACTCAAACATTATTTTTTATCTTTGAATTTTCACATCACTATAAAAAAATGGATTTACATATTAGTATTTAATTTTCTTAGCATTTTTTCATGTATAAAGGAATATTTAAAATGACCTTTTTCAAATTCCTATTTTCACATGAAATCAAAGTGTTGGAAAAATACCACAAAAAAGCTTTTTGGATTCTTTAAATTCTTCTACACACAAAACTATTTTTAATTTGTTTCATCTGAGTTTTATTTTGGGTGTTATTCAGTTTCTAGTGTTTTACCCTATTTATGGAATTACTAAAATACCCCTTGAGTGTTGGGCCCACTGGGTCAAAACCAGCCCCGCTTCGACCAGACCGCATCCCACTCGCGCTCACTCACTCGCTCTCTCGCTCGCCTCTCACTCTCGTGTGATGGCAATGGCAACCACACCCCCACCGCCTTGCTCCGTCCACCCCTGCCACCTCTGTCCTCCCCCATCGTCAAACTTCCACCTAAAATACTTGCCTCTTCCCACTCTATCTTTCTACCGCATAGATTCCTCTCTTGCTGTCTCCCGGTTGATCTCAACCCTAACACTAACTAGGGTTTCAGTGTGCGACACCCCCTACGGCTCCGGTGCAACTCCGGCATCTCCCGTTGTCGAGATGGTGATGGTGTGTACCCTCTATGCCACTCATACTGCTGGTGTGGATGATGCATGTTGATATACCCTTCAGGGTACTCCATGTGTCGTGGTCATCGCCATGTTCTCTACTTCCTCTTCACGATAAGTGGTGAGCTAGGCTCCCACTTTCTGAAGGTAATCTTCTCCCCCTCCTACTTCTTCTACGACTATCTCTACAACTGGTTCGATTTGGGGATTCTTCACCAATTTTCTAGGTTTTCTCTCTATCTATGTTTAGTAATGGAACTCTAGGGTTCTAGGTAGGTTCTAGGTAGGTTCTAGATGCTTCTAGGTGGTTCTATGGTTAATTAGTTCACTACTTCTTAACATGGTTCTAGGTTTTACTTTATGTTCCTTATTACTAAATCATGTGCTTGACATTTCTTTAGTAGGGTTTCTTCCTAGATTTTTATGTACTGATCGTTGCAATTTCATGAGCAATAATGTTAGATGTTCCTAGCCAAGTACTTATGTTAATTCTAAGTTAATGCTTCTATTAGAAGGTTGTTATTTAATTGATCATCTTCTATGTATCATACGGTATCACACTAGCACTCAATCACTCATAACCAAACATATGTATTTAGATTCAAGTATTTCTTTGCTTTGGTTAGTTTAAGTTTTTATCTATAAGTGCTTTGGTCAAGTGTGGTTTATCTTTTTCTTATGAAGGTTTACTGTTTTACTTATAGAATACGTAACATGTATCTATCTTTTCTTCCTTATGCTGATCCTTGGATCTTATCTAGGCAACTAAGGTTAAATATAGGGTTTGTGTTCTTAATTACTGGCTAATGTTTATCTTTTTCCTCAGTGTGTATTGTTTGGTTGTGATCGTAGTCATGGCCAATGTGGTGTTCCTCATCAATGAGGGTGCACATGGATACCTGGCTACTGTCGGTGCAACTAAAGTCCCTCTCTCTTTCCTACTATTGGATCCTAAAGATCCCTAACTACTATGATCTAAGACTAGTAATTAGCTACAACCTTTGTAGATTCCTAAGCTTGCTTGGTGAAGATCTATAGATGCTTCTCATTCTTCTCCCTCCTGCTCTTGAAGTGTTCTTCAAGTTCTTGCTCTATTCCTAGCTTCCTTTCTCTCTCAGATCTCTCTCTAACTAGTGAGTGTGTTTCTAGTCTAAGCTTGACTAGTGACTTATGAGCTCTAGGGTGTGAGATCTCTAGATATTTATAGTGTTCCCAAGTGAGTGAGGTGATGACACCTAATACATGCATTTAGGTGATTCACCTGCCTGGGTAAGAGTGAAACTATCTTTGTAGCTTAACTTATATGCAGGTGGCATATTACTATTTTTGGTTAAATCCATGCTGGTTTTAACTCTCATGTGTTTGCCAAATTTGGCATGTGGGTTCTATTGTCCTATGTGTAGATTCAATGGATCTACACATGGCTAATTGGGCAATTTCATTATTTTCCTCTCCTGATCTTGGACGTTGACACGTGTTATTTTGATCATTATTGTTATTTTGGGGTTGATTCACTACAAGATAACCCTATGTATAGCAACGGATACTTCACAACGATTTACATATATGTTGTAAAAATTTATCATAGATACAGATACAAGCGTTGGAGACTACATTCGTAAAAATTCAATAAAAAGACTACATTAGTAAGACATACAACAACAAAGAGGACGCGTAGCAACTTATGTGTTGCAAAAATAATGAAACTTTCGTGGGAAACGTATGGTACTAGAAAATTAAATCAATGAAGCTGCTATATTTTTTGGCGCTGAACCGGAACAATGTTCCCGTGAACAATTCTTAAAAGAAAAAAAATAGCAGGAAGGCTTTCCCTCCATTTTTTTCGCACCGTTTAGTCAAAACGTTTTTTCTTGGGTTGTTTTTTCTATAGAGAAAATCAATAAGCTAACTCTCCTGAAAATCGGCTACCTGCCCCATATGCGATCGACGGTTCCTCTACCTAAATTCGTCAATCATACAGGAGCAATCAAACGAGAGGGCGGCGGCCGTAGTAGCAGCAGCACCCCTACAAGTTCATCAGGTAATCCCTCTTCCGCCGATCTCTCAAATTTGGATCTGTCGGGACAATTGATGATAACCTCCTAGTTGGTGATTATGTTTATCATAACCCCTGCGCTGTCTATGACATGTGGGCCCAAAATGGCCCTGTCCTCTTGCCGCCCCTTATGTAACTAATTGACATCAGTATCGTCGCAGGCACAGCCAGCCGGTGGCAGCATCACCCCTGCAAGTTCAACATCAGGTCATCGACCTCCCTGTCCAGATCTCTTCTCTCCTGATCTCTCCTCTGTAGCGCACGACGTCGCTGTGCCCCCACCACTTTCGTCGCCGTCGTCTCCCCTTTGTACAAGTTCGTTTATTAGATTAGTTCTGCTTGTGTTTGGTTTCTGCACAATTCAACGTTTTCTAAATAGTACACTCCGAATAGTACATTCATCTGTAACAGGACCCTCGGGCATGAAATAGCTTTTTTTCCCAATAGTTGCCAAAACAACCAAATTCCAATCAGGATAAGGAGTCTAGGACGACTTATTCTATTCCAATTTTGTCTATTCCTTTGGTACTGATAGAACTGTTTTGTGTTGCAGACTATTGTTTATTTACAAGGACTCTCTTCATGGTTAAAGGCAGTGACGGGTACCATTCAGTTCAGGACAAAGAACCTGAATCAGGGAGGTATCCAGGTAGATCGTATATGGTCTACTCCAGCTCAGTCTCCTTACTACTTTATTTTCACAGCTGCAACACTACAAAGGTTATCAGCCTCACTTGACGATATGAAATACAAGATCTGGCAGTAAATTATTTTGGCTGCCCTATGTTTCCATCATCAGCTATAATAGCTTAACCATCATTTGTTTTTTGATCTAATTTTACTGGTATCACAGGGAAATTGGGCTCCAATTGCTACACTTCCGAGAAGGTCTTTCTATTGATAGACATAATTCTAAAAGGAAAGCTTGTACCTTTTGGAAGTACAAAATAATATGAAGTTCTCACTTTTTTTTTGCTATGTGTAGAGAGTATATGGTTCTTCTCCCAGTAAAGAGCTAAGTATGATTGAGCAAGAAATTAATTTGATTGTACTGTATGGATGTATTATTCCATTCCAACAACAACTTTGCATTAAGTATTTCATTTTATTACCTCTCACTACAGAACAATGAAAGTGTTTCCCGTGATCTAGACTTACAACCATCAAACAATGTTCTTTTGAAGGTAAGTTCTGTTTGTTAATATACTTTTTGCAACGCAACATTCTTCAGAAAACAACTCTTAGGCTTGCAGTTCTATAATATCAGTAGTTCCCTTTGATTTATAGTTAAATTCTTTGTTGTTTCTTAGGTATCAGGTGTGTTTTCCCCTTCGATATTAACTATAAAAGTAGTCCATGTTCAGCAAGGTTAGGTGTATTCCATTATCATTACGCACATAGTTTAGTAAATATGGAAAGCTATGTATAATGCTTATAATCAGGTCTTTTTTGGTATGATACCAGATTTCTTAATAGCCAGCAGTCTTTAAGGATTAGAATGAACTTAGAGAAATGCTGATAGTTTTTGATCTTGATCTACTCCTATTATGTCGTGTTAGACATGTGTGATGGTTTTAGAGCGGAGGCAGCAGCGTCGCTGGTGGCGGCAGCACGAGATGCCACAATAAGAAGGTACAAGTGGACACACATCATCAGCAATAACCAGAAGCATGATGACCAGCGGTATTAATTTCTCCCCTTTGTGCAATTTATATAACATATAGTTCTGCTGTGATTGACCACTCTATGGATTAGTTAGTTATAAGAATTTTTATCTGACTTAGATGAAAAATATAGTTAAGCAAAGAAGTTTCATTTCCTATCTGATGAATTCGTTCATATCCTGTATTGGTTATTTGTTATATAGATTTCATGCTGTATTTCCATCTGTGTGCCAACCACATGACTTGTTTGTCTGATGAGCTATATGAAATGCACATGATAGCAAAAATGTATTTCACGATGACATAGCTTTGGCATGCCACGGAGGCACCTATACCTACAATTTTGTAAGCAAGTACTTACTAGAGTTCACTATACCCTTCACACTCGTTTTTCCACTTTGATACTGAAAACGAAATTTGTATTTGCAGGTCTCATACATCAGCAAGACTGGCTATTTGGATATCAGCTATGGATATGTATGGCCATGTATTAGCGAGAATTATATAGGTCTAGGTAGAATATCATAATTTTATGCAGGATTGTAAATTGTCAGAAGTTTAGATAAATTTTGTGTATGGAATGGTCTTCCAGAAATATTATATATAGTAGTACGTATAATATCATACTTTGATGCAAGATTCAAGATTGTACACTTTTCAAATAAATCTTGTGTATGGAATGATGCTCCAATAATGATAAATATTGAATTATATTGTACGATGCAATGCATTCTTATTCTAAATGTGTGTGTGATGTGGTATGTCCCATATGAACTATATTCTCCCACTCAGATAAAAGCTGACATGTTCTAGTGCAATCGAACTATTCAGTCTAGAAAATAATATCTGCAATGGATGCTAATTCTACCAACATGTAGAGTGGTTGCTTGGTTTCCGTAGCTAATTTGCAACACATATTCTAGTGGTTACCAACACATGTATATACGTTGCATTGTACCCTTGCAACGCCCAAAAACGCAACACATTTTTATCCGTTGGTAAAGTCACTAGCAACACCTATATGGTGATTTAGATACACATAAACGTGTAGTTGTAGAGGGGGTCTTCTTGTAGTGATTTAATATGTGAGTCCTTGCACTTCTATTTGGTTGGATCTCACTGTTAGTTGATACTCTTAATTTTGATTGGTTTAGATTTTGGATTAGTAGCTATTTTAATATCTAGCTACAATTTGAGTTCATATTGACTTGTGGTTTAATCCAATATTCTCTTGGATGGTTAAGTTTATAACAAGCTATTCTACACTTGTATTGGATTACTCGATAGATTAGTTTCCTTTTAACTTTATGGCTTTGATATGGTGTTCACAGAATCCATGGCTTGAGGAAACTTTTTCTTAAACTACTTCTATTTGATCTTCAAACTTTCCAATTGGTTTACTTTTGCTACTTGAACAAGATGGAATTTGGCTACTATCCTAGTATTGGGTTCTCAGATCATTCTCATAAGTTTGTTCTAGCTGATGTTAACTACTGTAAGTAGTGTATCATGTTTAGATTAGTCCTAGTGTTTGGTTTTTTACTTCTATCTATCTTTGGCTTGGTTTTGAGATTTCCAACCTTAAGCTGCTAAGGTTCATGACTAGTTCCTAAATCTTGATTATGGATTCTCTCCTATGAATCCAACATTTTACACTAACAAGATTCTTTTCTGTGATATTTTTGGTTATAGGTTTGAATATGATCTAGTGAATAATGGTCGTGTGGAGTAGAGAAAATAGATAGGTTTTTCCAGT
This sequence comes from Avena eriantha, assembly GCA_910589775.1. Taxonomy (NCBI): domain Eukaryota; kingdom Viridiplantae; phylum Streptophyta; class Magnoliopsida; order Poales; family Poaceae; genus Avena; species Avena eriantha. Next base: position 262,741,584 of record OU342746.1, read on the forward strand.
TCTGGTAGATTGTATTAGGATTTTAACTTCATCTTGTAATCCTTGCAATATACTTTGTGCAAGATGATATGAATAAAGTTGATTTCTAAATCTTGTGTTCCTCTAATTTCAATTCTATTGTATATTATGGTGTATTGGCCACATTTTCTTTTTGAGATATTAATATATGTGAGTTGGTTTGAATTTGAATTCAAGTTTGACTTAGGTCAAACCTCCATTTTAAATTCATTCAAGCTTTTAAGAACCTTCAATCAAATTTGGTTCAATTCCTAGTGACAATTTGGTTATGTAACCTCACTAGAGTCAAATTCAAATAAAAGCGAATTTATTAAACTAACTCATAATTCTAAATGCATGCTATGCAATTATGAAATTCACATAAATACCATTTCCTAAATAATTTTCCTAGGGTTGTCATAGTTGTGGGAAGTGCGAGAGAGGGTCTTGAGCTCTAGGAGTACGGAGGTGGGGAGGAAGCAGAGCAACGACATGGAAGATGGGAGTGACTACGACAAGATTCACTTGCCATTTTACAATCGGATGTACTATGATTCATGTGACCATGGTGTGAAACCACATGATTTCTGCCACACGTCGAGGAAGTAACGCGGTGATTTCAGCCCACGCAGCCACGACTGTTCCGCTTCCTCAATTTCTGCAAGCACTAAATGGCTCCTCGTTTCTCGTCAAACGTGGGACCCATAAACGGCCATAGTCTTGACGTGACAGAATGTCTATCAGTTTCACGTGCCAAGTCCTGGAACGCCACAACAGAGGTCATGAATATTTAAATGGTCCCCTCGGCTGACCAAGAAATAAATCCAACTTAGTTTGAACCGAGTTGAGAAATGAAAAAGAATTATTGATGTTTATCCAACTTCATCAGAGTCGGATGATTTTTGTTGACATAGTTTCAAAAACCCTTCAAAATTCTCTACCTCCTCAAAAACGACTATATTCGAAGACATAATCCGACTCAAGATGCTAATCCGACCAAGGATATTGGAGTGCTCCAGGGGCTACTATTAGGGGTATACTTTCCAGATATATCCACTACCAACATTTATCCTTAAAGACCAGGGTGACCCCCTTGTGGTTAGAGCCTACGGCTCCATGGGCGACCCAGTCGACGAGACAGACGGAGGCTCATCTGACTACGAGAAGACCTAGAAGAGTTACCTACTTTGGCCTGACACTAGAAGATTTGGAGTACAAAGTATAGTAGTTACCAACTATGTTGTAATCTGTACCATAGCCGGATAGGATTCTCCCTATAAACCCTAGATTGGATGACTATATAAGCCGATCTAGCCTTTAGGGCACGAGCAATCTCACAACTCACACAAGCGGACCTGTACTTAACCCTCTATAATTTCCGACTCTGCCAATTATAGCGGATTGACAGCAGGAGTAGGATCCAACCACCGTAGTCGGATCTAAAGCTGGGTAAGCTTGTGTTCTCCCGTCTCTTTCTTTCCACGCTTCTTGAATCCCCTCATGGCGTACTTATCATCAATACGACGATAGCGAGCCGTTGCATGCAACCATAGAGAAAGTGTACCCCATGCAACATGTTTAGTTAGCCCAAAACATAACAATATTTCCTCGTAATTAATCTTGCAATTTATTTGCTGGCTATATTTTCTTGGTATTTGAAATGTGAGTTTGTGAACTTGTATATAAAAGACAGAGAGGTAACATTATTTATTGCCCTATCTCCATCTATTATAACTGGTTTGACACCACATTATTAAGAAATGTCTAAACAACTATTTAAATGACTCCAAAGTTTCATTCATAATGAAAGCACAAGCAAACACATACGTTCCCATGAGGCGAAACTCCAACAAACGGTATAGATCGTAGACTTTATTTTATTGTCACTAATGTTGTGTAAAAACGTATACAATCACCGCTGACTCATAGATATGCTTCTTAGTTTGTTTTCTTTATCCAACTCAAAGGAGTAATAAAATCCTGGATTTTCTTCTTGGATCTTGTTAAACAAATGCGCAATTTCCATCATGTCACGGTTTCGTAAATCCTTATTGTTTTTTCTGTCATAGTTGCTAACCATCTTCTTTGTGTATGGTTGTTCTGTAATGGATCCTCTAAGTATGTCCATTGTCCAACCTCAACCGCAACGGCACTCCATCCCAATACGCATGCCGCATTGATAAAAAGGAACCGTTGAAGCCAGTTGTAGTGCCCTATCTTCTCCAGATCTAGATACAATTGTACTGTGAATCATTGCCGATGCCATGGCTGTTGTCTCCCCATCGATCTTCTTGCAGCCACCGACGTTGTCCTCGTAGCCATGCCACCCCAAAAGGTTTCGGGGTCGCCATCCCGGTTTTTGAGCTCCACCGTACACAATATCATCAAGGGCCACACCGTGTTTGGCCAGAGGTCCCCACGAGAGGAAGAAATCAGATCCCGCTACCACCATCCACGACTGAATACCGGGGATCAAGACTGAATACCGGGGATCAGAGGTGCATCAGGCCGAAAGTTCCCACAGCCCAATAACCCATGTCTAACACTAACTCTGTAACTCCCCTACCTCCAAAAAAAAAAAAACTCTGTAACTCCCCTAGTCCCCTTCTTCCCAGTAGCAGCCGCCAACGCCCCTGATTCCGCCTCGACTTCCCATGGTCCGCTTCTCCTTCTCTCCACCAGGCGACCGGCGGAGGTGGTGTAATGCAGCCCCGCGTATGCATCTTCCGCGCTTCCGCCTCCTCTTCTTCTCTGCACCCCGGCGGGACGCGGCGGTGGTAGCCTGCCTACAGCCGCCGGGCATGTCATGGTCGTGGCTGCCGCACCGGAGCCGTCGCTCGACTCGCTGCCCAACGAGGTGTTGCAAATCCATTTCTTAAATGCGATTAGTTTCTTCCTTTCTTCAATTTATCGGTCACGTCGCTCTTAACCGAGAACGAACCGAATTCTTCCTGCCCAGCCTGACTATCTAGTTAGCTACTATAATTTTTAGAAATGGTGGGCGATGATGCAAACTAGGTAGTCCACCTTGTGCTGAGCCCGCTGGATGTTTGAATATATAGCTTGCTTGTCGTTGAGCGGAACCGGCCGGCATTTGGAATTATTACGACGACGACCTGTCTTGCTTTTGTCAATATCTAACTACTCTCATTCTTCGCACGAATTTAAGCATGTGTTTTACTCCCAATGTGCCATTTTCACAATCAGACAGAACAGGCAGGTCAATGGACCAGTTCAGCTTGTTGTGATAAACTCTAAGGCGAGTACTAAGTGGAGAGCCTCCACTTCTTCCAGGGGTAAGATGAATCCCTTAGTGCATAGAAGCACACGATTTTCACTCAATTCTTCAGTTTATTTTTTCTGCACAGATAGTGCGCGAAACGGTCTAGCTAGCTTGTACCATCTTCTTTACCATAACATTTACATCCATAATTTGGAGATCTGGCCTCAATTCTTCAGGAGGGGGCGGAAGAGAATGCCACGCCGTCGGAAGCTTGTCGATGACACATGGTGGGCAGAAGTAGAAACTGTCAACCATTACGCCCTGTTCATGGGTTATCTGTCCATGGCCGTCAATGGTATGGGTTTCCTGGTGCTTACTTGGACCACCGTCGTCCTCCTTGGTGGCTTCGTCTCCGACCTGCACAACAAGGATTTTTGGTGCCTTACATTCATTACCCTTGTGCAGACGGCTGGGTTAGTACTACTTGCTTGTTAGCATTTGAGTCATGCATAAGTACTGCTTAACTAGTACCTACCTTTTTCTTAATTCCCCTTCCAGATTTGGTTATGGTCTTTTGCTCCATCTTTCTTCTTACAAAGTAATCTGTCTTTGTTAAAAAACTTATCTTGTCATTTTCAAACTTGGAGGTACAAACCACAGGATCTTTGATGTATTCCTGACGGAAAAGCTAAGCTATATTGGGTATTCGTTTCTCGGCTTTGCGAGTGTTGGATACTCCGCACAGAGGGACAAGAACAAATGTCTAGGTGCTCTATCGATGGTTCATGTCGTGTTGTTGGGCATTCTGTTGTGCCCTCTGGTGGTTGTCTACAACTGTGGCTTGTTTATTTCAGCCGGGATTTCTGTATGGCGTCTGATACAACATGATTACCATGCTGATGGAGTTAGAAACCTGAAGCCGGCGCTGGACGTCTTGTACTACCTTGCTCTGCTCCAGAGCACGATCTTCTGCTACAAGTGCATTAATGGTTTTGCAAAGGGATTTATAGTGAATTCAGTAGCCAAGAGTGGTAACTTTGATGAGCAGTCTCGTGCCGGAATATCAGAGTACCTGCTGGAAATGATGGCCGGATGCCAAAAGGACAGAATGTATACTAGAGGAAGGAACCTCATCACATATGCCGTGAACCTTATGGGGTCTAAGTCACCTGACGACTACATGTCCGGCCTAAGGATCCTGGACACATGCACGGTACAAATGGGGAGCTCACACGAGTCCGGGAAGGGATACTTGCAGTGGAATACGCTCAAGAAACATCTCATCATGTCTACATCTTCCTCACCCAACATACTCCTGAAGCTGCTGCAGACGTTGGGCCGCATAAGCATATATGATAGAGAGACGAGGGGTCATGCAGCGAGGGTGGTGGCGAGCATTGCTCACGACATCCATTTGGAGGAGTACCCAGGGGGGATTCGCTACATATCTTCTCTCATCGACACATTCGAGAAATACCGTGTACTCCAACCATATGAAGCAAACTGGCTATACGAGAAATATTTCGAGTCATACGAGGAAGAACGCGAACAGATTTTTCGCGAAGAGCGTCATGGAAAAAAATTGAAGGTACACGCTGCTCGAGAGGACTCTGACGCTGACCTTCTGAAGGCCTACGCGGATCTAGTGGTGCAAGGCTTCCTTATCCTTCAGAAGCTCGCAACCAACCATGACAACTGCAAAGCCATGCTCGGCGCCCCATGTCTGCTCCCAAAGATCATGGCGCCTGTGACCGCCGACCTACTCCACCCTCTCCGAGGCGACAAGAACATCCACATCAACCATGGTGCATGGTACAACATATTAGAGGGTTCACTGGGGGTGATTGTCCAGCTCACGGCTGCTAGAGGGGAGACCGGTGCCACTCTGCGAAGGAAAATCTCAAGCAGGAAGGAAGCGATCATAACTTTGGACAGGATTCTCGAGTGTGGCCATTGCAACGAAAATCTGAAGAAAAAAGCTATTTGGATTCTCACGCACCTACACGAAGATGCAAGTTGGATGCCGGAGCCTAAAAGCAGAGAAAAGCTTATAAAGAATCTGGTTGAAATCATGGCTGGTGGTGACAAATACGAAGAGGCCACACGGGTGATAGCAGCTAACGCGCTGGTGGTTCTATCTTCCGGAACTAAAGCAGATGCCACTATTATCATGAGGGCAAATGATAATGTTGTTGATAGTCTCAAAACAATGCTGCTTGAAAAGCGCAAATGCCGATCAATTACCGCAGAAATCCTGGAATACCTATGTATTCATTACACCAGCGATGATGAAATCCTCAAGAAGCTACAAGAAGCCATGGCCGATGCAGTTCCAAAGGTAATTGGTACCACAATTTGTTTTATTCACCCTGATAGGAATTCCTTTAAATCTTGTATTATTGGTGTATATATAGATATTCCGTGATTTACTTAAGTTTCTTTTACTGCCATGCATGTCAAGCAAGCTAGAAGATGTAATGAAAATTTTGGTCATTCTGGCTTAAGAGTGATGCCAATTGGTCTCGGCAAAATATCATAAGATGGTGTGATTCTGCTTACAATTATTGCCTCCTTAAAACTGAAAATATTCTTTCCGCTGCAGCTGTTTGAAGAAATACTTTGTTGGGCCACAGGAAAAACACATACGCGAATACAAGTTGGCCAGGCCAGGTTACCAGCAGAAACACATAGAGGAATACAAGTCGGTCAGGTCAGCTCACTAGAAGAAATACACAGAGGAACAGAAGCTGAACAAGCTAGCTTGAGGATACCTGAAAATGATATAGAAAACCAACCTGGTTATTCACAAGGTAATGGCCAGGGCATCAACTCATCTTCAGCTCAAGACAAAATGAACAAGCATGCCGTGTTTCGCATGTTATCTCTTTGTGTCACAGTATGTGATACGTTCTTCGGTGCTGGTCAATATGATGCAATTACCAAGGGAGATGGGGCATTTAGCTTTCCAATGAAGCTCAAGCTGATCGTTGAAAAGTGTACACATCCTAGGCCCGACTCTCTGAGAATTCTGAAGCCAGCCTGCAAGATGATCATATGGATGATGAAACACAGAAACTATAGCGACCAAGAACTGAAGAGCTTGAAGGATGCACTGTGTAGTGCTTCAGAAGTCATGTTTCTTCTTGATGGCTCCATAGTTTTTGACATTAGAAACGAGTACTCAAGGACTACCAAGCCTTTCAGGAGTCTTGATTCTCTAGTGAACGAAGCACAGGTGCTGATAATGAATCAAATTTTAAGTTCAGACTCAGCACTGCACCCCGTTTAAGTTGAAACTTATTATTTCTTGCCAGACTCTATGTAATCGTGAGTTCATCTGCATACCATCTTTTAAATTTTGGTAATATCTTGAGAGTATTCCTGTTCTTTTTTGGGTGAAATTTCCAGATGAGATGGTCTCTTGGGCCACCACACACTAGTACAGATCGGGCCTATTAAGACCCTCCATCACACACGGAAAAGCTAAATCGTATGAGATGCTATAATCACATACGGTTTTCTATCACTTGCACCCAAAAAATCGTTTGCTAGTTATACGTTGTCCCGAAGTCGCTCGAATCACACACGGTTTTATTTATAAAAGGGTGTGTGATGCAAGAGAAATCACACATGGTTTTCCTTTATGGAAAATTTTGTGATGTATCACACACAACTTTCTTTATAAAAGGGTGTGTTTTGTAGGAACCTACCACACACCTTTTCTGGAATAAAATTATGTGTGATGTGCTAAAAAAATGTTTTCATGATAATAGGTCCAGTTTTTTGCATAGAGATGTATATTTTCATGGCAAATAACGTAGCCAAAGCGAGTTTCAGATTTCTTATTATAAAAATCATTTTCTATTTTCTAAGTGCCAAACGGGTTTTTGTGTGAAGCAAACATAAAATATATGATGCACAATTGCACCACTCCAAAAAAATTAAAAAACTATACCATATTTTGTTTTATTTTTTGAACGAGGGAAGGGACCTGAAGGTCCTAGAAGTGGCATTAATATAACAAAAGTGATAATACATTGCAGAAAGGACCTAAAGGATAAATGAAAATACAGATGTGTCCCTCCAGATTACAAAAAGGACCCCAGAATAAAACATAGATGTTGGATGCTTTCCATCTAGGCAACTTGGATATTTAGAGGCGTAATAATGGAGCGATTACCTTAATTCCTATGGAGGGCATTGTGATTATTTATGATCATCACCAAAAAATGTTAGGATTAATCCCCAAAATAGGTTTTGAGAAAGCATATGACAAAGTGAACTGGGCCTTCGTATATCAGATGTGCAGATGAAAGGTTTAGGTGACACTTGGTGTGATTGAATTATGAAGATAGTTAGAGGAGGTAGAGTGGCTATTAGAATTAATGGTCAGATTGGGCCCTATTTCCCAACGTATGCAGGGTGTGGCAAGATGATTCCTTGTCTCCTCTGGTGTTAGAGATGGCTTAGCTATGATGATCAATAAATCTTTGCAGCGGGGGATTATTAGAGGCTTAGTTCCTCATATGGTAGAAGGTGGTCTATCAATCTTGCAGTATGCAAATGACACTATCCTTCTCTTGGAGGATGATTTGGAAAATGCAAGGAATATGAAGTTTATTCTTTGCTTGTTTGAGCAACTTAAGGATTAAAAATAAATTTTCAAGGAGTGAGATTTATTGCCTGGGAGGAGATATTCATAGGAAGGAGCTATATAGTGAAATGTTTGCTTGTCCTGTTGCTCAACTACCTATGAAATATTTAGGTATGCCCATTGATGAAAAAAGATTAACAAAGTCTCAGTGGGATCTTATTGGAGATAAGCTTGCAAAAAAACTAGTACGTTGGAAAGGTAATATTTTATCTGCGGGAGATAGAATTACCTTCATTAATGCATGTCTCATTAGTGTTACCCTATATATACTCTCATTTTTGGAGGCTCCCAAAGGGGTGTTACATAAATGGGATATTCATAGAAAGAGGATGGTTTGGCATGAGTTAGATGAAAAGAAGAGGTATCATTTTGTGAATTGGCATATTGTGTGCCTACCCAAAGAATGTGGTGGTCTGGGTATCCTAGACCTTGAAACAATGAATAAGAGTTTGTTGTGCAAGTCGTTATGGAAATTGGATAATACAGAGGGCACTTAGCAACAAATTTTATAAAAAACAAATACATGAGTAATCAAGTTTTATCACAAGCTATAGCTGGACCTGGGTGTTCACATTTTTGGCAGAGTTTGATGCGTGTGAATATAATCTTCCAGCAATACTCATCTGGAGTTTGCACTAATGGGAGAATAACTTTGTTCTGGGAGGATACTTGGATGAACGATTCACCTAGCATCTTGATTTACCAGATTGTATAGCTTGACTTTGATAGAGGAAATACGGTTAGGAAAGTAAAAGAGGGGGGTTGGATCTGTTTTCGATTTAGGAGGCTGATGTATGGAGAGACAGTTGATTAGTGGGAACCGTGAACAATATGGTAGATAATTATCAGCTTAGTGAGGAGAAGGAAAGAGTAACTTGGAGAAGTGGGAATGCAAGAAAGTTCAGAGTTAAAGATTTGTACTTGTAGTTGAGAGCTAGAGTTGTTTTCCCTTTCAAAAACATTTGGAAGGTGAAAATCCTCTTTAAAGTTATGGTTTTCCTGTGGTTGATGCTTAAAATAGCATCCTTACCAAGGGTAACCTGCTTAAAAGGGGATGGGTTGGATATAAGCAATGCCATTTTTGTGGGAAAGATGAGACGGTAGATCATTTATTGTTTCAGTGTGCCCTCTCAAAACTAATTTGGCAAGTGATTATATGTGGTTTTGGTTCGGTTAGGCCACTTGAAGGGGTTGTAGATCTAGTTGGTCCTTGGTTGCTTTCCTTCCCCACTAACCAAAGGAAATTGGTTCTATGTGGTGGAGCAGCTGCTATGTGGACTATACAGACAAACCAAGACATGAGAAGGCTTGAGGAAGGTGTGGGGAAGCTAAAGTTGGTGATCTGAGAGGCTTATTCGTGTTCACATGGCTGCAAAACCAATTCGGCGAGGCTAATGGGTTGAGGTTGGTTTCCTTTCTGCAGATCTTGTTCATTGTGTCGTTTGCTATCGTGACCTTTAGTTGATCTTGGTGGTAGCTTGTTTTCCCAAGTGTCTTACTTGGTTTTTTATTGCTGGTTTGTAATAATGGCTTGATGTCTGGTACTTTTTTTATTTCTTTTACTCTATGCTTGTAAAACGTTGACGATTTCTTTATATAAAATCGATGAGGGGAGCTCGTCAGTTAAAAAACTCGTCACCATCATCCCATATAGCCAAAGCATTGGACTAACTCGGTTGCCACCTATCCACAAGGCCGAAGTAACGGACTCCAAAGCTCCACACGCTCCATGGTATTAGATATGTAATATCCTGATAGTATACAGTATCAGGATTGTGCTCTCTATTTATGTTTCACAGGGTTGGAGTTTAAGGCAGCTAGATGTAAAGAACGCGTTTTTACATGGTGTTCTAAAAGAGGAGGTCTACATGAAACAACCTTCAGGTTCTGAGTCTTCCGCTACTCCAAATTATGTTTGCGGACTTGACAAGGCATTATATGGTTTAAAACAGGCCCCTTGAGCTTGGTACTCTAGACTCAGCTCCAAGTTACAAACTCTTGGTTTTCTTCCATCCAAAGCTGATACATCATTGTTTCTTTACAACAAGTCAGGTATCACAATGTTTCTGTTGATCTATGTTGATGATATCATAGTAACGAGCTCTTCTGATTCAGCTATCTCAGCCTTGCTTTATCAGTTGAATAATGAGTTTGCTCTTAAGGACCTTAGAGATCTTCATTTTTGTAACACCCTCAAATCGGCCCGATGCAAGTTTTAGCGATTCCCGCCAAACCCGCACAGAAACGATTCAAAACGAAGTAATACCATTACACATCAGTCCTCGATGGGACCCACAGACAGATTTATATACATCAACGACTCCATGAGTCAAGAATATAGATATACAATACAAGATCCAAATCACCTTGAAACGATAGAGCATCCGACTACAGACAAGATGCAAATGGGGCTAAGAGCCCTGAAGAATAACCAATGGCGTCCATAACCCTGCCCAGGCCAAGCCGGAAGGGTAACCCTGCTAACGACGGCGATCTCAAACCTGCTAAAACAAAAGGGGTGCCGACAAAGGGCAAATGAAAAAGAGGAGCGTCAGTACTGAGGCCAGTACACGACGAGGCTAGAATTTGGCGGCTCTCGCCTACATAGGTATGGTGGGCTGAAGCGGCAGTGCAGCGGCACTAAACAACCTATAGAGACTCGGTACAACTGGCGGTTATCAGAGAGGGATGAGAAAGACCTATCCGGATCCAACCTGAAGCTAACACCAAACAAACCCATCCTGGTATTTCCCCCTCGAGACCAAATGAGGAAGTCGGACCAAGGAACTCCCACCGTTGGCAGTTTTATTCATTCCATTATAATTGAAGCACTTACTAGTCAGATATAGATAGCGTGGGCCGTCCTGATAGCATAAGTAGTGGGCAGTTTTAATTAACATTCAGTTGTAGTAGGAACATTTACTAGTCAAATATAACTGTCCTGAGGAATCCCAAAACCCAGCAGTGGTTGACACTTTTATCACATTCCATTGGAGTTGTATTACTTACTAGGCAGGTATAGTATGACACAGATCACCACAGTTCCACCAGTTGTTGGCATTTTTATTATCCATTCCGTTTTAGTTGCATCTGATTACTAGTCACATATTAAGTCAAATTTATAGCACTACTTTAGTTATGCTTGTCTATGATCGAGATACTGTGCTCCAAGTCGTCCATAACCGCGGACACGGCTTTCAGAAAGTTTTACCCTGCAGGGGTGCACAAATAGCAACACACACTCGATCAACCTCGGAAAAACCAACTCAAAACCCAACGAGGCATTCACAACAAAGCGAACACAGGATTCAGAAATATTTCAGGGGGCCACCCCACTAAGCTACCCGCAACGAAGTTGGCCGGCTCCGGAACGGACCCAGGGTTTGTGCCAATGGTTGTAAACGACTGGGAACCCGAAAGTGTGACTGGGCTTGTCGATACCGCGAAAACATTCCACGTTCCAAAACAGTACAGGTGCTCCACGCACAATCTTAAATAAAACAGTAAAGCATGGCATAGGTACAGAATAGTAATAAAGCCCCAAACTACTTGTGGCCCCAAGAAATAGAAATGAATCAAGCTCTGGCTCAGGGGGGTCCATAAGGCCTCCCGGATGTGGATAGTGCGAATAGTCAAGGAACAGGTATCAAGTACTCGGGGTCCTACGGGACACAAGTGAGCGTGGAAGAACCAAATAACATCTATTGCCCATCGATGCCTCTGCATTAGTTATATCTAGCATTTTAATAGTTGTATTTAAAGTCATGATTAACTCCACCATTAAGCAACTCCACCATAAACCTCTGCCAGCATTCCAACAACTGTGGTACTTGACAACACGAGATCACACATGAGCAAGCGACTACGACTCGCAAGGCCAACTATCTACCAAACACGGGTAATAGGAGGTGTCCAAGACAATATAGAGGCTGCACGGGATATAACTGGGGTACGGAAACTAAAGCATCGCGACACGGATAGCAATAGATCAACAGGAGGAAATAAAGACTATAAATGCAAAATAGGTAGAAGGGGGAGAGATGCTCGCCTGGAAAACACTGCCGACGGATCATAGCCGGAGAACTTGTCAGTACTCGCATCCACTCATCGACCTAATCCGTGAAGAAGCAAACACTAGAAGAAACACCGGATGCAATATTTAATACTACGGCAGAAGATCCGACATGATTATGATATGATGCAGAGATGAACAATTTAATATGCGACAGTCGATAATGTCATATTATAAAAATAAAGAGGGTCTCGGATAGGGAATCACATTTAGGGTTCGGCGAACTTGGGCTCCGAGGGGTTCGGGGGGTTCGGCAGGGATCGGATCTGGGGTTCGGATCGGCGGGATCGGTCTCAGACAACAGAAGTAGATCTTGTCGCATCCGGGAAGAAGGACTTGGTTTGGCGTCGGGGGCGCATCGGATTTGCCCTGGTCGGGGTCGATCTTGTCGTCGCGAAGATCTTGTCGGGTCCGTGGATCGGGTCGGTCTTGGCTTTCGGGATGAAGAACTTGGCGTTCCGCGGCGAAGTGCTTGTCGTACCGGTGGCGATCTTGGAGGTCATCAGGTCCGGGAGCGGCTCTCGACGAACTGGTCGGTTCCATGTCGGCGTACTTGGCGTTCTTGTAGAAGTTCTCGGTGTCGGCGTCGGTCTTGGGTTTTGGCGCCGGTAGATCTTGGTGCCCAGGGGTTCTCCGGGTTCGGGGGCCTCGATGCTCCGTGTCAAAGGCCTCGGGTTCATAGACGGAGATCTTGGAGTTCCGGGACGGAGGACTCGAAATTCGACGCCGGTGGTCGGTGATGGACTTGGATCCTTCCGAGGCAGAAGTAGCCGAAGTAGTGATACCCGAGCCACCATCTAACCCACAAACACGTTTTCCTGGTCTCGGTAGCATCAACACGAGGGCATCTACACATCTGTTCTGCAAAAAGGTTCCAGCACATACATGCAAGACACTGCTGGGCCACATCGTTACACGGTCACACTTGCATCTGGAGGCAGGGACGAGGCCGCGCGGTTCCTGGCGGGTTCGGGCTTGAGGAGGACCGTGGTGAAGTGGTGGCCGAGAAGGAGCTCAGGGCGACGATGCGAGCACTCGGAGCAGAGGAGGGCCGGGCCTCGCGCTGCGAAGGATGGCCAGGAGGGGCGAGGGCGGCGCCTCGGCTAGCTCGCATACGGGGAAGGGAGGGGCCGCGCAGGCCGAAGATGCAGAGAGGCGAAGGGCGAGGACACGCGGTCGGCGAGCTCTTCCGCGGGGAGGTCGAGCGCGGCGCAGACGAGAAGAGCTCCACAGCAGCGCGAGCCACGCTGGCCGGAGGAGGGCGATGACCGCAGACGGCGGAGGCGCTCGGGGCCGGGGGCGCGGAAAAGGCGAGGTCGAGGCGCGGGGGCGGGGATCCGAGGAGGCGAGCGGCGAGCAGAGAGAGGCCGGGCGGCGGATGCGCTGGCGGCGGAGGTAGGTGGTGGCGACGAAGGGCTGGGCCGGTGAGGGGTCGCGCAGAGAGAGCGGACGGCGACGTGCTCGGGGCCAGCAGGGAGGAGGAGAAGCGGCCGACGAGAGAGAGGCGCTGCGGCGGCAGAGGTTGGGGAAGAGGCGCCCGGGGACGACGGGGCGGCATCCGGTGAGGAGAGGGGGGTAGTAGGAGCGGCCGCGGCTTGCAGATGGAGGCGGGCTGACGGGGAGCGGAGGGCGGCAGCGGGGGTGTTCGGGAAGACGCGAGGTGGGGAAAAAGGAGGAGGCGGGCGCGGTTGGTGGCGAGGTGGGTCACTGGGCTGTGGGGCCGCGAGAGGAGAGAGAGAGGGGGAACGCGGGGTGGGAAGGTGGCGTGCGGGATAGGGCGGGACTGGCGACGGAACCGATGTGGTCAGGGTCCGTCTCGCGCGGGGAGGGGAGTGGATGGGTGGAGCTGGTCGGTGGCCAGGTGGCTAGGCAGGGAGTAGGTGGCGCATAGGGAGTGGCCGGAGTGAGGTGGCAGGGGTGGGAGTTTGGGCAGGTGGTGGGCCAGGTGGGGTGAGAGAGAGAGAGTGTGGCGGCGGGGGTGGTTTAGGCAGGGACTAGGTGCTAGGGTTTGGGGTGGTGAAAGAGGGCAGGGGTTTTAGGGTTTGGAGGTGGCCGGCCGGGCTTTCGGGCCTGGCGGGCTGCCTCCTAAAAATAAAAGAAATATTTTATTATTTAAAACAGGGCTTTTGAAAACCGGTGGTAGACGAAACAAAATATTCTGGAGACCCGGGTTTTAATTTGAAATAAAGACGGGGCGTTTAGAAAACAAAAACAGACTTTTCGAATATAGTTTTATGCAAACAAATGCAAGATGACATGACGATGCTCAAATGCAATGTAGCATGATGACATGAGCATGCGGTCATGACGATGCAATGCACAAAAACAACACGATTTTTTAGTAGTGGTTTTAACGGGATGCCACAATTTTTTCTTGGGACTAGAAGTTCACAAACAGTCAAATAGCATAATGTTAAATCAGGAAAAATATGCTACAAATCTGTTGACACGTGTTGGCATGAAGGACTGCACACCCTGTCCTACACCTCTCTCCACTACTGATACACTTTCATTGACAGATGGTTCTCCACTTGGCCCTATGGACATGGCACGCTACAGAAGTATTGTAGGTGCTCTCCAGTACTTGACATTAACTCGGCCTGACATTTATTTCTCTGTTAATAAGATGTGTCAGTATCTTCGTGCCCCTACTACTGCACATTGGATTGTAGTTAAGAGGATTCTCATGTACATTCATGGTACGAGTAAAGTTGGTCTCATTTTTCAAAAGTGGCTCTCTACCTTGCTTAGTGCTTATTCTGACGCAGACTAGGTAGGAGATTTGGATGATAGACGCTCAACCGGTGGTTTTGCTATATTTTGTGGGGCTAACCTTGTTTCTTGGAGTTCCAAAAAACAACCTACAGTTTTCAGGTCCAGTACAGAGGCTGAGTATAAAGCTCTTGCCAATGCCACTGCTGAGCTAATTTGGGTTGAAGCACTTGTTCGTAAACTTGGTGTTCCTCTCAAGGAGAAGCCATGTCTATGGTGTAATAATCTAGGTGCAACCTACCTATCTACGAATCTTGTGTTCTATACACGCACAAAACACATTTGATAGATTTTTGCTTTGTTCGGGAACGAGTTGCTAATAAGCAACTTGATGTCAGGTTCATCTCTAGCAAGGATCAAATTGCAGATGATTTTACAAAGGTCTTATGTTTCAAGAAACTAGGTGAGTTTATGCGTAATCTCAACCTTTCCAAGGTTCAGATTAAGGGGGAGTATTAGATATGTAATATCCTGATAGTATACGGTATGGTGTAGTACACCAACTATACGTATCACAGCCTGTATTGCCATGTGAGGGGCTTTTCCTCACCTATATAACACGCAACCGGTGTCCTCTACGGAGGCTACGCCGTTACACCCTAATTTCCTACACATGGAAAATCCCTTCGAGAAACATAACTATAACGCATTCGAGAGAGGGACCCCTATCCTGCTCGCCGTCAGAGAAACATTGTCTCACTCGTCTCCAAGGACACATGGGACATCGGAGCTGAGGTGGAGATACAAACTTGCCGACCGAAGGGACAGAACTCAAAATCGCCTCATGGTCACTACCAAGCAATGTAGAAGTGAGGGGACTAGAGAGGATATAGATTCTTTTTTTTAGACATTTGAGGGGTCTGTTTTCTCTCAGGTGCTCCTTCAATTTGCAAAATGTTCCAGGACTGTATTACTGGTGTACAGGGCTGAGTACCCTGGTACTCCACAAACACCATGGGAGTACCCGGCAAATCTAGCCATCCATCTGCAGGGGTGGCTTGGTCTTTTTGTTTGCCTCTTCTTCCAGAATATGATCAATTAGGTCCTATCATTCTCGCTGACTGGGGTCCCAACGGAGGATACCGATGAATTCCACGGCCAGCCGCCACAATTTAATCGTGAAAATCTCTCTTGTTTACACAATTGGAACCGTCCATTCAATTCATCCACAATTGGTCACCTCGCGTTCACTATATACATACTTAATTGGGACCGTCCTTTCAATTCATTAGGATCAATTCTTAATTCAAGGAAGCATCGCATCTGCAGCTCACAACTGTTTGTTCAAGAAAAACATCAACGACAGAAGGATAGGTTTTTTTTTTCCTGAGATGCAGAAGGAGAACACTGAAACGGAGAGAACAGAAAATAATTTACCTGCTATAATCGTGGATCTAGACATCTGGTCTCGTTTTAAACAGTCTAATGTCCCATTATTACGATTTTACCCCTTAAAACTTGGTACTCCTCAATATTCGTGGACGATACTCCCTAACACTCGGTTGGAGTACAAGCCAAACGCATCCATTAGATTGAGCATAATGGACGGATCATATTAACCTAAGGGTACCGTAAAAGTCCTCGAGGAAAATCGTAGCCCAATCTGGAACAAACAAAATGGGTCGACCCTTTAGGCTCAGCCTATATACTGTTTCAATCTCCCATTACAATCGGGCCAACGAGAGGTTTACGGCCTATCCCTGACAACTGGTCCCAATGACTCCACGATTAGCGGTAAAACCAAAATAATTCGGTGCAAACATGCCCAAGCGATGCGGACATCTCGGCCTGCCGTTGGCCGCCGGCAGCCGGGAAGAGCTTCCCCTCCTTGCCGGCACGGCAGCGGCTTGAGCGGCGTTCAATGGTACTACTATTCTCCTTGTCCGCAGGCGAGGTCGAGAATCGCAATTATCTCCGGCTCCGCGCAACCACATTTGAGACGGCATTGCGCAGACAGCCACTGAGGCTCAGTGTACACGTTTTCCCCTAACTTTAATTTTCTGAGAGACGGAGACGCTACTGAATTCGCTTGGTCTCAGTGTGGTGTTTACTTCAGTTTCGAAGCGCGGGCGCCGTCGAATATAGCGGAGTGAGGGACTCTGAACCGTGACGACGGTGAGCACGAGCAAACAAGCGATGTAGTCTTGACCGAACATCTGACATGTCACAACAGAAGCTGCGGTTCCTTTGTGAAGGTTCATTGTTTGACTTTGTCTTGCCTTGGAACTTTCGATTCGAGATGTATACCTAACTGGCTTCTCGACACAGATCGAACATGTATCTTCACGCCAGCAGCATGCAACATGCAGATGGTATCCTGTTAAGCATTCTCCCCTTTGGAGCCAGCGACGATCTTCCTAACTCCCCACTCGAGTGACCAAAATTCTGAATGTTGGGTCGTCTTGTGAGCTAGTACATCCTACATCACCATGTCATAAGGTTGCACATGGATCCTTTGGATGTTCAACCGATGAGACTGTGACATGGTGCTTCAGATGACAGGGCAACTGAATATGTAGTGTCTTTCTGAGCCCTATCACATGGGGTTTGTTATCATGACACTGTCGTCTCCGGTCCGGTCAAGCTTTTACTGGCTCGGTTTTCCTTTCCATCCACCCAAGGAAAAGGCAGTACAGGCCGGAGGTGAATAACGAATGTCATCATATCACCAGACGAGATCTTTATTCCCCTTTTTTTTGAAAAAAACAAAAAAAACAGATGAGATCAGCATTTGGTCAGGGTGATCATAGATTCTTTTTGTTTGTCTGCACCTGAGCCTTGGACGCCGAATGTGATTTGCGTGCCTGCCGTAGCCTCTGGATATCTCGGACATCATGTTGGACATAGAGTATACGTCTCCCGCTCTGTTCGTTCAGTCCAACACGGTGCCATCATGCATCTGTCGAGCGACCATGGCAGTTTAGTTCAGTCTCAGCCCGGAGGCCGTGTGAACGCCGAACGAGTTTGAATTTGTTTAGGCCTCGGGGATGGTCAGGCTGCACTCCGCCGTACAGGTGCATGATCGGAGCCCCGGATACCTGGCGCCGTATGCCGTGATGTCACCGTGACCTAGTGGCGACAGCGGAGATTAATTTAGGTCAGCTTCACGTTGAAGCCGGTCCATGGCGTGGATGCAAGTGCCAGATTCATTCGGGCCGCTGGGGAGGCAGACATGGCTGGGAACCAGTACACGAGTTCACCGCTCGTTTCTACGCGGGTAACGGCAGTTGATCGTTCTGGCCTCATTTTAATTGCCGCAAGGTGGCCACCGCAGGAGAGGCCGAGATTTAACCGCACCTGCGGGGTGACGGCAACATGGCATAACTGCTTCAAGGAAACAATGGCGATGTTTCTTCAAGGTGAAAGCGGCCTGAGCACGACCGTGGGGAAACGACGCGCCATGGATTCAGACCACACTCCTCCTGGGGGTTCAATGTATTTGAAAATTTGGAGCTGAGACCGATCCGTGTGGCGGGAAACGCTTTCACGTCGACGCCTAGCTCTGAATCTCTGGTCTCGCTCTGTCAGGTGAAACTGAACCCATCCTCTGTCGCGGCCTCCCCTTCCATACAAGCTCGAAACTGAAACTGAGTCCGATCCATGATCGAAGACAGAGCGAAACAGAAACGGAATGGGATCGGCTATTATGCAGGATCCTGAATTCCGTATAAAAACCTTGCAACAGGGCTCATTTCCGTTTCGATTCGAAGTAGGCCAAGCTGTATAGTGCTACAGGTATGCACCATTGCATCAGGCCAAGAAGCCAACCCACATACATAAGGGCAGTAGCACCAGCACCACACGGTTCGAGGACTCCGAAGCATTGCTGACGAACACTGTCGCCGCCGATGCGAGAAATGGTTCTTGCGGACGCCGATCGCAGTGTTCGGTTTGGCTTCAGCCTCCGGTGATGGACGGGCGAATTACCGTGACGTCTAGGAGAGCTGGACTCGCTGATCAAGGCGGGCCATCTACCGCGCTTGTGGACGCCCCAGTTCATCCCTCGTGGCCGCCGGGTAAACCGTAACCGGCTCCGAGTAACCAGGGCCAGGAGCTCCATTTGGTACAGCCATAGGTCATTCCTCATTAATGGTCTCCCTAGCTAGACCAGCCAGGAGCGGCAACATGTGTCATGCCATGCCGCGGCAGGAACCGGAAGAAGTCTTGCAAGCAACCCACTGCGGTCTGAATTCTGAAACCTCACCCTCGCTCCTGTTCAGATTCAGATCGCGTGCGATCGGCGTGACAGTTACGCCACACTTGGGGGCGGAAACCCTGGCACTGTTGTGTTGTGTCCGAATTCGCATACTGGCCAGCGGCGTGCCACATAGCCAGCTTGAAGCAGCCACGTCGGAATCGGGCAATTAATCTCCGGCGATTTACAGCCACAACCCGTCCGAGTCGGACCATTAGTCGTCGGTTTGTTTACCATCGGCGGTGCATAAATACCTAGCGGCCACAGAGGCCATTATTATAGCTAGCTCAAGTGCCACCACCACCACCACCACCCCGGCCGGACGACATGTCTTCTTCTCCTTCCTCGGCCCATTGGCTGAGCCTCGTCGGCACCATCTGGCTGCAGACCATCAACGGCCCCAACTCCGACTTCCCCGTCTACTCGTCGCAGCTCAAGGAGCTCAAGGGCATCTCCCAGGTGCAGCTCAACTTCCTCGCCTTCGCCTCCGACGCCGGCAAGCTCTTCGGCTGGTTCTCCGGGGTGGCCGCGCTGCACGTGCCGCTCTGGCTCGTCGCCTTCGTCGGCGCCGCCTTCGGCCTCGTAGGCTACGGCGTCCAGTACCTCTTCCTCGACAGCGCCGGCCTACAGTTCTGGCATCTCTTCATGCTCACCGCCCTCGCCGGGAATGGCATCTGCTGGATCAACACCGTCTGCTATCTCCTCTGCATCAAGAACTTCGGGTCCAGGAGCCGCGTCGCCGTCAGCCTCGCCACCAGCTACCTTGGCCTCAGCGCCAAGGTGTACACCAGCCTCGCCGAGACGATGCCGAACCTGGCAGACTCCAAGGCCAAGACGTACCTGCTCCTCAATGCCGTCGTGCCCATGCTCGTCACCGTGGCCGTGGCGCCCACGCTCAGGCTCTTCGACCTCAAGAGCGACTCCATGTCGACCACGGACACGGCATTCCTCGTCATGTTCGCCATCACGCTGGCCACGGGAGCCTGCGCCGTCGTCGGCAGCATCGGTTCCACGGCCAGCGGCCTGTCGTCCAGGGAGCACATGGTCAGCCTCAGCGTTCTGCTAGCCATTCCCATGCTCATCCCGGTGGCTCTCAGGATCCGGGAGAGCATGAGCAAGATATGGGAGGCCAAGCGCGAGAACCGGATCCATGATCTTGGCACCGACGACGCCGTGGTCGTCATCGAGGTGATGGACGTGGAGACCAAGGCGGAGGAGGAAGAGATCGTGGCGGCGGTGGCGGCGGAGAAGCCCCAGGAGGAGATCGGTGGCCTCCAGCTGCTCAAGAAACCAGACTTCTGGCTCTACTTCTTCAGCTACATGTTCAGCGGCACCCTGGGCCTGGTCTTCTTGAACAATCTGGGGCAGATCGCCGAGTCGCGAGGTCTCGCGCAGACTTCCACTCTGGTCTCCCTGTCCTCTTCCTTCGGATTCTTCGGTCGCCTCCTTCCCTCCTTCATGGACTACTACTCTGCAAAGTAAGCAATCATTCTTAATTCTTTCCACACACGCACACACTTCCAGCAGTTAAATTATTATTTTTTGGTTTGATTAGTTCGTCGAGATCTTGGAGTCTCCAAGATTCTTGCGGTCCTTTTAAATGGGAAACTCTTAGTAACAACCGAACTTTTTTTTGGAAAGTAACTACCGAACTTGTTAGCTACTCTGCTGCTTTTGTCCATGTTTCTAACTGAATTTGTTGGTATGTGCAGAAGCGGCATGTCCATATCAAGGACGGCATCCATGGCCTCGCTGATGGCGCCCATGGCCGGTGCCTTCTTCCTGCTCCTGAACCCCGGCAACTTCTTCCTGTACACGAGCACGGCCATCATCGGGACGTGCACGGGGGCGATCACGTCGGTGGCGGTGTCGGCGACGAGCGAGCTATTCGGGTCCAAGAACTTCGGCGTGAACCACAACATCCTGGTGTCCAACATCCCCGTGGGGTCCCTCTGCTTCGGCTACTTCTCGGCGTTCCTGTACCAGCGGGAGGCCGCGTCGCGGGGCAGCGCCACCTGCGCCGGCGCCAGCTGCTACCGGGAGACCTTCGCCATCTGGGGCGCCACCTGCGTGGTCGGGACGCTGCTCTGCGTCGTGCTCTACGTGCGGTCGCGCAGCTTCGCCGGGAGGCTACCGGTGAGGTTAGCTAACTTGCTAGGCGCTAGACAGAAGGCTTAAACGCCCTTTTGCTGATTAGCTTAGTGATCTGATCATCACACACGAAAGCATCGATCGGTCTGCCTCGATGCGATGTACTAGTAGCTTTTTGTTTTTTGTTTT
Organism: Avena eriantha; assembly: GCA_910589775.1. Classification (NCBI taxonomy): domain Eukaryota; kingdom Viridiplantae; phylum Streptophyta; class Magnoliopsida; order Poales; family Poaceae; genus Avena; species Avena eriantha. The sequence continues at coordinate 262,762,777 of OU342746.1, forward strand.
TCTTGACTCACTGATCCCATGGGGGATGCAGACAGAGATCTTCAGGCTGGAGTGGACTGAGTAGATATTGTGCAGGTTGTTGATCACCTTTTCGCTGCATATATTATATATGCATATGCATATAAAGAGTGATTGAGGAAAAAACAGATTTTCATCTCTTGGGGTTGTGCTGCTAGATGCTTCTTCGTTTCCTGTTTTAATTAGGAGCAGTAGCAGTATGTAGTATGTACAGTATACGTATGCGTGGGATCAGCTGCCAATAACGATGGATGATCTGTTTGTTTAGACTTGTAGTATGTGCTAAATTATGAATGTGGAAACAACTGCTTTCAAATTGATTGTGGAGTACCGGCAGGCAGGCAGCTAGCTATTACGTGTACAGAAGAATCTGTTGGCCACAAGCCTATTCTGATTGGCAGGTCCGTACGTGTACGAGCGATGGAATAAAAGCTTCCTCTACGATAGCCAATAATTGGCCATAACAATTTCGCGAAGTATTTGTTCGTAAACTCGTACGCAATGTTGTTTCTACGAGCGGTACGGTTGAGTGTAGTTACTGTTTCAGTACAGAAATGCTCGAGATTCGAATTCAAAATGCAAAAAATCTGAACTGTAGACCCAGCTAGCTTGTGATGACAGTCCGGTGACCCTGTGGACATGACCAAGTTAATCACACCACCCTGCACACCACCCGTCTATCAGGATCTTGATCGCCAGGGAATGCGCTGCTACTCATTGCCGCATTTACCCGAACAGTAGCATCGTGGACACAATTGTAATCTCATTTACATCGACCCATCCCTTCCGACAGTAACACCACTGATATAAATGCGTCGATTTTCTTAAGTCTCAATCACTTAAGAAAAGTGCAACTATAGTTAAAAGAAATGTGCAACTCGTGCCAGTTGCACTTTTCTAGCAGAAAAGTGCAATTGCATTTTTCTGTCAGAAAAGTACAACTGGGTTTCAGTTGCACTTTTTTTTAACCGACGGTTGCACTTTTCTTAGGTGACTGAGACTTAAGAAAATCTCAGTTGTTTGAGAATTAGCAAAACCGTATAAATATAAACAAGAAGTGAAGATGGCATCCCATTAAAGGATGCGCGAGCAGGTTGGTCGATCCAGCATGCATCGACCCTCGTGGTCCTCTCACATGCTGTTCGACGGCACTGCGATGCCATAAACGCAAAGTTCAGTTCCATCTTCCCCGTGTAGTACTCCACTTTGGCGGATGGGCATGCAGACGCCATTTATTCGCCGAAAGCTTGCAGAGCCATCACGCTGCTACTACTACCCCTGCTGGGGGTGTCCTACAATCGCTCTGCTGGTGAGCTAATGCATAGTATGCATTTAAGGGTTTATGTGGTTGGTTGGCTGGCGCGTGAGCGAAGGTGCAGCATCTCCTCCCCTCCCCCACGTCGTCGGTGATCGACGTCCGGCGCGCGTCAGATCACTCCTCTTCGGCTTGGACTGTATTCAGAACTGACATGGACGTGAAAACACAACACACAATGACTGATCGGTCCATGTTGGAGGGGCCTCCCTCTTTTCATTACAAAAAAAAGGGGGCTCGACTCAACCTCAAACCTCCCAAACCAACTGTGCCCCTTTGATGTCCTGCAGCAGCTCGCCGCTACAGCTACAGTATATATGGTTCAACCTCGCCTGGGAATGATGCTTGGTGCAGCTAGCGTAGTTATTGTGGTGGATGGTGGGCGGTAATGGCGGTGGTTGTTGAGGAGGCAGCTCCGTGCGCAGAGGCCATGACATTTGTCCTGTGCGCGCACATGGCTGCTGGCACGGAGGCTACCGCAACGCCCGGCAGAAAAGGAGCGCGAAAGGTAGGAGACGAAGTGAGAAAGTGCCGCGCTCTTTTTTCCGCCTCTTTCTCCCAAGTGCGGACTTGCGATCCATCGAGTGTTTAGGTTCAGTTGGACGTCTCGGGTTGTGGGCGCCATGATTAGAGTCGCGCGCGCGTCTCTTTGTTGTTGCTTGCTTGCTAGCTAATTGTCGGATCAGATTCGGTAATGCTGCTGCTGAAAGCATACCGTCAGCGGACGGAAAATATCTGAGGTTCAGGCTTTCAACCCAGGATGCAACGGATGAGAACCTGGGGGCGTGCTGGACTACTCATTGTCCGAAATGTTCGTTTCTTAGAGCAACTTCACTATTCCCAGAAGGCCACTTTTCGGTGATTTTTTCATCCGGATGGACGAATTTTCGCTCAATCGTGATTTCAAGACGCCGATTTCGTCTAAATTTGGATGTTTTTTCATCCGTCGATCCCAGGCAGATCCCATAGCGCCGGGAATCGTCTGAAAACGTTGGATGTAACTTTTCCACGCAACAGACCCGCTGTCAGCCAATCCTGCCCTCTCTCCTACTTTTCTCCCCCACCCACCAACCATTCTCTCTCCTACTTTCCCCATCAATCGCCCATCTCTCTCCTCCCCTTTTCCATGCATCGGCGAGCTCGGTGTGAACATGGCTAGGAAAAAGGCCATTTTTAGATGAAAATATACATCCATATGGCGATTTTACCTCCGAATTTTGGTCTGGGAACACCGAACGAGTGGAGATGCTCTTATTGCAAATCCTAACTATGCAACCTGTAGTATCCAATAACTGAAGCAGTACTAACGAAAAACGGACAAGAGGGGAAAATATTATAAATAGAGAAAACACAAAAGTTGTCTATCAACTTGCCGCGCAAGAGCGTTTTGGTCCCCAACTCGGGAAAGCGCAAAAGCGGGACAAGAACTTGTCGCGAACGAGCGTCTTCGTCACTCCGTGAAGGTGTCTGTTAGTTTGCTGAGGTGGCAGTCTATTTTTTTATGATTCACCCTCCTAAATTTTTATTTCTTCTCACTTGTGGGTCCTCAGTCCAACTATTTGTGTGGGGCCCCCGATTAATCCTCCGAGAATCTCTGTTATGAATACACCACGATCTCATCGCATAACCACAAGTATCAAAGTAAACATCTATTACTTAAGCGGATACATGTCATACCTTATTACCATTATGGCTACATCAACCATCATCAGAGGAACTTCATCAAGCGTAGAGTCCAAGCCATGCCTTAACCTACATGCAACTGAGTGCGAGAACGTTCTAGCTCGCATAGTCGTCAACATCACCTTCTTCTCCGCCTCACTTCTCGAATCGGAACAAGTTAATAGCCAGGGACAATGTCAGTGAGTACTTTGAATGTACTCGCAAACCACCTTAAGAGACTAATAATACAAGAGGAAATGCAATATGGTTGTGGTAGTAGGAGGGCTCAAATAGTTTCTCTTGCAGATATATCATCTACATATCTTTGTTGAAAATGTTTTAAAACATTTTGGAAACCTTTTTGAAAAGTTTTGGAAAATACTAGGACTGCGTCACCCTATTTCATCTCATGGTCCTCAACCGATCGCACCTTCCATCTTTCGGGATCCTTTAGATCACCTCACCTTCCCTGGTGTCCTTCAGACCACCAGTGTTTGAAAACACTTTCTTTTACGAAGTCCTTTTTGGTAATAAAATATGCACCCCTCTATAACAACCTTCCCAACCGTCCATGACCGTGGACACGGCTATGCAAATAGATTTACACTCTACAGAGGTTGTACACTTTACCCACACCATCTAGGTACCCTGCCCTGATCTACACCGATCGTGGGTCGAGTAACCGGTCAAGACCTTCGGAATGGCCACTCCAGTATAAGTGCCTACCCTATGAGGGTTGTTCCCCTCAACACCGGGACGTCGGGTACCGTGGACCAACCAGTGCGCCTTACTACGCTTTCAATAAGGGGATCATAGTAAAGCATGGAGGCCCGTAGACCCTTTGTTCCTTCTCCTGGGTGTGAGGTACATTACAGGGACCTAGAGAAGGCCCACCCTCCAGGTATTTTGAATTCCCCTGTAGTTGTTGTGAGACAACTCATACTAGAGCAGACAAACTTCCAGCCCAGCCCCTTCCCATATAGGATTAACGTGGTTGCACAAGTTAATTGTTCTAGCAAACTGTAAAGAAACGAGTGTGTTTTCGTAAATATTTTCCTCCTTTTTCCTTCAGCATTTTGTAAAACAAAACCTTTTTCCTTTCTCAAACTTCTCTTGGTAGGCCAGACCTCACCAAGGTTTTATCATAAAACATTTTTGTAAAACTTTTCCGGGGTCTTCCCATCCTCTAGTTTTTGCTTCGGCTAAAACAGGGTCTCCAAAGGGGTATGGTGTTATACACCAACTATCATCCTAGGGACAAGTAGGTGTCATCAAGGGGATTGTACTTACTAGTACCAAGGAGTAGTGAGTTAGAGAAGCCAAGCCACTACTAGATATAGATCATTAGATAAAAAAACAATGCAGTTTTCATAAAGAGTAGGTAAAACATGCATAAGTAAAACAATAGGACATGGCTTATGAGCAAGAAGGTGGCTTGCCTGTGATCAGAAATCTAGCAATATATGTCCCTAGACTTCTTAGAATACCATAATATCCAACAATAACAATCTTCTTCTGGTCTTCGATATAATCGCAACTAGCATCGTTAGGGATGGTTCGTGCAAACAAACAAGAGCACATTGATGCCCCACAAGTATAGGAGGTGTATCGCAGTATTTTCGATAAGTAATAGTGTCGAACCCAACGAGGAGCAGAAGGTGCTGGCTAGTGGTATGGATCAGGAATTCTCTGCAAATACTTAGCAAACGGATTTTTAGGGGTTTTTGATAATGCAAGTAAATAAAGTACGAGTAAATAAAAGACAATAACAATAAATGCAGCAAGTGGCCCAATCCTTTATTCATCAAAGGACAAGCCGGTTGTATTACTTAAGATGACCAAACATTCTCGAGGACACACGGGAATATCATCAAGTGCTTTCGCTTCATATAGTTGATTAATCTTCTTTAGTTTGCTAAGTGTTGTGTGGGTGAACCTGTGCTAATGTACCGACCTTCCTAGGACTAATACATACTTGTGATTATACCCCTTGCAAGCATCCGCAAGTACAAGAAAGTAATTAAGGTAGAAACCTAACCACAGCTTTAAACTCTAAGATCCTGACATCCCTTGTGCAATGGTTTCCTAACGGGGGTTTAGGTTTCTGTCACTCCGGCAACCCCTACGATTAGTAGCCAAATACACAATGCATTCCCCTAGGCCCATAGAGGTGAAGTGTCATGTAGTCGACGTTCACATGACACCACTAGAAGAAGTACACCACAACTTAAATATCAAACCATTGAATCTTTCTCAACGCAATTCCACTACTAACAACATGACTTCTCCCATGTCCTCAAGAACAAAATAAACTACTCACAAGACATCCTATAGATCATGATCAGAGATGAAATAATGATGTGTAACAATCTGAACATAAACAATAATTCAATGGTTCACTCAATAGCATTAACTACATGGAGTAATCAACACCGGGAAAGTTTCCCCTAAGAACTATGCAAGATTCAACCCAATTGTTACAACGGTATGGAGATGGTGATGATGGTGCTGGTGGAGATGATGGTGGCGATGATGATGATGATGAACCTGATGAAGTCCATCTTGATGGTGGTGTTGATGGCGATGATCTCCCCTCTCCGGGAAGGAATTCCCCCGGCAAAATTCTGTCTGCCGGAGAGATCTTTCTCTCTCGGTGTTTTCCACCCCGCAGAGGCGGCGGAATCTTTCTGTGGTTGCTCCCCGAGTCTTAGGGTTTCGGGAGGATAATATATGCCAGAGGGGAGAGGATGGAGTGGACTAGGGCGGCCACACCACCTGGTGGCGCGGCCCAGGGTGGCCCGCGCTAGGGGGTGGTGTGGGCCCCCTGTGGCACATCTCCACTCCTCCTTCTGGCTTTCTTCGTCTTCTGGAAAATTGGGATTTTCCATATATTTTCCCGGATTTTCTGATCTTCGCGAATTTTTCCTCCAAACAGCACCTTTTCCATCAGAATCCTGACTACAGCGGTCCATGCTCCAAAATTCATCAGCCATGCAAAAGTAAATAAAATAACATAAGTATCATCTCTTAATATGAAATATATCAATGAATAACAGTGAATTATGATATAGAATAGTGATTAAAAAATGGACGTATCACACATTCAACACAAGACATACATGCAGCATTACAATACAGTAAACAAACATTCAACACCATATTCACTTCAGTGTGTGATGATAGATTGAGATAGTAGCAATTGGAATTACTTAAATTGCCTTTGTGGAATTTCCTTTAGGGTTTATTTGCCAAAACCACTTAATAAAGCAGTTTGGAACTAAAGTTTGGGCATGTATGATATCAATGTGCAAAAATGATATCAACAGATAGGTATCGAAGTAACCAGGCTACCAAAAGTGGTTGATGACCCACAAGTATAGTGGGTGTATCGCAGTATTTTCGATAAGTAAGAGTGTCGAACCCAACGAGGAGCAGAAGGTGCTGGCTAGTGGTATGGATCAGGAATTCTCTGCAAATACTTAGCAAACGGATTTTTAGGGGTTTTCGATAAAGCAAGTAAATAAAGTACGAGTAAATAAAAGACAGTAGGAATAAATGCAGCAAGTGGCCCAATCCTTTATGCAGCAAAGGACAAGCCGGTTGTATTACTTAAGATGACCAAACATTCTCGAGGACACATGGGAAGACTGTCAAGTGTTTTCGCTTCATATAGTTGATTAATCTTTTTTAGCTTGCTAAGTATTGTGTGGGTGAACCTGTGCTAATGTACCGCCCCATCCAAGACTAATACATACTTGTGATTATACCCCTTACAAACATCTGTAAGTACAAGAAAGTAATTAAGGTAGAAACCTAACCACAACTTTAAACTCTAAGACCCTTACGTCCCTTGTGTAATGGTTTCCTAACGGGGGTTCAGGTTTCTATCACTCCGGCAACCCCTACGATTAGTAGCCAAATACACAATGCATTCCCCTAGGCCCATATAGGTGAAGTGTCATGTAGTCGACGTTCACATGTCACCACTAGAAGAAGTACACCACAACTTAAATAACAATCTATTGAATTTTTCTCAACGCAACTCCACTACTAACAACAAGACTTCTCCCATGTCCTCAAGAACAAAACGAACTACTCACAAGACATCATATGGATCATGATCAGATATGGAATAATGATGTATAACAATCTGAACATAAAAAATAATTCAATGGTTCACTCAATAGCATCAACTACAAAGAGTAATCAACACCGGGAAAGTTTCCCCTATGAACTATGCAAGATTCAACGCAATTGTTACAACAATATGGAGATGGTGATGAGGGTGCTGATGGTGATGATGGTGGTGATGATGATGATGATCCCGATGAAGTCCAGCTTGATGGTGGTGTTGATGGAGACGATCTCCCCTCTCCGGAAAGGAATTCCCTCGGCAGAAATCTGTCTGCCAGACAGATCTTTCTCTCTCGGTTATTTCCGCCCCGCAGAGGCGGCGGAATCTTTCTGTGGTCGCTCCCCGAGTCTTAGGGTTTCGGGAGGATGATATACACCAGAGGGGAGAGGCTGAAGTGGGCCTGGGCGGCCACACCACCTCCAGGCGCGACCTAGGCCTGCCCGCAGCATGGGGTGGTGTGGGCCCCCTGTGGCCCACCTCCACTCCATCTTCTGGCATCCTTAGTCTTCTAGAAAAATAGGATGTTCCGTATATTTTCCTGGATTTTCTGATCTTCGCGAATTTTGCCTCCAAACAACACCTTTTCCATGAGAATCCTGACTGCAGCGGTCCATGCTCCAAAAGTCACCAACCATGCAAAAATAGATGAAATAACATAAGTATCACCTCTCAATACGAAATATATCAATGAATAATAGTGAATTAAGCCATAGAATAGTGATGCAAAATGGACGTATCAACTCCCCCAAGCTTAGACTTCGCTTGTCCCCAAGCGAAACTGAGCTCAATAAACATGACCTCAGGTTTATTGAGTGAAGAGTCGATAAAAGAATACGGACAAGAAGCGTCACATTCATCAAATACATAGATCATAATAGAAGACAACTCACTATTATATAACTCAACTTGTAATGAGTAAAGGAAACACAATAAAGATACATAAAGTGAATCAGAATTGGTAATGGCAAACTTAGCTCTTGGTCGAAGAATAGTTGATAATTTGCTGGAGTTCACAAATAGCTGGTTTTCAATGAAAGCTTTCAAAGTAGTAAACATCAAGATAAGAGCAATGTGCAAAACAAGGAACATAAGAAACATGATTGAATAAATCATCATATGAATGAATGAAACACATCAACTCAAAATACTTGCTGAGATAGAAGGGAATAGGTTTACTGACTCAATCTACAAAGTAAAAGAAAGGCCCTTCACAGAGGGAAGCATGGATTGCAAGTCTCATAAAGAGCTCCCAAAAATTATGATACTTACTAGCTTTAAGCTCTCATTGCCCCTATCATAGGCATCTTTAGGTGATTAAGGTGAAAGTGAGGTCCAATCTGAGTTATATGCTTGATAGACTATAAACTGAAAATCCCAAGTCCCTTGAGTACGAGGGCCGCTCCTCATGCTACTCAACTTTAGTTACCGGTAAGTTCTTGTCATCGTAAGTATGTGCGTATCATTGAGAACCACCAACGGGGTACCCCTTGCCCGATGATACGGAAGAATCCCCATATCAAAATGACAAGGCAAGCAGACAATGAGTATCTCAGCAATCTTCTTATTTACCATGGGAAAATGGTGCTTTTTTCTCTCTTTCCTCTTTTCATAGTATCTCTCTTTTTTTTCTTTTCTTTTTCTCAATAGCTATCTCTCTCTTTTTTTATAAGAAGAATGCTTCATAGATATCATTATGGTTACGCTGCAGGTTTCCACCATGTCAGCATGGATTAGACCAGCGGCCCAGGCGTTTCTCTAACACAAATACATAACTCCATGGACTTACAAGCTCCCCTTTTATTTCACACCGACGACATCCGCAAACAAAAGAGCAATGTATCAAATGGGTATATATTTACAAGTGTTGAAAGCGTTCCCCATGATAGCACGGTTCTGCTAATCCCCAGCCTATAATTTGCAAGCATATAACTTTCATGGAGAGTTCACAATGGTTTAGGTTTATTAAATGCAAGAAAGTAAAGTGTGCCATCAAGTTCATGAGACCTTTAATCACTAATTTTCGCATAACAAGTTTAATTTGGGAGGTAGACAAAACAAGAATTTACTTGGAATAGCAATAATGCTACTAGGTGGGTATGGTGGACACAAATGGCAAAGGTTTTGGTTTACAGGAAGTGGATGCACGAGAAGAATTTCCTCTCAGTACAGGTTTTTGGCTAGCAAGGCTGGGTAGCAAGTATAAGAGTTGAAGGAAACAAACAAACATACAAATGGTAAAGACAAACCTGCAATCTTCCTTGGAAGCACAAAAGATCTTAACTAAAGAATACTAGACTTATGAGCAAATCAAGAAAGAAAGATGATGAAATTATTTTTCTCTAGAGTACTTCTATCTTTTTCTTTTCAACTCTCAAAAAGGTGTTGCTACTGACCGAGCCAGGTTTGCCAAAACCAACTAAATTAACTCAATGATCCCAAAGTGCTACCAATACTAACAACAAGATCAATCATATAACCACGAATTGGAAACTAACATAATCTATGCAAAAGAGTAAATGATAGAACTTCTCATTAATATTCCATAACAAAAACTCACACCAAGGGATACATATCTAACGAGAGAGGGGACACTTCCATAATGCAAACCATACTACATAATAACTCCTCTATTCATGATATGACTCTACTAATAAGGTAAAAAGATAGAAGATAGTGATATGATACCACGACACTCCCCCAAGCTTGGAACAAACCAAGGGGATGCCAAACCTGATGACGAATTACTCCTTCGGTGGTGGTGGTATCCTCTTGATGAGCTCTTTGATCAATTTCCCAAAGTCCTCAATATCGAAGGTGAGAGTACGAATCAACTCCGAGTTATGCTCAATACGGCCCATAATCATTTCAGTTTGTGGATCCCAGCTCTTGCGATTCTTTTTCCATTCTTCCCACTTGGAGTATTCTTTTCCTACATGGTTATGGATAAAGGTATGAAAGGGATTCTTGGTGTGTGGAGGAGGGGTCCGTGGTGCCAAGCAGTGACGCGGAGGCTTCCCTCCAGTTGACATCCGTGCAGTCCTTTTGATCCTGGCAGGGTTCACCACCACTCCAATGCTTGCAACGGTAGTGCCGATGTGCTTTGCCTCCTCTTCACCTTTACTCTTGATCTCCTTCTCCTTCCCGGGGTCTTGGAGGTCTTCCTCCATAGGTTCCTTCCCTTTATCCTTGGCGGACACCATTGTGCTTCTAAACCTTCAAAGAGTATGTCCTGGCAGAAACAGATCGAAACAAAAAACATGACGAAAACACAATATACGAACCTCGGGGGATCCGGGGGGTATATATTACGAAGTTTCATATCAAAAGGAAGGTACTGGGTGAAAACGAGTCGGAGGCGGAGTCCTGGGTGGCCTCACCACCTGGTGGCACGGCCAGGGGTGGGCCCGCGCCATGGGGTGGTGTGGGCCACCCCGGCTCCGGTTCCGTCCCTTTTTTGCTTCGAAACTTTCTTTATCGACTGAAAACTGCAAAAATATAGTTATATTGTATTTTCGCGGAAATTTTCTTACCAGAACAGTTACCTACATGAAAACAGACTCTGTAGGTCTCTGAATTTGGTCCTTAATGAATTTCTCTAGAGTTATAACTTGAAAGGCATCAACATCTTCATTGTAAGAATCTCCAGCAATATAGTGTTTGAGTCGTTGTCCATTCACTACTTGTGTAGTATTATCTTTTAGAGAAGAAATTTTTATTGCTCCTGAACGGTATACTTCTTCAATGATGAAAGGTCCTTCCCATTTTGATAGTAACTGATACATTGCAAATGTATCTATAATTTTTGATGTTCCATGCTTCGTTTTATCCACTTTCTTGTGTTTTGTTCCAACTTTAGAGTACTTTTCATATGATTTCTTGGACTAACCTATTAACAAGAGCCATAGTGCCAGCTGCCTGTTTTCTGCTGTTTTTGGTTCTAGGAAAGTCAGAAAATGAATATTCTCGGAATTGGACGGGACAAAAGCCAAAGTGCCTATTTTTCCGGAAGGGATCAAGTGCCAGAATACGAGACGGAGAAGGGCCAGGGGCCAGCCACACCACCTGGCCGCGCGGCCAGGCTGGGCCCGTGCCAGGGGGTGGTGTGGTGGCTCTCGGTACCCCCTCGGCCTCTCCTTCCGCCTATAAGTTGCCTTCGGGACGAAATCCCTAAGTACCCGATCAAAAATCCACGAAAGAGTCTATAGCCGCGGTCATCTCCATCCCTAGATCGGGAGGGATCTGAAGCTCTTCCCGGCACCCTGCCGGAGAGGGGAATTCACACTGGAGACCTTCTTCATCACCATGCAAGCCTCCGGTGTGATGCGTGAGTAGTTCATCCTTGGACTACGGATCCATGTAGTAGCTAGATGGCTGGTTTCTCCTCCTTTGTGCTTTCATGTTTAGATCTTGTGAGCTCCGTTCATGATCAAGATCATCTATTTGTTATCCATACATGTTGTGTTTGCGGGGATCCGATGGATATTGAGATGCTATTTCAGATTGATTATTGATTCTATCATGTCTTTGTTATTTGAGATCTTGCATGATTTCCGTTGTTAGTAGCTATCTTGGCCAAGTAGATGCTAGCAACTCCAAGAGTTAGTATTTATGCTCGATAGTGGGTTCATGCCTCTGGTAATCTGGGGAAGTGACAGAAATCTCTAAGGTACTAGATGTGATGTTGCTACTAGGGAGAAAACAACAATCCTTTGTTCATAGAACAATCGTATTGTTTACTTTACACGCAGTTCGTAAAGCAATAATCTGTTGTTTGTAACTTAATACTGGAGGTGGTTCGGATGATAACCTGAAGGTGGATTATTAGTCATAGATGCAGTTGGATGGCGGTCTATGTATTATGTTGTAATGCCCAATCAAGTCTCAAAGGAGTCAAGATGATTAGTATATGCATGTATTGCTTTCTCGGTGTTTGTCAATTGCCCCGCTGTAATTTGTTCACCCAGCATGTTATCTATCTTAAGGAGAGCCACCTCTAGTGAACTATGGATCCCGGTCCTTTTCTTTACATACAATCTACAATCTTTTACTGCTTTGTGTTTACTTTCTGCAAAATTTTACTTCTTTCCATTCGATACGTTTAATCTTTTATTTTCCACAAAACACGGTGAGATTGATAACCTCATCGCAAGTTGCGGACAAAGTTTTGTGGTTGTGTTGTGCAGGTCTCCACGTTTCTACTAGCACCGGTAGTGCGCCCTGCCAAAGCTCAGCTAGTAACACCTTTGGGGTGTTTCCTTGCTCCTACTGGTTCGATTAAACCTTGGTTTCATAACTGAGGGAAAACTTACTAATGTGCTCATCGTACCTTCCTATTGGGGTTCCCTACGAGCTCTACGTTGAAAGTCGAGCGCATCAGTAACTTACTTGCAAAAAATCTGAGACGAGACCTATACAATAGAACTTTCTCACCAACATGAAATTCTCTCTTAAGTATTCGCTTGTCATGCCATCTTTTGACTTTTTCCTTAAAGAGCCTAGCATGCTCATAGGCTTCACTCCTCCATTCATCTAAAGAACTTAAGTCAAATAATCTTTTCTCACCAGCGAGCTTACAATCTCTATTAAGTTCTTTCACTGCCCAGTAAGCTTTGTGTTCTAATTCTAAGGGTAGGTGGCAAGCTTTCCCATAAACCATTTTATAAGGAGACATTCCCATAGGATTTTTGTAAGCAGTTCTATAAGACCATAAAGCATCATTCAACTTCTTAGCCCAGTTTTTCTAGACCTATTAACAGTCTTTTGCAAGATAGATTTAATTTCTCTATTTGATGCCTCTACTTGCCCGCTAGTTTGGGGGTGATAAGCTAAAGCAATTCTATGATTAACATCATATTTAGCGAGGGTCTTCCTAAAACCGCCATGAATGAAATGAGAACCCCCATCAGTCATGAGATACCTAGGCACTCCAAACCTAGGAAAGATAACGTCCTTAAGCATTTTTAGAGAGGTTTCCCCGTCAACACTTTTCGTAGGAATGGATTCTACCCACTTAGTAACATAATCAACGGCAACAAGAATATGAGTGTAACCCTTCGAAGGAGGGAAAGGACCCATAAAGTCGAATCTCCAACAATCAAAAGGTTCAATAACTAGAGAGTAGTTCATAGGCATTTCATTGCGTCTAGAAATATTACCAACACGCTGACATTCATCACAAGATAAAACAATTTTTCTTGCATCTTTAAAAAGGGTAGGCCAGTAGAAACCTGATTGTAGTACCTTTTGTGCAGTTCTATCTCCTGCATGATGTCCTCCATAGGCTCTACCATGACATTTACGCAATATCTCTTTTTGTTCATATTCTGGAACACATCTTCGCATAATACCATCAACTCCTTTTTATAAGTGTGGGTCATCCCAAAAATAATGCCTCAAATCATAGAAGAACTTTCTTCTTTGCTGAGCTATAAAAGTTGGAGGCAAATACTTGGAGACAATAAAGTTAGCATAATCAGCATACCAAGGGATTCCTCGTGAGCTCACCCCTACTGCAGCTAACTGTTCATTTGGAAAACTATCATTAACATGCATAGGGTCAAAAGAGATGTTTTCTAAACGAGATAAATTATCAACTACAGGGTTTTCACCACCCTTCCTATCTACTATATGTAGATCAAACTCTTGTAAAAGAAGTACCCATCTAATAAGCCTAGGCTTAGCGTCCTTCTTTGTCATAAGATATTTACTAGCAGCATGATCAGTATGAATGATTACTTTTGAGTCCATAATATAGGGCCTAAACTTATCACGGGCAAAGACAACAGCTAGAAATTCCTTTTCAGTAGTGGCATAATTCCTTTGAGCAGCGTCTAAAGTCTTACTAGCATAATGGATAACATTTAACTTTTTATCAATACGTTGCCCAAGGACAACCCCTACAGCAAAATCACTAGCATCACACATTATTTCAAAGGGTAAACTCCAATCAGGTGGTTGAACAATAGGGGTTGTAGTTAAAGCCTTCTTAAGAGTTTCAAAAGCTTCCCTACAATCATCATCAAAAACAAAAGGTACATCTTTTTGAAGAAGATTAGTGAGAGGTTTTGATATCCTAGAGAAGTCTTTAATAAACCTCCTATAGAAACCAGCATGACCAAGGATACTACGAATACCTTTGATGTCTCTTGGACATGGCATCTTCTCAATTGTCTCAACCTTAGCTCTATCAACTTCTATGCCTCTTTCAGAAACTTTATGCCCAAGAACAATCCCTTCATTAACCATGAAGTGGCATTTCTCCCAATTAAGAACAAGATTAGTTTCTTCACATCTCTGCAAAACTTTATCAAGGTTGTGCAGACAATTATAAAAAGAAGTTCCATAGACAGAAAAGTCATCCATGAACACTTCTACAATTTGCTCACAAAAGCCATGAAAGATAGCAGACATGCACCTTTGGAAAGTAGCAGGAGCATTACATAAACCAAAAGGCATACGTCTATAAGCATAAGTTCCATAAGGGCAAGTAAAATTAGTTTTTTCTTGATCTTGTTGTTTAACAGCAATTTGAGAGAATCCAGAATAACCATCAAGAAAACAAAAATGGGTCTTTTTAGACAACCTTTCCAACATTTGATCAATAAAAGGAAGCGGGTAGTGATCTTTCTTAGTAACTTTATTGACTTTCCAAAAATCGATGCACATCCTATAGCCTACCACTATTCTTTGAGGAATAAGCTCATCATTATCATTAGGGACAACAGTAATACCTCCCTTTTTAGGAACACAATGAACAGGACTAACCCATTCACTATCAGCAATAGGGTAAATAATACCAGCATCAAGGAGTTTCAATACCTCATTCCTTACCACTTCCTTCATCCTAGGATTTAAACGTCGTTGGTGCTCCACTACCGGCTTCGCATCTGGTTCTATGTTGATAGAGTGCTGACATATAGTAGGTGAAATCCCTTTTAAATCATCTAGAGTATAGCCCATAGCTCCTCGATGTTTCCTCAAAACTTCCAATAACCTTTCTTCTTCCTTCCCTGAAAGTTTAGCGCTAACAATAACAGGATATATCTTTCTATCATCAATATAAGCATATTTAAGATCATCGGGGAAAGGTTTTAGATCCAAAACAGATCCTTTTTAGGTGGCATCGTGGTACCTAAGTCTTCTACAGGCAAGTCATTCTTAAGCATCATAGGTTGATCACGGAGAATCCTATCAATCTCATTCCTTTCTTCCATGAAGATTTCACTTTCATGATCTTCCATAAATTGCTTCAAAGCATTGTTAGGAGCAAGAGAAATAGAAGCAAGTTCTTCAACCCTAAAATCCTCATTATGGGTTTCCTCTTCGCAAGGTTCTTTAGCAAATTTCGAAAAATGAAACTCATAAGATTCCCCATCAAACTTAGTCAAGATTTTCTCCCTCTTGCAATCAATAATAGCTCCACAAGTACTCAAGAAAGGTCAACCAAAAATGATAGGGTAGGTTTTACTAGCAGCCGAACCAAGCACTAGAAAATCAGCAGGGTACTTAATCTTACCACAAAGAACTTCCACGTCTCATACAATACCAATTGGAGAGATGGTCTATCTATTAGCAAGGTGAATAACCACATCAATCTCTTCCAACTCGCAAGGACTGATTTCATGCATAAATTCTCTGTATCGTAGTATTTTCGATAAGTAAGAGTGTCGAACCCAACGAGGAGCAGAAGGTGCTGGATATTGGTATGGATCAGGAATTCTCTTAAAATACTTAGCAAACGGATTTTTAGGGGTTTTCGATAAAGCAAGTAAACAAAGTACGAGTAAATAAAGACAGTAGGAATAAATGCAGCAAGTGGCCCAATCCTTTATGCAGCAAAGGACAAGCCTGTTGTATTACTTAAGATGACCAAACGTTCTCGAGGACACATGGGAAGACTGTCAAGTGCTTTCACTTCATATAGTTGATTAATCTTCTTTAGCTTCCTAAGTGTTGTGTGGGTGAACCTGTGCTAATGTACCGCCCCATCCAAGACTAATACATACTTGTGATTATACCCCTTGCAAACATCCGTAATAACAAGAAAGTAATTAAGGTAGAAACCTAACCATAGCTTTAAACTCTAAGACCCTTATGTCCCTTGTGCAATGGTTCCTAACGGGGGTTCAGGTTTCTATCACTCCGGCAACCCCTACGATTAGTAGCCAAATACACAATGCATTCCCCTAGGCCCATATAGGTGAAGTGTCATGTAGTCGACGTTCACATGACACCACTAGAAGAAGTACACCACAACTTAAATAACAATCTATTGAATCTTTCTCAACGCAACTCCACTACTAACAACAAGACTTCTCCCATGTCCTCAAGAACAAAATGAACTACTCACAAGACATCATATGGATCATGATCAGAGATGGAATAATGATGTATAACAATCTGAACATAAACAATAATTCAATGGTTCACTCAATAGCATCAACTACAAAGAGTAATTAACACCGGGAAAGTTTCCCCCATGAACTATGCAAGATTCAACGCAATTGTTATAGCAATATGGAGATGGTGATGAGGGTGCTGATGGTGATGATGGTGGTGATGATGATGATGATCCCGATGAAGTCCATCTTGATGGTGGTGTTGATGGCGACGATCTCCCCTCTCCGGCAAGGAATTCCCCCGGCAGAAATCTGTCTGCCGGAGAGATCTTTCTCTCTCGGTGTTTTCCGCCCCGTAGAGGCGGCGGAATCTCTCCCCGTGTCTTAGGGTTTCGGGAGGATGATATACGCCAGAGGGGAGAGGCTGGAGTAGGCCAGGGCGGCCACACCACCTCTAGGCGCGGCCTAGGCCTGCCCGCGCCATGGGGTGGTGTGGGCCCCCTGGGGCCCACCTCCACTCCATCTTCTGGCATCCTTAGTCTTCTGGAAAAATAGGATTTTCCATATATTTTCCTGGATTTTCTGATCTTCACAAATTTTGCCTCCAAATAGCACCTTTTACATCAGAATCCTGACTGCAGTGGTCCATGCTCCAAAAGTCATCAACCATGCACAAATAGATGAAATAACATAAGTATCACCTCTCAATACGAAATATATCAATGAATAATAGTGAATTAAGACATAGAATAGTGATGCAAAATGGACATATCAGTGGTTTCATGATTTTATCAATTTTCTATATTTAGTTATGGTTTTTCTAGTGAAATAACCTCTAGTTTAGGTGAATAAATCACCAAAAAAGATCTAGAGTTCAAATAAATTTATCCTTAGAGATTTTCGTAGACTTTGGAGTTTCAGTTTTTTGAGAGTTGGATTCATCTCAAATTAATTACCAGGATGCCCTTGGGAAAATCCCAAACTCAGTTCTTCTTGAAGTTTGTCTTTTTAACCAAATTTATTATACATGTCAAAATGGTATGAGACCAAGGGCAGTGGATTGGTATTACTAATACTTTACAGAAGAATTGGAATCACTAATTTTGGAGTTCCTAAGCTTCTGAAATGATTTATATAGTGATAATACCACATATAGAAGTATTTAATATATTAGAATTCAACAGAGGCTCAATAAATATTGGGATTCTAGTGTATGGTAGGTATGGAGGTTCCATTTCACTAGGAGTTGGATTCCACTCAAAATGATTTATAGATCTTCCTAAAGAATTTTCTAAAGCCAGATCTGGATCGAGTTTGTTATTTTTTCTCTAGAGAAATTATGGCTCCACTTGGCAAGGTATAAGGATTAACTCATAGGTATGTCGAATACAATTCAGATGAACTTGGATTCATATCATTTGGTTATGTATAGCTCATTGTGGAATTTATTTAGTGCCAAGTGTACCTTTTAGTGGATTAAAAACCAGTAAATAGTGAAATTTATTTTTGGTAGAGGGCCAGCTTTGCATGTTGCACAAAACATGCATGCACAAAGGTAAATTTAGATCTAGGCGTTTAGAGTTGTTTTTCATTTTAATTTCAAATTAAACCAACAGGTCTAATAAACAAACTTGGATGTTTAAAAATAAAATAAAAGAGATCAGAGGCAGCCGGGCTAGATTGTAGGAAAACTGGGCCGCCTAGGATTGGATCTGGCTGAAGAGGCGTCCCGACGTGCAGGAGCAGGGATTTGAATCCCGCCGCGTGGGATCCGGTGGTCAGCGACGCCCGGCACTGAAGGGGTACGGTGCGACAAGGGTCGCCCGATCAAGTGAAGATCGATGGACCCTGGGCGTCGTCTTCACCTCGACCGGAGAAACAAGGCGGAAACCCTAGGGATGGCAGGGAGGCGCGGGGAGGCTCACCGGGGGCTTGGCGGCAGCCGGGGAGCAGCGGAGGAGAGGCGGTGTGTGACGACGGCTCCAGGGATGGGCGGCATGGTTAGCTTCGTCTTCGGGAGGGGTCTCGCGAGGGAACGACTGAGAGAGCCTCGCCAGCGATCGATGGGGAGCTCACTGAAGAGTTCCTAGGCCAGAAGAGGGGCGTGGATTGATAGATCTGCTTGACAAGAACACATGCATGCAAGGATAAGGAGAGGGGAGGGTCGAGTTGACCTTCAAACTTGCATGCATGATGGACAGCGAGAGGATATTCCTCTCTCCTCCTAAGCTGCAGAGGGAAGGAGGAGTAGCGGGAGGTTGTGGGGGAGGTGGAAGGGTGTACTAGAAGTAGTGGGGTGGGTCAGAGTGGCCTGAGTCGCTCACACGGTGGTGCTTTCTTACATAACCGGGAGGGTGGTTTTCTCCCTTTTCATGGTGTGAGAGCGAGGAGGGAGAGAGTGGTCTCTCGAGGGAAGGTGCCCTGGACACCAGGGAATAAATGAGGGATCAGGAGTGGGGTGGAGGTCCTCTGGTCCATTTAAAGACAACGTGGAGGTTCATAGTGGACATGGCCTAAAGAGGAGCTACGGTTAGTCCATGGGATTCCCATTAGTTGCCATGGGCGGTGGAGAGTTGGGGTGTGATGACCCACAAGTATAGGAGGTGTATCGCAGTATTTTTGATAAGTAAGAGTGTAGGACCCAACAAGGAGCAGAAGGTACTGGCTAGTGGCTTGGAGCAGGAATTCTCTGTAAATACTAAGCAAACGGATTTTTAGGGGTTTTTGATAATGCAGGTAAATAAAGTACGAGTAAATAAAAGACAATAAGAATAAATGCAGCAGGTGGCCCAATCCTTTATTCAGCAAAGGATAAGCCGGTTGTATTACTTAAGATGACCAAACGTTCTCGAGGACACATAGGAATATCGTCAAGTGCTTTCGCTTCATATAGTTGATTAATCTTCTTTAGTTTGCTAAGTGTTGTGTGGGTGAACCTGTGCTAATGTACCGACCTTCCTAGGACTAATACATACTTGTGATTAAACCCCTTGCAAG
This sequence comes from Avena eriantha, assembly GCA_910589775.1. Classification (NCBI taxonomy): domain Eukaryota; kingdom Viridiplantae; phylum Streptophyta; class Magnoliopsida; order Poales; family Poaceae; genus Avena; species Avena eriantha. The sequence continues at coordinate 262,782,242 of OU342746.1, forward strand.
CATCCGCAAGTACAAGAAAGTAATTAAGGTAGAAACCTAACCACAACTTTAAACTCTAAGACCCTGACGTCCCTTGTGCAATGGTTTCCTAACGGGGGTTCAGGTTTCTGTCACTCCGGCAACCCCTACGATTAGTAGCAAAATACACAATGCATTCCCGTAGGCCCATATAGGTGAAGTGTCATGTAGTCGATGTTCACATGACACCACTAGAAGAATTACACCACAACTTAAATATCAAACCACTGAATCTTTCTCAACACAATTCCACTACTAACAACATGACTTCTCCCATGTCCTCAAGATAAAAACGAACTACTCACAAGATATCATATGCATCAAGATCAGAGATGATATAATCATATGTAACAATCTGAACATAAACAATAATTCAATAGTTCACTCAATAGCAACGACTATAAAGAGTAAGCAACACCGGGAAAGTTTCCCCTAAGAACTATGCAAGATTCAACCCAATTGTTACAGCGGTATGAGGTGGTGATGATGGTGCTGGTGATGATGGTGGTGGTGATGATGATGATGATCCTGATGAAGTCCAGCTTGATTGTGGTGTTGATGGCGACGATCTCCCCTCTCCAGGAAGGAATTCCCCCGGCAGAATTCTGTCTGCCGGAGAGATATTTCTCTCTCGGTGTTTTTCGCCCCGCAGAGGCGACGAAATCTTTTTATGGTCTCTCCCCGAGTCTTAGGGTTTCGGGAGGATAATATACGCCAGAGGGGAGAGGATGGAGTGGACCAGGGCGGCCACACCACCTGGTGGCGCGGCCTGGGGTGGCCCGAGCCAGGGGTGGTGTGGGCACCATGTGGCCCATCTCCACTTCCCCTTCTGGCTTTCTTCGTCTTCTAGAAAAATAGGATTTTCCATGTATTTTTCCGGATTTTCTGATCTTCGCAAATTTTGCCTCCAAACAACACATTTTCCATCAGAATCTTGACTACAGTGGTCCATGCTCCAAAAGTCATCAACCATGCAAAAACAGGTGAAATAACATAAGTATCATCTCTCAATATTAAATATATCAATGAATAACTGTATTTTACGATATAGAATAGTGATGCAAAATGGATGTATCAGGGTGATGGGTCCAAGGTCGTGCAGACGGGCAAAGGGTGAGTGGGGTGCTGCTGCTCACTTTAATACCAAGCTTTTGTTAAATGGTCATGTTTCTCTCTTTCCAAACATATGAGGACAAGGGGCTAGGGTTTTGCTACAGTGATTGTACTGTAGCACACGACCAGGAGGGGGTGTGAGTGATGTGGAGAAGTATGGTGCAAGCTTTGATGGGGTTTGAATGGTTCAGTCCAAAGTGTTAGTAAAATGTCAAAATGTGTCATGGTGATGATCATCAAGGAATGTTTCAAATCTTGGTCTTGGCAAGATGAGCTGAAGGTGCTGGTAGATACATGTGATCAAGGTGTGTCTCCAATATTTATTTCAGATTTTCAGATGATTTTTGGTGTATTTTGTATTGCTTATTCAAAAACTGCTGAATTTGTTTTATGGATTTTATTTGAGAATTTTGAATTGGAACAAGGTGTGATTTTGATTGTAGATGATCGTAAGCATCAATTCAGACATTGGAGAATTTTCTCAGGATTTATTGAGGCAGAAAAGTATTTAAAGTAATTATTTTCTCATTTCTGCCATTTAAGAAAAGAGGCAAAAAAATATTAAAGCACTCCAAAAATATTTAATTTTGAAGTGGGAAGATAGGGTATGATAATTAGGCCTCAAATGAGCCCAAAGTTAGATATGTGACTTGGAGAAAATCAAACTTCCTTTTATAGGGAGAATTTTTAAGTTTTAGAAAAAGAAAGGAATTGAATTCTTTTTAGGTCAAAGAATTATGGATAATATTTGATAATTTTCAAGGTAGATGATGTCCACAAGGTGTATCTAGCATTTGCAACCTTGGGTGTGGAGAATCCAACTTGAATTTGGTAGGAAACAAGGAATAAAGGATCTAGGGTGATGTTATTTTCATACCATCAAAACCTTGTTGGACCTTGGAGCTCAGAGCTCCCCTTGGGTCATGGGATATATGAATGGATAGACCAAGTTGATTATATTACCATGATACAAAGGTTTGAGGTTTATCATGATTGATCTCTCAAAGGATTGATGACAAACTTTGAATAAAATAAGGGTGCCAAAGCATATTAGCAAATAGCCTTCAAAACCATGTGGGTTTTATAAGCACGAGGATCCAATTGGAACAAGTTAAGTAGGTATTGGTAGACCTTTATGAGTAGAGTACAACCATGCCGAGAGTTGGTAAAAATAAGATTGTATGAAGATGTGAGCTTCTTCCAAGGTAGGCATGCTGATAAGATTTGAAGGAATTATTATTTTCTTGCCTGCAAAACCATCAAGAACAAGTGGGTTGGAGGATGGTATGACCAAGGGCAAGAGTGGGTCTTGGTATTCCTTATGATGGTCTACAATATGGTTCAAGTGCATTTCCAAAAATGCACAAGGGTTGAGAAAGAGGGAGTCCCAAAGATGTGATATTGATATCAGATTTCCAGACTTAAGTCATTTTTGGCAGATTTAAGGATTTTGACTAGAATACAGGTGTTTATGTTTTTGATAGGTTGCAAGGTTCCAGATCATCATCAAAGGAATGATGTTTAAGTGTACATGGAGTAGAAAGGATCCATGCTTTATATTGGTCTTCATAGACTTGGAAGCTTTTAGAAGGAAATGCATCAAAGGTGATCTAGTTTCTTTTTGAACGATAAAAGGGCCTACAAGACCCGAGAAGCTGCAAGACGACACACAAGGCAGGTACAAAATGCAAGAAGGACCCTAGCGCTAAGCACCCTAGCAAAACTAGAAAATACAGATAGGGGCCTCCAAAAGACAAAAAAACACCTCGGGAGAAAAGATAGAATTACAATCATGTCCCTGGGTGCCGCTGCCACCATTCTTCGGCGACCTCAAGCCGAGCGAATCGGCGAGATATAGGGGGTATCTTGCTCATGCCGCCCCGTGATCTGGAGAAGAAGCGAAGCCACCGGCCATCTTGCACTACGCGGGGATGAACCACTTGCCCAATACGGGTTATCGAGCTCCAGCACCTCGCTTCAGGAAAGGGCCTCCAATGGAGGTTGGATCCCATGGCCGCCTTTCGGCTAGAACAAGCAGGGCCCGGCAGCCCTGCTGCCCATGGACCGCTGTGAGGAAGAACACGTGGGCGTATCTTCGAAAGGCCTCCGCGGCATCTTCCGCTCCGGGCAGCCCCCCTTCCATCCCTCGCCACTACGGTAGGCCGAGAGAAGGAGGAGGAGCAGGAAGCAGTTGACACTGAAAACAGAGGCCAGCGACGCTTGATGGAGATGCCCGTCTCGCTCTCCTGCCTTCCTTCCACCCACCATGGGCCCCACGAAGCGAAGAAGGATGAGAACCGCCTAGTGCCGCGTTTGAGCACTAGCATGTACGAGCCAGCAGACCCACTCTCCGAAGCACGAATCTCACCGATAGTGCACAACCCCTCCTCGCGACCACCATCGGCCAAGGGGCATGACACCGCCGCTTCACCATGCAGGAAGGGAAGGTTTAGAGCCTTGATATTATTCATGGAGGTGGTGCCGCCAACCACTGCACTGAACTCTGACCAGGGGAGCCACCGGGCGAGCGGGACGAACCCTAGAGCATGCAAGATCTGGCTCCCGAGATCTCGTGCAACACCTCGACTACCAGGCATAGCGCCCAACCCTACGGGCAGAGCACCCAAAAACCTACAGCTACAACTACTAGGAGGGAGTTGAGCCGCTCTCTCTTCCCCATCCCGGGTGGTGCCGCCGCTAGAGAAGGTTCGAGAGAGGGCTCGGGGAAAGGGGGACTCTCAAGGGGGGATGCCTCTAGATTCGTGCGGGTTTGAGGGAAGGGGAGAAAGCAGATGCCTCCTTTTATCTACTTGTTTAGTTACTAAAGGTGATCTAGTTAGAAGATAAGATAGATACTTTAGTGACTAGATGAAAATGGTAAGCTTAGGGAGTTTATTTAGGGTTAGTATTTCTTATCTTAGTTCCTTCCTAGATAAAGATCTCCTAGGGTAGCTCATACTACTTCCTAAGCAAACCAGTCAGACAGGAGATCAAGGCAATTCATCTTAGCAGATCAAGGCAACTCATCTTACAAGCAAATAAACTACTACTAGGGTTACCATCAATCCTAGCTTTAGGTCAGTATGGGTATTTTTCGAAGGTTGTATTTTAAGTAGATGAGGGTCCTTGGTATCTCTACCACGAGTAGAATTCAAAAACCTTTAAAAGGTTTTGGGAAACCTAGAGGTAAGAGTAGGTTAAAATTCTATCTTGAAAACATAAGGAGATTATATTATATAGCTCTCCATAGTTTGGTTAATAGAAGCTAATAAAATAGTTTAGGTTGAAAAGGCATCTTGGCTCAGGTTTTGAAATGCCAGAACATTTGAGAATATGTAAAAAGATCCAAGACAGTTTTGTTAAGTAACTTTTGTCAACTGAGGGTGAGGTAGGGAGTATATCAGCTGCTACTCATTTAGATGCATAAGCATATCCAAACAACAAGAAAACACTACATGATTAAACAAGAATAAGTTTTTGTTCCCCCTGATTTTTGCATTTTGGACCATTAATCAGGGTTGCTGAAATGGGATGTTACAATTTGGGCACCATCGATGACTTAACATTTGAATGGCCAAAAATGTTTAATTTGCTGATGTGGACTGGATCCCCCATATCAGTTAAATTAAAATCTAATAAAATACCTAAAAAGAATAGAAGGAGGCGGTCGTCTCCTTCCTTCGACCTGACCACCAGAGGAAGTGGCACCCCCGTCGTCGACCGACATCACGTCGCGTTCCCCCCACCGTTGAGATCCTCTGTAAGGGATAGGAACACTTCAACGCCCTCTCTCCCCATCTTCGTTCCTCCCTTGATGTCCAACTCCTCCAAGAATCTCGTTGCATCGCCGCCATCTCCGTCGCTTCGTCTCGTCAAACCGGGCCTCCCCTTCCCCATCCGATACCACTAAGAGCTCCGCCTCCTTGTCCTAGTTCTCCACGCCCTCAAAATCGACCTGAGAATCCCTCAGTCGACGCAATCATTCCCGTCTTTCCGATCTCCAGTCGTTGCATTCGCCATATGATCCGTCAACTCTGCGCTCCCCTACCCTTTCCGAGCATGCGCGTGAGATCCCAGTGAGCACCTAGTTCGGTTGGAACCTCCCCTCGTTCCCTTAGGCCATGCGTCGCCATGTCATCGAGCGTCATCGTCGGCCAACGATCCAGCTAGTCGCACTCAACGTTTCTAGCAATCATCGACTTACACCCCACCGCCAATCAACGTCGGACATGAAGGAGTTCGTAGCAGAAAATACAAAATTTTCATGACTAGCGTAACACCCAATGCCAGGATCAATCTAGATGTGATGTAACGAAAAATGTTTCGGTGACATACCCTTGAAGACCGAAAGCAATTAACGTTCCGCAGGGGAACATGGATGAAATAGTCGTACTCGTAGCCGACCACATGGTCACGAAGCTCCTCGCATCCTGGTCCTTGCATGACAAACTAGGTGCCACTAGTGACAGTACCTCCGTGGTTTTGCAGACATCCGTTATACGATGACAACCTCCGGTTCTCTGATCCCTGCCGAGAGTGCGGAAGTAGATCTTCTGACTGGAATCCCCACTGCACAGTGGTGTGCTGCAGTTGCGCCGTCTCTTTCGTGTACAATCTTTCTAGGGACCGCGCTGTCGCAAAAGGCAACGAGAGAGAGAATTTCCCTAAGAAAAATACTTAGAAAAATATTGGTGTGATTTTTCCAGGCACCTCCTTATATAGGGGAAGGGGTGTGGAGTGCGTCGATTGAGAGCTCGTCCTCACAGGAGGACTTTATTTATTTATTTTTGAAAAATTCAAATTTAAAGCCTCAAAAACTTCCAAAACATACTGGGATGTAAGTAATGATTTATAATACACGGTGCTGAAAATATTTTTATTCTTGCCTCAGCAAAAAAGAGAAACTTATAGATCTGGACGTGAACAATGCATTGAATGGGCTTCCATTTTCCAAAATTTGTCATATTTGTCATTTTTACTGCGCACGAAATATAAGGTATTTTGCATTCAAATTTTGCAGACTTGTATTTTGTACCATTGGCTACACAAATATATATTTTTTGAAAATGTTTGATGCTTTTTGAAAAATTCAGAAAATTCTTTCAATGAGGACGGGAGCCAAAGCGAATTTACGAACGGGTGTGCCCTTCCCAAGTACTCCCCTGTGTGGGAATAAAAGAGGGAATAGGGGAGAGAGGGGAGGTGGCCGGCCGGTGGTGGCCTTGGGCCCCACAGCCCACCCGCCCCCTCCTCCCTAGGGCGGCGGCCTCCCTCATGGCCCCCTCCCTCCGGGAGGGCCCAATGAGATGGGCTACCCCATAAATCCTAATTTTAATATTTATGAAATATATATATAATAATAATTTCATTAATCAATATATTTACATATCATTTAATTCCCGTTTAGAAACAACTTTCGGTTCATTGCGGACAACTTTTCTATATAGATCCAACTTCCGTGACATACGCCCTTTTCTATATAGATCCAACTTTTACAAGAGGCTTCAGGTAGTTCAAACATTGATAGCATAAAAAGGTACTACAACAGTATAATCTCCGATTTATAATAAATGTTGATGATTTATTATACTGTTATTAGACTTGTCCTAGTGGGAGTATCATAGCTAGTATCATGCATGTCATGTTGGCAAAAATCTGATATGGCGCAACAATTAATAAAGAAGAGATGGTTAAAGTATCACATGTAGATATCGTATCATAGCACATAAAACTAGAAAATATTTTTGCAAATAAATCTTGCACACAATTTTACATTGAATATAGTACTCCCTCCGATCCATATTACTTGTCACTGGATTAGATGTACCTAGCACTAAAACATGTCTAGATACATCCATTTTTACGACAAGTAATATGGATCGGAGGGAGTATTAGTATATGATACTACCATATGATATCATGCACTATGAAGATAGTATTATATACCAATATCATATGCAAGATACTAGTAGTATGATACTACCGTTATGACCAGCCTTATGGATCAGAGGGAGTACATGATCTTAGCTACCAAATTCAAATAGTCATGCAACGTCCCACTGATCTAGCGCGTGAACAACGATGAATTCTTAACTAAGTCAAGTTACACACTTACAAGCCAGTGCACAAGATAACATATATATATATATAGGTCTAAAAGTTGTCTGAATTCCTTTTTCCCTATTTGTCATATGATTATCCGTTGAAATCTATAGTCTGGCCCACCATTTCGTCATTGCCTAGTATAGTCTGTGATGAACATATGATCGATATTTTGAGTTTAACCTCACATAGCTAGCAGGTTGCTGGCCAGGACGTGAGCCTCACACGTTCGAACGTACTCCCTCTTTCAAAATATAAGATGTTTTAGCTTTGTGAAAAAAAGTGTATCTAGACCTCTTTTAGTGTGTAGGTTCACTCCAAACCTTAATAAACCTACACATTAAAAGAGGGCCAGATACACTTCCTTCGAAAAGTAAAAAATCTTATATTTTGAAACGGAGAAAGTACGATCACATCACTCGATTCACATATCTGTGGTTCGTTTTCGGTCGAGAGCCATCGATCCCTTTCGGCCCCATAATTTCGCGGCCGGATATATCCGGGACGTTACTTGAGAGCAATTTGATTCCGGTTTCGCTACCAGCGACGTCAGACGAAAATGGGGCGTGTACCTGGACGGACTTGGCTGCAGCGATGGATGATTCGTTTCTGTGTAGGACCATTCATACATAACCTACGGCAGTGCCGCTTATATATGGCCTGGCTGGCCTCGTCGTCACAGGAAACACAGTCCCGAAATGATCAGAGAGATGACAACGATGTCTTCGGACGCGTTTGGTAGTGAGCAAGAGGCCCAACCAGACTCTGCGTGAGGCAAAATAGACGCGATCGGTTACACACATGTTCTTTTTGTCTGCATGAGCATAGACCTTTAAGCAGGCTGTAGTCAGTCCCACGGACAATGCTTGAATGTTTCCATGTCCAGATCGAGCGCAAGAGTGCCCACCCTCCTGCAAGTATAGCATAAATAGGTTTAGAATAGGAATCAAGTTATACATGGAAAAGATGTGTATCGTTCATGGGTTTTATTATGACCATCTGCTTCGAGGTTTGTAAATTGTCTCTTCACAGATTCGTGATCAAAGTTCGAGTTCCTGGCCACCGCATGCAAAGACCTCCACACGACAAACAAGATCGAGCGGTTCCTGCTCTAGCCTACCGTCAAGCGGTTCTTGATCGACGCTACTATGGCTGACCGAGTTTGCATTCTCCTGTGTCGCCCACCGTCCTCGGCGCAGCCATAGCAGGTGCCCCGCCATCCTCTGTCGCCGGTGCAACCATAACATGTGTCGAACCAATAGCTGCAACAACCGGCAAACGAAGAACCGAGCATTTCGACACCTGCTGCTAATGACAGTTTATGTATGCATGTCAATGTGATAGCCAAATAAGTGCAGCCAATTAAACACTAGACTTCCGTATCTCTTCTCATTTAAAAAAACTACTCTCTCGGTTCTAAAACTCAGATTTATCTAGATTTGCATGCACCTAGCTGTGTTTTAGGGTGTAGATACATATAAATCTAGATAAAGGCAAGTCATAAATTTTGGAACGGAATGAGTACCAAACGGGCCCTCACTCACTACAGGCCATCATCATAGGCCAGATTACCGTCGGCCTAGACCAGATGTGCCCGACCTAGGCGGCTAACAGCCGATGGCTAAATTGTCGACCTATTTTTTTAAATCAATATATTTTTAATTTTTTTAACTTGTTTGGCTCGTTAATTTCGCAGGGGACATTTTTAACTCTAAGTACGCTTAATTTCAGGTTAAATTGCACTCGCGGTCAAACTTTCCGATCGGTCGACCATCCTTACACTACTCCAGCCCCAGCAGGCTTAACTTCTCTGTTCCTTCCGGATGAGCTTATGAGAAATAAATTAGATCTTGTTGATAATACTACCATATCAATCCTATTAATCATTGGACTATGATGTCACATGTCTTTATTTTTTAAAATTCCAAACAACTATTTAAGTAAACAACAATGAATAAGTAATAATAATCTTGAATTCGAATAACAATATATTATTTTTTAGTTAATATGAAATAATTTATATATTTAAATCCGTAAATTGGAACTCAACAAATAATATATCTAAATTGATAAAAAATGAGAGAAATCCAAATATGTCATCCATATCATCTTTTGAATCATGCATCATGTCTTTTTAATAATGTGATGCAAGGCTTTCCAAATGAAATTCATCTAATAGTGTTCAAATCTTTAAAAAATCATATAAAAATTTACTTTTGAATTTGAGAAATCTAAAAAAAAGTAAACGACCATATGTTGTTGAAATTGGATGTAACTTTTTTTGCGTAGATCGATTTTCATATAATTGTTTTATTCGAAGTCATATGCAAAAGTTATGGCCGTTTTACTCAAGTATATAGTTTTTTTTGCAAAAAAATATCAAAATTAATGTTTGTTAATTTTCCTACAAACTAGACCACATTACCACCTACATGCCAAAAAAAATTAAATTTGAAGTGTTCTATATTTTTTTAAAAATTTCTAAGACTTGGAAAGGTGATCCACGCAGGCCGTGACATCATCGCTTCATCATCACCACTGGCGGAGCTATGTACAAGTGAGGGGGGGGGGGGGGGGTAATCTGTTAGTAGCCCCCCAGCCAGCTTGTAGTAGACATGCACAAGGAGCGGCCCCCCATGGAGTCTCGTCTAGCTCCGCCAGTGATCATCACGACCACGTTCCTACGCCGATGGCTGTTCTACGAATACGCCGACGGCCAAACCTACCCGATGGCTGCCGTCAGCCTAGCCTGCCCTAAGCTGACTACCGTTTTACTGGGCTGAAGCCGTCGGTGGAGGAAAAGGCGGTCGGCGTGTGATTTTTTTTCCTGTAGTGACTGTACTCTTGTCAGCCCGAAATACAAATACGCGGACATTTAATTGTTACCTGAGTGATCGCTGAATTTCTGAACCGGAGTCGGACGTGAGAGTGAGAGAAGGCTTTGAAGAAACGGAAGAAATCCTTGGAAACCGGCCGTCCATTCATCTGCATGTCTGCGTTGCACGGAACACGGATGACGCATGCGCGGAAACCACGGTGAGCTGGGGCCTGAGCGGCGGGGGCCGCGCGTCGGCTGGATCAGCGCACCGCGCAGTGCACTGCCTTGCTCCGCACATGCATGGCGCCAAATAAAGCGCTCGTGTCATATCATATCGACCCATCTGGTACGTACACCTGGACGGGGGGAGGGGGGCCCCGGCCCTGGCCTAGCAGCATCGACATGCATGACGCAGTCCATGACCACCCCGAAAGATCAATCGATCCTGCGAATGTGTGGAGCTTTCGATTCCTTGATCGGCCGCATGTGGCCGGCCGGGGGCTGGCCCAGCCGAAGAAAAACGCCAAAAGCAATGCCCCCGAATTAAGCCCCACGCCCGTCAGTTGCCCCGGTGAACTGAAAGAGACGGCACGACACGTACGCACGGGAGTGGTGGTGCGTAGGTTAGACCATAATAACGATCAAGAAGCTAAGCGTAGCAGTTTACGTAGTTACTACTTACGTGATGATGATCACACTCTTTGCTTTAGCACACACTAGTAGAAATAGGCTTTTGTCCCGGTTCGTAAGGGGCTTTAGTCCCGGTTGTCCAACTGGGATGGGCAATTATGACTAAAGCCCCAAACCTTTAGTCCTGGTTGGGTTGCGAACCGGGACAAAATGGCGGTCCACGTGGCCGCTGGCTGTTGCTAGGGGGAGAGCCATTTGTCCCGGTTCGATCTATGTGTCTTTGTCGGGGCAGCGTTTTGGGCATTTTTTGTGCCGTGGTAGAGATTTTTTGTATATTTTTTATTTATTTTGTTTCCCCTTTATCTATTTCCTTTTTGTGTTTTGGACAGCATTTATTTGAATTCGCACCATGCCTCCATACGAATCCGCTTTCGGTAACATCAATCTCGCACCATCTACTATATATGAGGACGAACATTCCTCACAACATAGTGCTGGGGTAAGTGTCATCTACCTTAAGGGAACCATTATATTACAAAAATCTCTCAATTATATTACACAACAAGTATCGAATATATTACATTCATGTATATATACAATATAAAGTCTTTTATGATCTCTATTACATTATCATCATCTGTCGATAGTATTCTCCTTTTGGATCTAGAACCTCTGCATCTAAGAATCCCGCAATTTCCTCTTGGATTGCTTGTATGCGATCCTTTGGTAGTAGATTGTTCCACAACCGTTCGATCTAATTTGAAAGAATGAGTCAACATATATGAATGAAACTAAACACAATTGATGGTAATAAAACAAATTTCTGAATATTGTTTACATACTTGAAGTTGTTCTAAGTTTCTGCCCTTCTCACAGATCGTCTGACGAATGAACTCGTAGACATAGTATCCACATTAGTTATTTCCGTCTGGCTGCCTCAGACACTTTACGAGAACAAATTTCAATCAAAATAATAATAACTAAGCATGATAATGGTATCAAAACTAGAATCAAAGAGATGCGAGAATCTAGCTAGTAGTACTTACATTTAGTGGTTTAAATGTAAGGTTCTATTTCCAGGCACCCATAGCCTTGTTGGTGAACCGTTTCCAAGCGCCGTCCGACAAAGAAAATGAATAAAATGAGTTATTAATTACTTGATATAAATAAATGAACGAAAGTTGCCGATATAGTGTCATAATGACTGAAATTACCGCTTAAGCATATCCTGCATGGGGGGCCACTTCTCAAGGGGTTTACGTTTAGGGTCCATGACTTGTACTACTCCATTGTCAGGTTGAATGATTAGCAGAATATAATGGAAGTTGCACATGCATAACTCATGAATTATACACTTAACATTAAGTAAGCGAAATAGAATGTGTACAAGACAATAACACTCACTCGAAGTTGTAAGGTAATAATATTTCCCTTTTGCTTTCTTGAAACCTTAGAGCCATTACGATTTTATCCTCTGTGTCCTTGGATTAAGTTTCACAGTAATTTCATGAACCCAATATGGGTCAATGAACCCAATATCATAGATCTGTCCTCTTCTGCATTCGAGAATCTTCAGTCTGCATAATATAGTGAGTATGATTATACATGCGATATAAACGAGGTGAGATAACTAGAGACTTAATTATTAGAGAAATAATACTTACAGACAGTAGGCACAGACGATCGATTTGTCGAGGGCGTCTTGATTGAAAAATTGATGTTGTTCAGGAAATTCAATCAGTAGCTGGGCATCTCCATACCCATAATGCTCGTTTCGAACTCCAATCACTATCCAGTTTGCTCCTTCCTTTGTGGCTTTAATGTACCAATTATGCAATCTTCGTATTTTTATTGGTAGATACTTGACGTCGTCAGGTCTGACGAGAGGTTTCCTGTACTCGTATTTGTATGCTTTCTCAGCCACGGGGAACCGTACCCCAAACCGACACAGGTGAACACGTAGAGTATACTAGGGCGTGTCAAGAGAACCATGTCGAAGGAACTCGGCAAAATGACCCCGTAACTTCGGGAAAAGGGGTTCTCTCCTATCTTTTGATTAGGAAAGCGGCACATACCAGGGGGTAGCGACTGTTTATTAAAAACACAGGACTCTGCTAAGTGGTATCTAACTGGTCTAAGTACTAAGCAATAGTCATACCTTGAGCAGTGGACGCTTCTCCATACAGTGCAACCATTTCTGGATCATACTGCTCATTCGCAGCTTTGCTCAACTCCACCATGGTATCGGAAATCACTTTGAGTGGGGGGCTTTCCTTGTTTTTCTGTAAACCAAGCTGGGGAACTGATTCTCGCTTGCACTAGTGCTCTTCGACCGCACCATTGACTGATGTGACTTGACAATAGAGCGGTCATAGTACAATGATAGCCTTGGCTCGGGTTGATGAAGGGTCTTCAACATTTTTTGCACTTTGGCTTTTTCTTCTTTAGTGCTGGGGAACTGTGGCTCTTTCGTCCGCTTGAGGCTATCAAACCACTGTTGCGTTTGGGTCTTTGCGATCACCGCATTCTCCTCTTCAGTATAGTCCTAAGCTCTCTTGGGAGCAACCTTTGGTAGTTTTGGAAGGGGCTCTATTTGACGCTTCGGTGATCGGTTACTCTTTCGCTTTTGGCCCTGACCCTTTTGTACTTTTGGGAGGGGCTGAGACGGCTGACGCGGCGGCGAAGACGGCCGTGCTAGAGATGGCTGACGTGGCAGCGAAGACGGCTGTGCTAGAGATGGCTGACGTGGTGGTGGAGACGCGCCTGTCCCGACGACGGCAAAGACGGATGATGCGCTGGAGATGGGTGAGGCTGCGACGAAGATGGAGTTGTGCTCTGAGGAGTGGATGGCCTTGGCGTCCAATTTGAAAGCACGATGTGTTCCTTTCGCCATAGAATGGTCATGTTTTTTGCTTCTCCCAGCTTAGTAACATCCCCTTCACCTGCAGGGTAGTCAAGCTTTAGCTGCGCGGATCCGTCCATAACTTCATCCACCCCGGCAATAGCGTAGCCATGTGGAACCAGACAACAATGGTAAGTTGGTATCGGTCCAACTAATGGTAAGGCATAGCCCACCGCCACCTTAATGGTTATGTTGAGAACTTTCACATGCAGCTCACAATGTGTCATCTCCATGATATTATCCACTAGGTAGTGAAGAGAAGCCATCGCCGGTGCATCATCAGCATCATCACCGGGGAGCTCCGTGGAAGCCATGCTGCTTTTTTGATTAGTGGATGGGCCGGTAGCATCGAAGGTAGCTTCGTCTACCATGTGACCCTGAGATGGGCTAGTAGCTTGATGGCTAAGTTTGTCAAGTTGATTATGATGCTGCTTTAATTGTTGTTCTATTTCGCGCATCCGGTCTTTCTGCTTCATTACTTCAAGTTCATCCCTTTCCTTTCTCCTTTGACGGCTTCTATCGGGATATTTCTTCATATGGTCGGCAAAACCAAGGTTCCATGGTTTGGAGCCTTCTGTGCCTCGTGTTCCTTGTTCCCAAGGGCGAGTGCGAGCTCGTCATTCTCTCTATCAGGAATGAACTCCTCATCTTCAACAGCCTTTACTGCATTTCTAATGTCTTTGATGGGTATGGGAGTTTCTTTATGTCTTATGTTATATATGCACTTCCCTTTTGAATCCAACATGCCCCTGTGCCCGTAAAACCAATTCCTTACCCGTTCAATCCAATTGTATGGCTCTGGGGTGACCCCTTTAGCCATCAGGTCAGACTCGAGTTTCTCCCACTTAGGCTTGCTAGCCTTGTAGCCACCTTTCCCCATAGTATGGTGATACTGCTTTTTAGCAGCATTTTGCTTATTCGTTTCAGACCTTTTCTTAGCTGGTGCCGATGTCTTGTACGCCACAAAATCAGCCCAGTAGTCTTTTATCTTCTCATACGCTCCAGTAGTGAAACCCGGAGTCTTCTCTTTCACGACAAAGTCAAGGTGCAATCTTTTCTTCTAGTTGTTGAATTGCTGGGCCATCTTGTTAAGAGCGTACTCTTTGACGGCTTGCTTCATGTGTTTCTGTAGTTCCTCCTGAGTTGGAATCTCCTCATCTGGAGCGTAGTCATCTGGATACACCTCTAACATCGGTAGGGTGAAATTAACCATAAGCTTTTTCTAAAGAGTGTCTTTGACTAAGTCACTGACATATAGAGCCTCTGGATCCTTTGACGATCTATTACATTCTCTGACGGTGATCGGGACGTAGTACCTAACAATAACTCCGCATTGCCTTATAAATTTATTTGTAGCATCAATGGGAGCCTTCGGTTCGCCATCTAGAGCGATTTCTTTGATCATGTACCTTTCATGGTCTCCCAACTTTTGGCTGGGCCTCGTTTATTCTTTGCAGAAGATTTGCTCGATCCTGAGGGCTAAAAGAAGAAATAGCGTTAATATATATGTATATAGACAACAATGAATTAATTAATATATATATATGCACCTCGCCAGCTTCTCCCTCGATGGCTTCTCTCTCGCCGGCTTTTCCCTCACCAGAGCCGTCTGTTCGGTCGAAACCCGGATCTCCCTCACCGGAGTTGTTCAGATATAGCGAGGTGACATCGTTATCGATATGTCCTCCCTCGTTGATCATATACTCAAGCGCCATTTCCTTTTCTTCGTCTCTGGGTTCCTTATTTCTGCAAAAGGGGAAAAACGGATGAGTCGAAGCAGCCAAGCGAGGAGGTTAGGTAGGCGTGGGTTGACGGGCTAGGGATGTAAACCATAATTCGAAGAAACCCTAATATATGGTGCACGTTGCCGCGCCCGTCCATCGTCCCTATATGGCGTGTGTTGCCGCGCCCGTCCCTAACCTCAAACGCTGGCGAGATCGTGTAACTCCAATGCTCATAAGCAATAACGACCATGTACAAACTCATTTAAACATATAAAAGATTTTAGGAGTAATAATAATGCAACATAATCCCGTCCTAGAGCCAACCGACGCTAGGAAGAAGTGTCGTCACGAGCCTTTGTCTCTGATCCGCATCATCATCGCGAGCCACTACCATGACCACTATACTATCACTACCACTATACTACTAATAATAATAATACTCTACAACTACCACTATACTACTACTACTTATTACTACTACTACAAATATTAATAATACTATAGTACTAGTAATATAATACTAATAGTAATACTCTACTACTACAAATACTACTAGTAATACTACTACAAATACTAAAAAGACATAATAATAAATACAAATACTAAAAATACTAATAAATACATAAAAAGACAAAAAAAATCACGCCGCCGGCTCCCCTATGCCTCCCGCTGCAAGGGCATGTATGCCCCCATGTGTGGTTTTGGTAATTAATGACAATCCCTATGGAATAATGTATAAATTGAGTCTCACATGCAGGTTTGTTCATTGGCATCGCTTGGACCATGTGTTGGTTTCAAGGATGAAAAAGAAGAAGCATTGTACAAGGGCTTTGTGCCTATTGGAATCAAGTAGAAGAAGAAGATCAAGTATGTCTTGAAGAAGAAGAAGATGGAGTTCCTCATGGCTATCTTCAAGACATCGTCAAGAATTGAAGTGCAAGCTCAAGATGCGTCCTCTCTAGAAGATCTCAAGCTTGAAGCTTTCCATCCTTGGCAATCATGGAACGATGAAGACAAGTTCGAAGAAGAGGCTTCCCCATGGTGCATGGGGGAGCAGTGTTGGGTCCGCGGCATAGAAAACAAAAAAAATTCCTACGATGAGAACTACACGCCAAGATCTATCTACTAGATACAGAGCAACGGGTGGACATACATCCATCGAGAACTTACCCTCGAAGACAACGAGTTTTGTTAACGAGTAGGAACTCGTGGTTGATGTAGTCGTACACTTGCCGATCTCAAGATCATGTGGAAGTCCGAGCGCCGCAAATCAGCAATGCATCCATCCTCGCACACATGTTCAAGCCACCGGACAACCTCCACCTCCTCGCTCCAGCGATGCAGTGGAAGCAGCAACTCCTTCCAAACGAAATGCCACCAGGAACATGTATCTCTCTAATTCGAGACCATGGGGAATAATTCTAGAGAGGGAGAGAGATCCTTCACGAGGAGGTGTGAGGAAGAAGGAGGAAGATGGGGCCTTTTATAGGAGGAGGGGGGTACCCCCTCCAAGGCTGGCGCCTCATGGAGGTGACCCCTCACCTCCTCCATTCATGTGGTGGTAACTCCCTCCACATTAAAATACCTCTTCACATTCCCTTTTAAAGTCTCCACTTTAAATGCATTAAAACTCTCTAAGTTTAATGCTCTCTCATTTAATAAAACTCTCTTATTAAATTTATTCAGAATTTTGTTAATTAATTTAATTAACAAACATTCACATAAAACCCCTTGCAACATTTCCATATCACATGCAGAACCACTTTCTGCAATTTCACCCAAAACAATTCTAGTTTCTATCGAAACAATTCCTACGCTTTGCAATTCTTTTGTCTAAATATATGTGCTCCAAAATGGTGTCCAGTAACTCTTAAGTGTGTCACCCTACGGTTCGCCAATAATGCAGACATGATTGAGACTCCTCTCAGATCAATAATCAGAAGCGGGACCTTGAGATCCATACCGACTCCTGCATATTCAACGATGACTTTTGTGATCGTGAGAACCTTTAACGCTAGTAATTTAATCCCTTTGTCTCATGATATAATACATGTCCGAGATTCGATCATCGGTATCCAAATACCTAGTTTGATCTCGTTACCGACATGCACTCTTTTCTCGTTCTTGTGATATAACATTCTAGTGATCACATCACTTTCTTGCAAGCTATCTTAATGTTATATCACCGAGAGGGCCCATAGTATATCTATCCGTCATTGGGATTGACAAATTCCACTCTTGATCCATGAGCCTCAACATAACACCTTCGTAGCACTTAACCCATCTTTATAGTCACCCTGTTATGGTGTGACGTTTGATGTTATCAAGATACTCTTCTAGTGTTAGCAATTAACATGATCTCATGGTCTAAGGATAAAGATTACTTTGTATGATGTTTAGCAATGTAAACATAATGACTTGATCGTAATGCTATACTTCAGATGAATGTTCATCCCATCATTTTACAAATGTTGTGACCTTGTTATTAACAACATCCAATGTCTATGATCAGGAAACCTTGATCATCTTGCTAATCAACAAGCTAGTCTATAAGAGAGGCATAACTAGGAACCCTTTTTGTTTATTAAACACACATGTATTGACATTTCTGATCAATACAATTATAGCATGCAAAATAAACATCTATCATATATGAGGAATACATAATAACAACTTTATTATTGCCTCTCAGGGCATATTTCCTTCAGTCTCCCACTTGCACTAGAAACAATAATCTAGTTCACATAGTGATAAATCTAACACCCATGGAGTTCTGGTGTTGATCATGTTTTTCCCTAGGGAGAACTTTAGTCAACGGATCTGCTACATTTAGGTCCGTCTGTACTTTACAAATCTTTATATCTCCGTCCTTGACATGCTCGCGGATGGAGTGAAACCGGCGCTTAATATGCTTGGAATTCTTGTGAGACCTCGGTTCCTTGGCATTGGCTATGGCTCCATTGTTGTCATAATAGAACACCATTGGGTCCAATGCACTAGGAACCACACCTAGTTCCGTTATGAACTCTTTCATCCAAATCGCTTGCTGCACCGCTTCTGAAGCAGCAACATATTCCGCCTGCATCGTCGATCCAGCCACCATAGGTTGTTTGGAACTCCTCCAACTAACTGCTGCTCCGTTTAAGAGAAATACGTATCCGAATTGAGACTTAGAGTCATCCGGATCGATGTCAAAGCTAGCATCGACATAACACTTAGCGACTAGCTCTTCTTCACCTCCGTATATAAGAAACATATCCCTAGTTCTTTTCAAGTACTTAAGGATATTCTTGACCGCTATCCAGTGTTCCGAACCTGGATCAGATTGGTACCTACTAGTCAAACTAATAGCATGTGCCACATCTGGTCTTGTACATAGCATGTCATACATTATAGAGCCTATGGTCGAGGCATAGGGGATCTTATCCATTATCTCTCTTTCTTCCGCCATAGCCGGACTTTGAGTCTTGCTCAATGTCTTGCCTTGCAACATAGGTAAGAACCCCTTCTTACTTCCGTCCATATTAAACTTCTTTAATATCTTATCAAGGTATGTACTCTGTGATAGCCCAATTAGGCGCCTTGATCTATCTCTATAGATTTTAATGCCTAATATATATGACGCTTCACTAAGGTCTTTCATCGAAAATTTGCTGTTTAGATAACTTTTAACACTGTTTAAAAGATCTATATCATTTCCAATCAATAATATGTCATCCACATATAATATCAGAAATGCCACATTGCTCCCACTCACTTTCTTGTAAATACAAGCCTCTCCATAAGTTTGGACAAATCCAAACTCTTTGATCACCTCATCAAAGCAGAGATTCCAACTTCGGGATGCTTGCTTCAGTCCATAGATGGATCGCTGAAGTTTGCATACCTTATTGGCATCCTTAGGATTGACAAAACCCTTAGGTTGTATCATATACAACTCTTCTTCAATATTACCATTGAGGAACGCAGTTTTGACATCCATCTGCCATATTTCATAATCAAAATATGCAGCAATTGCTAACATAATCCTAACCGACTTTAGCATCGATACGGGAGAGAATGCCTCATTGTAGTCAACTCCTTGAATTTGTCGAACCCCCTTTGTGACAAGTCGAGCTTTATAGATGGTCACATTACCATCAGCATTAGTTTTTCTTTTGAAAATCCATTTATTCTCAACGGCCTTTCGGTCGTGAGGTAAGTCTACCAAGGTCCAAACCTGGTTTTCGTACATGGATTCCATCTCGGATTTCATGGCTTCTAGCCATTTGTTGGAATCCGGGCTCATCATCGCTTCTTCATACGTCGCAGGGTCATCCATTTCATCAACCATGAAATTCACAATAGGATTGTTGTACAGTTCAGGAGCTGTACGTGTCGTACTTGACCTACGAGGTTCGGTAGTGTCCTCTTTCGGAGTTTCATGATCAATATCATTAGCTCTCTCTTCATTAGGTGAAGTCAACTCCGAAACAACTTCCGGTGTTGCGCTACTCGCTATTTCATGAAGAGAAGGTTCAATAACCTCTTCGAGTTCTACCTTCCGACTACTCACACCTTTCGCGAGAAACTCCTTCTCAAGAAAGGATCCATTCTTGGCAACAAAAACCTTGCCCCCGGATCTGTGATAGAAGGTATACCCAATCGTTTCCTTAGGGTATCCTATGAAGACACTTTTTTCCTCTTTGGGTTCGAGTTTATCCAGGTGAAGTTTCTTCACATAAACATCGCATCCCCAAACTTTAAGAAATGACAACTTAGGTTTGTTTTCAAACCATAATTCATACGGTGTCGTTTCAACGGATTTAGATGGTGCCCGATTTAAAGTGAATGCAGCGGTTTCCAGTGCATAACCCCAAAATGACAGTGGCAAGTTAGTCAGAGATATCCTAGATCGAACCATATCCAATAAAGTACGATTACAACGTTCCGACACACCATTACGTTGTGGTGTTCCGGCAGGCGTGAGTTGTGAAACTATTCCACACTCTTTCATGTGTGTGCTAAACTCGTAACTTAGATACTCACCTCCACGGTCGGACCGCAGAAATTTAATCTTTCTGTTACGATGATTTTCAACTTCATTCTGAAATTCTTTGAACTTTTCAAAGGTTTCAGACTCGTGTTTCATCAAATACATATACCCGTATCTACTCAAATCATCCGTGAAAGTAACAAAATAACGATATCCACCTCGCGTCGACACACTCATTGGTCCACACACATCAGTATGTATGATTTCCAATAGATCTGTCGCCCGTTCCATTGAACTAGAAAACGGCGTTCTAGTCATCTTGCCTATAGGGCATGGCTCACATGTATCAAATGATTCAAAATCAAGTGATTCCAAAAGTCCATCAGAATGGAGTTTCTTCATGCGTTTAACGCCAATATGACCTAGACGGCAGTGCCACATATATGCAGATATATCATTATCAAGTTTAATCCTTTTAGCATCAATATTATGAATATGCGTAATACTACTATCGAGATCTAATAGAAATAAACCATTCAACACAGGTGCATGACCATAAAAGATATCATTCTTATAAATCGAACAACCATTGTTTTCAGATTTAAAGGAATAACCACTTTGCATCAAACACGATCCGTATACAATGTTCATGCTCAGTGTAGGCACCAAATAGTAATTATTCAGATTTATAACTAATCCCGATGGCATATGGAGAGGTAGAGTCCCGACGGCGATCACATCAACTCTTGATCCATTGCCGACTCGCATCATGACCTCATCCCCTGCTAGTTGTCGCTTGTTCCGTAGCCCCTGAACCGAGTTACATATATTAGCAACCGATCCCGTATCAAATACCCAGGTGCTACTGCGAGTACCAGTCAAGTACACATCAATAACATGTATATCACATATACCTTTGTTTCCCTTGCCGGCCTTCTTGTCCGCCAAATACTTGGGGCAATTGCGCTTCCAATGGCCAGTCCCCTTGCAATAGTAACACTCGGTGTAAGACTTAGGGCCGGCTCGGGGTTTCTTTTCAGGTGTGGCAACAGATTTGCCACCCTTCTTTCCCTTGTGCTTGCCTTTCTTGTCCTTCTTGAAACCGGTGGTCTTATTGATCATCAACACTTCATGTTCTTTCCTAATCTCCACTTCTGCGGTCTTAAGCATTGACAGAAGCTCGGGAAGAGACTTCTTCATGCCCTGCATATTATAGTTCATCACGAAGCTCTTGTAGCTAGGTGTCAGAGATTGGAGAACACGATGTATGCCTAAGTCAATGGGAATCGTTATTCCCAAGGACACAAGCTTATCGGCGTACCCATACATTTTGAGTACGTGCTCACTAACGGAGTTGTTCTCCTCCATCATGCAGCTAAATAACTTTTCAGTAGCATTATAACTCTCTACAGCAGCATGGGTATCGAAAATCATTTTCAAGTCTCCCATGGTATCAAAGGCATTGCCATTTTCAAAACGCTTTCGAAGTTCTGGCTCTAGCCCATACAGTATGCCACAATGAACTAAGTTGTGGTCCTCCTGACGAGTCACATAGACATTCTTTTCCTCGTCAAGGGCATCAGGAGCTGGTGGGGGGCCTAGCGGCACCTCTAGCACATATTGCTTTTGTGCAACAGTGAGGAGAATCCTCAAATTCATAGCCCAATTGGTGAAGTTGCTACCATTCGCAGCAAGTTTCTCTTTCTCTATGAACACATCGAAATTAAAAGCAGGTGGTGCCATCTACAATAGAATTTGTAAAGTTTATTTAGACTAAGTTTATGATAGAGTGAGTTCAACTAATCCAAATTACTAATGAACTCCCACTCAAAAATGACATCCCTCGTATCCTTTTGGTGATTACATGAACGAAATCCACTACAACAAGTCCAATCATCACGTGAGTTGATGTAGCTTCAAAGGTGAGCATCTATATGGGCATCATATCAACTATATGACTCATGCTTAACCTTTCGGTCTGTGTTCCGAGGCCATGTCTGTACATGCTAGGCTCGCCAAGTAAGAACCTTAGTATTCGCATGTGTAAAACTGTCTTACACCCGTTCCTATGAAAGCGTAGATTCAAGTACACCCGATCATCACGTGATGTCTCGAAACACGATCCACAGAACGGTGCATACTTAAGGAAGAACACATTTTATCTTCATATTTAAATGAGGGGTCATCTTACAATGCTACAAAAAGCGCCAAACTAGCAGTATACGATGCTAACATCTAATGTGTAAAGTGAGATGATATGGTCCATGCATTTGATCTCTATCATTTGCATCCTGGTATGATCTCTATCATTCCTTTGTGTGTAAGGCCAAGGTCTATGGAACTTACACGTTGAGTGTGTTGTAAGAGTATCTATCATACATCTACTTACAACAATACCATATCAAGACACTAGCCTAGCAATGATCTAAACTAGACACCTCTAATTTATCAATTGGAAGTTTTACGTGGCTTAGGGCTTTCGGGGATAGAACCGTTCTTACCTACGAACATGAACCACAACGAGGATAACCAAGTTATTAGCAACTCGTTGTAAATTAGATATTGACTATAGTAGGAGAGACAGACACCCGCCAGCCACTTGTGTAAAACAAGTTGCATGTCAGTCGTGGAACCGGTCTCATGTACGATGACATGTAAGGTTGGTCTGGGACGCTCCATCCCACTATGACACCAATATCCAAAATACATAGAAGATGCAATAACAAGATCATCATTGCCCACATATAAACATATGTGTACTACCCATGCAAAGCATCTACACATAGATCAGGCTCTGATACCACTGTTGGGTCTGCAGCATAGAAAACAAAAAATTTCCTATGATGAGACCTACACGCCAAGATCTATCTACTAGATACAGAGCAACGGGTGGACATACATCCATCGAGAACTTACCCTCGAAGACAACGAGTTTTGTTAACGAGTAGGAACTCGTGGTTGATGTAGTCGTACACTTGCCGATCTCAAGATCGTGTAGAAGTCCGAGCGCCGCAAATCAGCAGCGCATCCATCCTCGCACACACGTTCAAGCAACCGGACAACCTCCATCTCCTCTCTCCAGCGATGTAGCGGAAGGAGCAACTCCTTCCAGACGAAATGCCACCGGGAACATGTATCTCGCTAATCCGAGACCATGGGGGAATAATTCTAGAGGGGGAGAGAGATCCTTCACGAGGAGGTGTGAGAAAGAAGGAGGAAGAGGGGGGCCTTTTATAGGAGGAGGGGGTACCCCCTCCATGGCCAGCGCCTCATGGAGGTGACCCCTCACCTCCTCCATTCATGTGGTGGTAACTCCCTCCACATTAAAATGCCTCTTCACATTCCCTTTTAAAGTCTCTACTTTAAATGCATTAAAACTCTCTAAGTTTAATGCGCTCTCATTTAATAAAACTCTTTTATTAAATTTATTCAGAATTTTGTTAATTACGTTAATTAACAAACATTCACATAAAACCCCTTGCAACATTTCAATATCACATGCAGAACCACTTTCTACAATTTCACCCGAAACAATTTCGTTTTCTATCGAAACAATTCCTGCGCTTTGCAATTCTTTCGTCTGAAACATATGTGCTCCAAAATGGTGTCCGGTAACTCTTAAGTGTGTCACCCTACGGTTCGCGAATAATGTAGACATGATTGAGACTCCTCTCAGATCAATAATCAAAAGCGGGACCTGGAGATCCATACTGACTCCTGCATATTCAACGATGACTTCTGTGATCGTGAGAACCTTTAACGCTAGTAATTTAATACCTTTGTCTCATGATATATTACATGTCTGAGATTCGATCATTGGTATCCAAATACCTAGTTTGATCTCGTTACCGACATGCACTCTTTTCTCGTTCCCGTGATATAACATTCTAGTGATCACATCACTTGCTTGCAAGCTATATTAATGTGATATCACCGAGAGGGCCCGAGTATATCTATCTGTCATCGGTATTGACAAATTCCACTCTTTATCCATGAGCCTCAACATAACACCTTCGTAGCACTGAACCCATCTTTATAGTCACCCTGTTACGGTGTGACGTTTGATGTTATCAAGATACTCTTCTGGTGTTAGCAATTAACATGATCTCATGGTCTAAGGATAAAGATTACTTCGTATGATTTTTATAGCAATCTAAACATAATGACTTGATCATAATGCTATACTTCAGATGAATGTTCATCCCATCATTTCACAAATGTTGTGACCTTGTTATTAACAACATCCAATGTCTATGATCAGGAAACCTTGATCATCTTGTTAATCAACAAGCTAGTCTATAAGAGAGGCATAACTAGGAACCCTTTTTGTTTATTAAACACACATGTATTGACGTTTCCGATCAATACAATTATACCATGCAAAATAAACATCTATCATATATGAGGAATACATAATAACAACTTTATTATTGCCTCTCAGGGCATATTTCCTTCAAGCATGTCTCAAGACTTCATCAAGCAAGTGCAAGCAAGTGCAATTAAGTAAGGTGTTCCATCTTGAAGGTGACAAGATCGTCTACATCAAGCTCAAGTGGGATGCTCAAGGCAAAGGTATGATCTTGATAGGGTTTCTACTTTACCGGTCTCTTGTAGTGTTGGGAGACCGGGTTTAGGATAGATAGTCGTACTATCAAGAGGGGCTCTCGAGTGGGTGACTCGTTCGTATCTTTCGGAGAGAGCTCAAACCTTTGCATACATAGCATCATCTTTCTTGGTTGTTGTTTGTTTCTTGTCTATGTGAGGATCTAGAGCTTGTGGTTATCTTCATAACAAGCTCTAGTTCATCAAAAATGGATTTCCCTTGCATATCTTATTGCGTTTTTGATCTTGCGGGTTTTCCGGCTCCACACCTTGGGAGGTATCTCTCATATATATTCATGGTATTTTCTCCCTTGGTGATATATTCATGGATTCTACACGTCGTTATCTTTCCAACAAAATTGGTTTCATCTCGTTTGGAGTTCGGATGCAAAAGTTGTGGCAGTTATGGTTCTGAAGTTTTTGCCTGACCGGTAGTTCTGGCGGGCCACCGGTAGTACCGCCAGGGCAGTTTTCCGCCGGTAGTACCGGTGTTAATTCTGGCCCAACTTCCGGTAAACCCATTTTTGGTTCAGTACTCTCTCTACCTGGTTAGCGCTATTTGACGAAACTTGGATCGGATTTTCAGGCGGTAGTACCGCTAGGACATTCTTGCCACCGGTAGTTCTGGCGAAGCAGCGGTAGTACCGGCCATGCTCACGTTTTTGTTGTTTCTCTCGCTGTTTTCTGACCGTTGGCTGGGTGCCGTCGGTAGTACCGGACACCCATCGGTACTATCGGTCGTGCGTGAATCTGTGAGTAACAGGCAGATTGGGGAGCCCTTTAAAAGGAACTCCCTTTTCCCCTTCGGCCCCATCTCTTGTTCTTCTTGGTTTTTGGCCTTCTCTCTCTCCTCCATTGTTGACCTTGAAGAGCTTGCCCTCTCCCCTTCTCCCTCCTATGATTCTTGCATCTTTTTGAGGGATTTGAGAGAGGAAATCTAGATCTACAAGCCCCACCAAACCAAATCCCTTCTTTGTGAAGGAATCCTTGGGATCTAGATCTTGGAGAGTTTTGTGTTCTCCTCTTGTGTTCTTCCTCCCTTATTCCCCCAATAGCTTTTGTAGCTTTGGTGGAATTTGAGAGTGAAGGACTTGCCTCTTGCATTTGGTGCATAAGTTTGAGTTCTCCTCGGAGATTCGACGAGTTCAAGCCCTTGGGCTTGTTTCTCTTGGGTTCTTGGAACCCTAGACAGTTGTGTGGTTGGATTGTTGACCTTTTGTGGTCTTTTTGCCTTTTGTGGCTTTGTAGCCTTTGTGGCATTGTTGTTGGGAGCCTCCAATTGAGTTGTGGAGATTGCCCCAATCTTGTACGGGTTCGGTGACCGCCCTCAAGTGTCCCATAGTGGAACATGAGTAGGCCTTTGTGGCGAGCTCACGGGAGAATAGGGTGAGCCTTTTGTGGCGTCGGTAGGTTGCGTGCCTTCGCATCTTGGGGTGAGGCCTTGTGTGGCGTTGGGTGAGCATCGAGCCACCACACCTCGAGGTGAGCCACTTGTGGCGTTCGAAGTACATTGCGCCCCAGCACCTCTCCAACGGAGACATAGCTTCTTTGGAAGTGAACTTCGGGAAACAAATCATTGTCTCCGCGTCCATTGGTTATCTCTCAAACAAGCCCTCTACTTATGCAATTTACTTTGTGATAGCCATCGTGCTTGAAGTATTATATCTTGCTTTCACCTTATTGTTTATCTTGCTTAGCATAGGTTGTTGGTGCACTTAGTGAACCTAGTGAATATAGGTTTTGGCTTGATAAATTAAACATTAAGTTTTATTCCGCATTTATTAGAGCCTAAACCGTAATAATTTTAAAACGCCTATTCACTCCCCTCTACGCGACGTCCATTTCCCTTTCAATTGGTATCAGAGCGAGGTCTCTCGCTTCTTAGGCTTCACCACCTCGAGAGTAAGGATGTCTCCTAGGGGTTTAGTGCACTCTCACACATTCACTTTTGATGGCACAAATTATGATGCTTGGCGCATTCGCATGCTTAGTCATTTCCGGGTCATTGACCCAAATATTGAGCGAATTCTAGATATGGGCTTGTCTCCTCCTATGGGTTTTATTGTGGTTCACCGGGGGCGGTCCGTCACCCTCGTACCTAGCGAGCTCCCTTTCCTGCCGGTTAGCGAAGAAGGCATTCCAGGTGTCATAGTTGTCGGGATCCCAATGGGGATCCATCCGCTGCTCCGGCATGAGCTCTAGGTAGAAGTGGTTCGTGATGGCCGCCTGGCGGGCGGAACCTTGAGGCACAGGAGGGAAAGGAACTCCTCCAACGCTCAGCATCTAGTCAGTGGGCACCCGGTAGCCCGGCGGGCTTGGGTAGCTGGAGGCGCACAGCGCCTCGGTCTCTTCGAGTGTGAGAATGGCCCAGTATGCAGTGTCCATTGTTGAGAGATGAAGGTGTGTACGTGTGGATAGCCATGGCACGGTCGGCCTAGATATAGAGGTATATGGCGGGAAAACAAAGCGGGAAGCGATGGGAAATGACGAGAAATATCTTTAGTCCCGATTAGTGGCTCCAACTGGGACTAAAAGACCCGGTTAGATGAAAAGGGCGGGAAGCGGTGTGAAATGGCGGGAAATATCTTTAGTCCCGGTTAGTGCCTCCAATCGGTGTGAACCGGTTAGTGCCTCCAACCCTTATTGGATCTTTTAAGAAACATCACATTATGAGTCTAAAAATGTTTTTTTTCAAAAAATCTCGAGCATTAGATCATGTACCTATAGGTCAAACCAGACCCACTTCCTGCCGATTTGGTAGACATTTGTCTTTTTCTTCAGGGGTGGACGGAAAGATTTTAAAATCCCTAGTTAGGATATTGTTCATGTAAGGTGCTCTAGTATTTTTTTAAAATGGGGTGGTACCATTTTTTATTTAACGTTTGGTGTTGCTTCACAAAACGCCCCGATTTTGGCACTCAGAAAATAGAAAATGGCTTTTTTATGCGATGAAAAATAAAACTTCCTCCTGCAACATTGTTAGCCATCCAAAGATGCACATGTATGCATAATATGGGCACAGTATCACAAACTATGCCTCGATTATGCACATAACATTTATCATTTGGACCGAAAGCCATGAAACCTCGAACATGATAGATTATTTTGTGAAGGTTTTTTCGAGACATAATCAATATACCAAGTTTGGTATTTTTCATTCCAACTATGTCATATAATATGACACCACGCGAAGGATTTACATTGTTTGGACCGTTTTTGAATTTCTTATGCCCGTTTCAAAATTTACCTGTTTCCAACTATGGTCATAACGGCGGGCATGAAGATAGGGGATGAGCCTCGTTAAAAATTGCATTGGATCTCTGAAGGAACATCACATTATGAGTCTAAAAATGATTTTTCAAAAAATCATGAGCATACCTATAGGTCAAACCGGACCCACTTCCTACCGATTTGGTAGACATTTGTCTTTTTCTCTAGGGGTGGACGAAAAGGTTTTAAAATCCCTAGTTAGGATATTGTTCATGTAAAGTGGTCTAGTATTTTTGAAAAATGCGGTGATACCATTTTTTTATTTAACGTTTGGTGTTGCTTCATAAAACGCCCTGATTTTGGCACTCAGAAAATAGAAAATGGCTTTTCCATGTGACGAAAAATAAAACTTCCTCCTGCAACATTGTTAGCCATCCAAAGATGCACATGCATGCACAATATGAGCACAGTATCACAAACTATGCCTCGATTATGCACATAACATTGGTCATTTGGACCGAAAGCCATGAAACCTCGAACATGATAGGTCATTTTGTGAAGGTTTTTTTCGAGACATAATCAATATACCAAGTTTTGTATTTTTCATTGCAACTATTTCATATAATATGACACCATGCGAAGGATTTACATTGTTCGGACCGTTTTGAATTTCTTATGCCCGTTTATGGTCGCTTCGGCCGTAACCATGGAGCATCTTCTTTGCTTAACGGGATGCTTGGGTCAGTTTTCACTGTGAAGGGCGGAATTTCATCAAACTTATTATAATATTCTGACATGTCTGTCTTGTCCTCAACTCCCACGATATTTCTTTTCCCTGAAAGAACTATGTGACGCTTTGGCTCATCATGTGATGTATTTGTTTCCTTTTTTTTCTTTTTTTTCGGTATGGAGGACATGTCCTTCACATAGAAAACCTGTGCCACATCATTGGCTAGGACAAATGGTTCGTCTCTGTAACCAAGATTGTTGAGATCTACTATTGTCATTCCGTACAACTGGTCTACCTTTACCCCTTCTCCATTCAGGTTGATCCATTTACACCGAAACAAAGGGACCTTAAAAGAAACTCCATAGTCAAGTTCCCATATCCCCTCTATGTAAGCATAGTATGTGTCCTTTTTGCCATTATCGTCGGTTGCATCAAAGCGGATACCACTGTTCTGGTTGGTGCTCTTTTTATCTTGGGCGATCGTGTAAAATGTATTCTCATTTATCTCGTACCCTTGGTAATTCAATATAGTAGAAGATGGTGACCCGGCCAACAAGTAGAGCTGATCTCCAACAGTGGTGTCATTTATTAGATGTGTTCGCGACCAACTGCCGAAAGTCTTCATGTGTTCATCTCTAATCCAGGAGTCTGGCTTTCCCGGGTTATTAGAGCGTACAATATTCTTGTGTTCCACGATATATTGGAGCTGCCAAGGTGGAATTCTATAGAACCGTGTAGTGTGCTTGAGTGAAAGATTGTCCATCCCTACATATCATTGCTTTCTTTCTCAGCGTGCCTTTTCCACTCAGTCTTCCCTCATGCCATAATTTAGGAACACCAATCGACTTAAGGTCAGGAATAAAGTCAACACAGAACTCAATGATCTCCTATGTTCCATAGCCCTTGGAGATGCTTCCTTCTGGCCTAGCACGGTTATGAACATATTTCTTTAATACTCCCATGAACCTCTCAAAGGGGAACATATTGTGTAGAAATACAAGACGAGAATGGAAATCTCTTCGACTAGGTGAACCAGGAGATGCGTCATAATATTGAAGAAGGATGGTGGGAACACCAACTCAAAACTAACAAGACATTGGACCACATCCTTCTGTAACCTTGTCAGAATATCTTGATTGATCACCTTCTAAGATATTGCATTGAGGAATGCACACAACTTCACAATGGGTACTCGAACATTTTCCGGTAGAAGCCCCCTCAATGCAATCGGAAGCAATTGCATCATAATCACGTGACAGTCATGAGACTTCAGGTCTTGGAATTTTTTCTTTGTCATATTTATTATCCCCTTTATGTTAGACGAGAATCCAGACGGCACCTTGATACGGTGAAGGACTTCAAAAAGGATTTCCTTCTCTGCTTTCGTGAGAGCATAGCTGGCAGGACTTAAGTGACGCCCTTTATCCGTCTTATTCTGTGGATGCATGTTTTGTGGGTCTTTCATACATTGTTGGTCCTCCCGTGCTTCCGGTGCATCTTTTATCTTCCATACACGCCAGGAAGCCTAGAAGGTTCACGCA
Organism: Avena eriantha; assembly: GCA_910589775.1. Lineage (NCBI taxonomy): Eukaryota > Viridiplantae > Streptophyta > Magnoliopsida > Poales > Poaceae > Avena > Avena eriantha. Next base: position 262,812,607 of record OU342746.1, read on the forward strand.
AAGATTCTTTGTCACGTGCATCACGTCGATTGAAGAGCGGACACGTAGGACTTTCCATTAGGGTAGCTCCCAAAATATAGATTTCTTCTTCCACGTGGGAACGTGTTCGGTAGTGGCATCATTCGGAACAGGTTGACCGCTAGGACCCTTTCCAAATACATCATCACTAGTAGGGAGGTCAGGCTTCTTCCGGTAATCTGCCTCACCTTTGAAATGTTTGCCTTTCTTTCTGACTTGATGATTGATCGGAAGAAATCGACGATTCCCCAGGTACACAACCTTCTTATATTTATGCAAATATGTAGCTTCATTATCATCTAAACAGTGTGTACATGCCTTGTATCTCTTGTTTGTCTGTCCTGAAAGGTTACTAAGAGCAGACCAATCATTGATGGTTACAAAAGGCAGCGCTCGTAGGTCAAATGGCTCCTGTTTGTGCTCATCCCACACACGTACACCTGGTTTTCTCCACAGCTGTAAGAGTTCTTCAACTAATAACCTTAGGTACACATCAATGTCGTTGCCAGGTTGCTTCGGGCCTTGGATAAGCACCGACATCATAATAAACTTACGCTTCATGCACAACCAAGGAGGAGGGTTGTAGATACATAGAGTCACATGCCAGGTGCTGTGACTACAGCTCTGCTCCCCAACATGCCATCTGTACTTAGACCAAACCATAAGTTTCTCGTGTCACCTACAAAGTCCAGGAACTCTCTCTCAATTTTTCTCCACTGCGACCCATCAGCAGGCTGTCTCAACTTCCCGTCTTTCTTACGGTCTTCATTGTGCCATTGCAACAACCTGGCATGCTCTTTGTTTCTAAACAGACGTTTCAACCTTGGTATTATAGGAGCATACCACATAACCTTAGCAGGAACCCTCTTCCTAAGGGGCTCGTCATCGCCATTAACTTCACTAGGGTCATCTCGTCTGATCTTATACCGCAGTGCAGTGCATACCGTACATTTATCTCAATTCTCATAGTAGATAATGCAGTCATTTATGCATGCATGTATCTTCTGCACATCTAATCCTAGAGGGCAGAGAATCTTCTTTGCTTCGTACGTATTCTCGGGCAATTCATTATCCTTTGGAAGCTCCGGCTTCATTATTTTCAGTAACTTCTCAAATCCCTTGCCAGATAAACCAGTCTCTGCCTTTCATTTCAGCAATTCCAGTGTGGTACCGAGCTTTGTGCTGCCATCTTCGCAATTTGGGTACAATAAGTTTTTGTGATCCTCTAACATGCCTCCAACTTCAACTTCTCCTTCTCTGTTTACAGTCTCGCTTTGCATCAGAAATGACCCGACCAAGATCATCAACTGGCTCATCTGATGCCCGTTCCTCACCTCTTCTTCTTCATTCTCTTCCATTGCAGTATCATCGTATTCAGGAACATATGACAATAGTTGTCATCATCCTCTTCTTCTTCATTGTCTCCCATCATAACCCCCTTTTCTCCGTGCTTGGTCCAGCAATTATAGCTGGGCATGAAACCTCTCCGAACCATGGTGGCCGCGAATGATTTTCGAGGAAGAGTACTCCTTGATGTTCCGACATTGAACACATGGACAACACATAAATCCATTCTCTTTGTTGCCTTAGCCACATCGAATAAATTTATCCACGCCTTGAATAAACATGGATTCACGTCGGTCACCGTACATCCATCCCCGCCGGTTCATCTGCATCATTACAGAACATCATGAATAGTGAGATGACCACTTTACATCGACGCATGCATTTTTTTATATCAAAGACAGATGAAGGATAAGGTTGCTAACCTCGATCAAGAAGGAAAGAAAGAGGAAGGCAGAGACTTAAGTATGGCTCAGGCATCTCATATTATTTTATTTGTGTGAAATCAAGCGTATCATCTCTCAGACATTTCGTCGAACACGTAATGTGCATAGGAAAAAAGGTAGCACACCACACCTCACTCCTTCAACCAAGAGAAAAACAGAGGGAGGGCTGGCTGGGGCGGCGACGCATTTATAGGCGGGCTATTCGTCCCGATTCGTAAGACTAAATGTCCGGCCCTAGACACTGGCCTGCGGCCCATCTTTTAATACGAACCGGGACGAATGCCCCATAAAAATCGGGATGAATACCCCCTGACTCTCGGTTCAAGGAAAAACCGGGACTAATGCTCTCGGCCGCTGCGAATCAAAGGCAGTTTTTCAACTAGTGACAGGTGGTGCTTCTGTTAGCGCTGGAGAGATGAGTGAGCGCCTGCGCCTGAGCCTTAAGTTTACGGCGGTGCTGGCCGGTGATAACCAGTCGTTGATCTCTCTCTTTGCCTTTCACTTTAGAATTCCTGATCGCGCGTAGCTAGGCTCGGTTAGCTTTTCTTTTCGCATGCAAAGTGACAGGGATCACTGCACTGTGCGTGCATGCGCTTTACGTTATTACTGGCCGGTGAAGAAGTCCGAGTAGACCGGAAAGATGAGAAGATCGAGGAGCTCTACGACGATAGGTTTCGATAAGGTGGTCGGTCGACTGAATCGGAGAACATTGCTTAGTGGCCGGATGGATCTATCGGTGGGAATGCCCGGACCCTTGGGTAGCGCGTGTAGACTAGAGCGTGGGAGGGAGACAGGGATGTGCACGCATGAGTGCATGCCAAGGAAAGGCGGTATGAACTCCGACCACTTCCGGTGCGTAAAAGGAAACAAAAGAAAGGGTAGGAGGGGGGGCGGAGAGACGATTCGAGCTGAAAATAGCATGGAGCTAGCGCGCACTCGCTCGATCGCTCTCTCCCTCGCGCAAGTGCAACAGGCCAGCCATCGTGCGCGCGACGCGAGATGTGAAGGGAAGGAAAGCGACGGCCGGCCGCGCGCGGCACGGTGGTAATCATTCAGATAGCAGTCCGCGTTTTTTCCCGGTCGATCGACCCGACCTGACATGCACGGGCGTCGTCGTCGAGGCTGACCTATTAGTGCTGGAAGAATGCCGCCCTAGCCGTCGTTGATCGGTCTTGCACGCACGGGCCACCCTGCAGGAAGCGCATCACCACTAGCGCCGTGCACCGCCCGTGCCGTCCCATGGGGCATGGCAAAGCTAGCTGCCGTGTGGTGGGCTGCGCCGGCTTTGCGAGAAAATCGGGCGCGGCCGGCAGTCACGCCGTGCGGACACGCGGTGGGTCGGTGTAGTCGTTTGACCGGGACCGGACCCCGATCGAACCAAAATATGTTTCACGTTCAACTCTGTTGCGAAAGACAGAGAAAACTGACCAATTGGGGGTCATGGTCTTCATTTTCCTAGTAGTATTCTTTTTTTTCTTCGCCCCGGCCCCCCCGTTCGATCCGAACTGAGCTGAGCTGCGGTGCACGGAGAGTACGTTACGCCGTGGTGGACCCATCCAGTTCGGAAAGGCACGGACCGCAATCAAAGCTCTTCCACGGTGGTGGTACATGCTAGTAATGCTGAATGTGGGTCAAGCATTTTTGGCGAAACAATGAAGCATTGAATCTCGAATCCATCGGACGCCGACGTGCCCCTCCGTCGACAGCGGTTGCGGGACCCGTCCGCGTGCGGCGACCTGTATGACGTCACCGTGACGGCATGATCACGTCGACGGCTTCATCGGCGCCCCCTGGTGCCAAAAACAAAGGAAGACGGAAATACAGCCAGGCAAAGTGATGGGGAGTAGCAAGCAGTCGCAATAGAAGCACCAGCGCAGCGTCGGACGTGTCCCCGTGTGCGTACGCCTTTCCGTCACTTCGACGCTAACTCTATGGCAGCTAGCTGGTGGCTGGCTTGGCCTCCGCGTACGTAGGCCAGGGCCTCTCAGCATGCACGCATCCACTAACTGAACCATCCAACCGATCGCCCTAGCGGAGCCGGGATTCGAATTGAGCCGGATTCGAACAAATAATCTCTAAATTTTTTGGCAAAAAGTTGAATGTAATCAACAAAAAATGGTCCAAACAGAATTATTTGTCACATTTCACCGAGTGTAGAATACAAACTGACTAAAAACAAGAACTAGATACAAAAGTGCTACATTTTGAGAAGATATTATCATACCATTAAGTTGATTCCATGCTGGGAAGTCGAAATCCACGAGGAAGATGACCTCTACGGTTACTGTAGGCATGAAAACGAAGCATAATCTTTTGTCATCAATTTGTGCAAATATCTCTTTCTCAACATAGCAAATCATCAAATCATTGAGCCAATTCCCCTATCTTGTTTCGAAGATCTGATTTTATAATCTTCATGCCGAGAAAACCCTCTCAACTGATGGTGTTGCCACAGGCAATGTCAAAGCTAGTGTAATAAGGCGATAGACCAATGGAAATGTCAAATGATATCTTTTCTGAACCAACTTGAGAGCAAGATCACTCAAACTATCATAATATGAATTCAAGAGTCTCTTCATGACATCAACATATATGTTCAGTTCATCAACCAATAGACAACAATCATGTGAAGAGAAATCAGCAAAGTATATGGTTGCAAGCTCAACTAGCATATCATTATCAAAGCTGTTGAATGAGTCTCTAAGATCAATGCATGAAGTGCACAATAATAGGCGTGTAGAAGTTTCAGAAATCTATGATTCATCTCAACTATGTTTTTGTCAAGCACCTCATTGAAGATTTCTACCTTATAATGATGCAAGCAAGTAACCATCTTGCGTGAGCTCCTTGAGTAACCCCTAGCTGCAATGTTATCATCCATATTCGGTACCATAATGTTGCGTGCACCACAAAAGTTAGTAACGACAAGCAATAGAGGATCCCATCCCTCATCTCTCAATTTTTGCAATGCGCTTTTCACTGAGACAATATATTCATAGCACTCACTATGTTCTGATCCTTGGCTTGCAATGCATTTTGACAAACCATTTTTTATACCAAGCAATCGAATCATCAAATGCAAGATAATAACAAATTTAAAGGTTTCCATGTATATGATATAACTGAAGCCACACCTTTCTCCTCGGCATCTGTCCCATCATGAGAACACTGCATAGTGCTTTAACCACTGAATCCACATTACTTGAATCCGAACTAGAGGTTATTATGGTGTGACCCCCATCTAGTATCCCTACTGGTCTTGCTAAACTTGTCTCTTGATTTTGGCCTCTTCCCGACGAGATCTCTCACTCTCTAGATGTGCTACCAAACGGTCATGATGCAATTGCAACAATGCATCTTTTTCCTACAAGAGGCACTCACCTACAAAATTTGTGCATGTAGAAATTAGAATTGATACATAGACAAAGATTTGCAGGTAAAGATTTCCTA